>JAZKJV010003976.1:0-391774 GCA_037367405.1 Ottelia alismoides
TATGCGAAGTTTTAGTAAGTGTGAGTTTTGGCTTCAAGAAGTATCATTCTTAGGCCATGTTAATCTCAGGTGCAGGAGTGTCCTGTGGATCCTGCAAAAATCGAAGCAGTCCTTAGTTGGGAACAACCAAAAGAACGTGTCTGAGATCCGAAGCTTTCTTGGCTTAGCTGGCTATTACAAACGGTTTTGTGAAGGATTTTCTCAGATTGCTCTTCCCTCATCCAGCTGACCAAGAAGGAGATGCCATATGCTTGGTCAGAAGAGTGTGAGAATAGCTTCCAGACACTAAAGGAAAGGCTCACTACAGCTCCAATCTTGACCATTCCGTCGGGTCCAGACGGATTCACAGTTTACACTGATGCATCAAAGGAGGGTCTGGGTGCGGTTTTGATGCAACATGGTAAGGTTGTTGCATATGGATCTAGACAGTTGAAGCCACATGAGAAAAATACCCAACTCATGATATGGAACTGGCAGCAGTTATCTTTGCTCTTAAAATGTGGAGACATTATCTTTATGGTGTTGCTTTTGAAATCTTTCACAGACCACAAGAGTCTCAAGCATCTTTTTGATCAGAAGGAGCTCAATATGAGGCAAAGGAGATGGCTGGAGCTTTTAAAGGATTACGAGTGCACCATCTCTTACCATCCTAGTAAGGCGAATGTGGTTGCTGATGCCCTTAGTCCGTAGGCCTCGTTCAAGTGAATCCCGTCCTCAGCTTAAAGCATGGGATCTTCTTGCAGCTTTCAGTGATTGGCATCCATTTCAGAGTAGTCGAGAGACTATCATAGTTCCATCCCCTTCTCGTCCAGAGTTAGTTGAGCGAATCATCCAAGGACAACATGAAGAACCTGAGTATGCAGAGACTCAAGGAGAAGGCTATCGCAGGAACCTTAGTTTGGCTTTTCTTATCAAGATGGTGTGCTACGAAATGGGAATCTATTGTGTGTTCCAGCAGATTTACAATTGAGGGAAGAGATCATACGTAAGGCACATAGTTCACGTTTGTCGATACATCCTGGTGGCACCAAGATGTATAAGGATTTGAAAAAGAATTTTTGGTGGAAGCAAATGAGAAGGGATGTGGCCAAGTTTGTGGCAAAATGCCTGACATGTCAGCAAATTAAGGCTGAGCATAAGAGGCCACCTGGACTTTTGCAATCCTTCCTATTCCTGAGTGGAAGTGGGAGGTTATATCTATGGATTTTGTGACGGGTCTTCCTAATACCACTAGTAGTCATGATGCCATCTGGGTCGTGGTTGATAGGCTTACTAAGTCAGCACATTTCATACTTGTGAGTATGGCATGCACTCCCTTACAGCTTGCAGTGGTCTTTATTAAGGAGATTGTCAGACTTCATGGGTTGCCGAAGCAAATTGTATCTGATCGTGATCCCAAGGTTCACCTCTCACTATTGGAGGGAAATTCATGAGTTCTTTAGAAGTACAACAATGTCTCAGTTCTGCTTACCATCCACAGACTGTCGGACAATCCGAGAGGACGATTCAGACACTGGAGGATCTTCTTCGAGCATGTGTGCTGGAGTGGAAAGGGTCGTGGAAGGAGCATTTGCCGTTAGCAGAGTTTACGTATAATAACAATTACCATGCCAGCATAGGCATGGCTCCTTTTTGAAGCATTGTATGGAAGACGATGCTCTACACCTCTGAGTTGGCAGGAGATTGGACATAACCTTTTATATAAGGTAGAGTACTTGGAGGAGAATACTAAGGCAATCAAGATAGCTCGGAAGAAATTGCTTACTGCACATAGTAGGCAAAAGAGCTATAGCGATAGACGACGCACTGATCTTAGCTTTGAAGTTGGAGATTTTGTCTTCTTGAGAGTTTCTCCCACAAAGGGAGTTCAACGATTTAGAGTGAAGGGAAAGTTAGCACCCTGGTTGTCGGACCGTTCAAGATTCTCGACAAGATTGGTAAAGTTGCGTACAGGATTGCTCTTCCCTCCTACCTTGGCCGGTGGCATGATGTTTTTCATATCTCTAACTTGAGAAAATATGTGCATGATCCATTGCATGTGATTAGTTATGATGACCTTCATGTGGATACTGACCTGAGTTATCCGGAGGAACCAGTTTAGATCATCGATCGTTCAGTGAAGAAGTTAAGGCACAAGGAGATACCTTTGGTGAAGATCCTTTGGCAACGACACAACTCCGAGGAGGCCACCTGGGAACCTGAGGCGGATATGCGACGGGACTATCCATACCTTTTTGAAGGTAATATATAAGCTACTTTCATCCTTTTTAGGTTGTTATCTTTTACTCGATAGGATCCAACCTTTTAAGGTTGTTATGATTACACCTTTTGCATCCTAAGTCTCGGGGAAGAGACTGTTTTATGGTTGTTATGATGTAACACCCCGTAATTTTCAGATTTTTCTGAAAGTTTAAAACCTATTCAATATTATATTCAAAAGAAGCGTCTTGTCGCAAGCTTTCCAACGAGCCAAAAACGCGTATTCCGAATTCGGATGTGGGAGATATGCATGTTTTGGTGAAGAGGGATCATGATTTTTGAGGAGATTAATGGTTACGGGATTAGATAAGTTAAGTACGAATTAAGGCTATTTTAGGGTTTCTAAAACTAAGATTTTATCCCCAACTATATAAAGACCCACACCCTTCATCTCCTCTCATTCCCCACTTCTTTCCAAACCCTAATCCATCATTTTCTTCCTCCACAAATCCATTCCCTTATCCATTCTCACTCTCCTTCTTCAGAGAATCAAGGAGAGAACGGGTGCCACCACCATTATCAAAAGCTCTCGAAGCCACATAGCTTCGCGACAAGAAGAAGACGAGGAGGGCCATCGCAAGGGAAAGGCAACCCTCTTATCGGATTCGTGATCGGGCGATCGAGCACATGGATCAAAGACGTGCACGAGTATAGGTAACGGATCTTCGACTCTCTCTTTTTTTTTGAGATTGTCTTTGGGTTTGATACTTGTTTTTGATCCTAACCCAATATCGTCCTCTTGCTATGGTATGTCTTGGAGATTTACTTAAATCAATATCCTTGTCGATATACATTAAAATAGGTCAAAATCAATACCATGGAATTAGAATTATAACATCACATAGTATTTCCGTGTGATCAAATGACCTGTTTTGGCTAAATATCACGTGAAACGATTCAGCCGTAAATAAAACTTGACAGAAGAGATGGTGAATTTATGAGATTATCCTCGTAGAAAAGTCTGGTCTTGTTTGGTCATTTGTTAATCAACAAAATCTCCTACGTTTGAATCGAACTTTGTTTGGATGAGATCTCGTTCTCATGCAATCAATATTCCATTAACAAGATTTACGGGGTCACCCCTCCACTTCCAATAGTCATTACATTCTCTGAGATCATGATTGCTTAAGAATGTAGGGATCTAAATATCTTATGGATGCACCGATTAATTATACCAAATGAAATAGTATGTTTGTTTCCACACAGTAATGCCATCCAAATCATGCACTATCTTCACACCTTGACATAAATGCCTAAAAATCTGGCCGTGAATATGTTGAATGTGGTCTGGCTGTGCACATCCATGGGATTAAAGTAATAGAGACTCTACTTTTAGATTGTCCGTTGCAACAGAATCAGAGGATAAATTAGGTGGAGTACAATATATATGTATACATGTATTCTATAATTACTTGTTAAGTGCCAACAATGGTTATAATCCTTTATAATGGAAACTGCATTCACAACGGTAGCGTGTGACTTTACAGGCATAAAGAATCTTAGTGCATGAGAACATTGTCTATTTCACCCATGTATGAGAACATTGTTTATTTCGCGACATCTCGATATTAAGAGAAAGTCCTTGTTGGCAATTGAAAGATAGGCATTCATAGATTATGATCGGGAAGGTTTGGCATCGGTGATCATAGTATTTTATTGTTTATGATTTGTCAAATTCTGTAACAACTTGCATATATATATATATATGGATACATGACTTTATATCGCGGAGATATTGGATCCTTCTTCTTCTTCTTTTTTAAAAACATACTTTTTGGTTAAGTATATACAATGTCCTATAATCGGTGGTACAAGAAGTGCATAAATACTCGTCTATTGACTTTTTAGTGCTCAACTCCTCTCATTATTGATATAACATCATTCACATAGATGGACTTTTGCTTTATTGAGGAGGATGTCTCAAAAGTAAACAAATAGTAAGCGACTACCACAATGGGTTGTGGTTAGCACGTATAAATTGCAAGGTGATTATTGATCCAAATACAAGAAATGCAATATGCAAAGTTGGCATAAGATACTTTCGAGTATGCCTTGGATCAAGCCTAATGGCATGGATGATTACCGTAGTCTGATATTTCATTTTGTAGTTTAATCCTTTGTTAGATTACTTCCAATCATGATAGAATAATGTATTTGATGGAATAAAGGCAAATACTACAAGGTGGGTGCACACCCTTGTGGTCCGGCTGAGCCGACAATTAGTCATCCTCACTCGCGGGGCATCACAGAGTGAGGTGTTGGTAGGTACTCTGGTGGAATTGAGGTTTTATGCATGCGTGCATTGCACTATACGGATTCATTCTTGTTGCACTTGTTTTGAAGCGAGCAAGACTCCTCCGGCAGACTCGATTAATAGAGTTGCGACTCACCGAAGTTGTATGTCCCGTCTCGAGTGTCAGAGTACTACCAACTAGACTAGCTGAAGGATCGCGTTTGTGTACAGGTTTTAGGTTGCACTTTAAATGAGGTGTTGCAGGCTTCATTTCTAGTGTAATCTTTCTCCTTTGACGGGCGAGTCCGGGATAAGTAAATGGGAATAGGGTTTAAGACATGTCAAAGAATTGTTTTTGATTGCGTAATTGTAAAAAGGCTAGATTATAACTGAATGTATATCACTAGATGCTTTTAAATGTTCTCTTCCAAACTTGTTCAGTTACTGCATTTGCAATTCCTACCTATAATCTCTCAATTTATAATTTATTTTATCCTTACTGGGTCAATTGACTCACAAGTTACATTCTTTGGAAATCCAACAGGAAGTGTAGAGCAGGATACAGAGGCTCACATCTTTGATGGTGTATCTGCAGGACGTTGTTAAGGTTGAGGACTAGTTTCACAGTAGCTTCTGTTTTCCTTCCTTTCCAATTATTTATGACATACTAAAGAGACTTTGAATTCTATCTTTATTTTTATGTGGACATTGGTGATCAATGGAAGTTTAGATTTTCTTTCCCATGTCTTCATATTGTATTAATGGTATATCATGCAGGTTGTTTATGATTGTTGTTGGGTAAATCTTGAGAATGAGTGTTTAGATGCGCTCCCGCTGAGGCGGGGCGTTTCACAGAGTAAAGAAAGGGATGGGAGGGAGGGAGCGGGAGGTTGGTCGGGGATCCGACCTCCCTCGAAGGTGGACTGGACTGATGGTCAGAGGATGGGGAAAAATCCGCGAGAATCGACCAAGAGTGAGGGGGGTCCATCATCCAGGGGTGAGGGAGAAGAAGAAGAAGAAACTGAAGGGAGGGTGGCTGGGGGACAGATGAAGGTATGGAGAAGATAGAAGGGGGAGAAGGCAGAAGGGATCTGGAATCACACAAGATGAGAAAACAAAACCCCCGATTCACCTACGCACATGAGCTGAAGACCGAAAGGGATCAGTCAATTATCTTGTCCATTTTATTTTAGGTGATCATTCAGTCTTTCAGAGCGATTACGTGAGCTGATAGGAATCCAATATTTCTCAGCCGACTGTCCCGTACAGAAAGCCGGTAATCAGTCGAGAAAAATCGGATATGGCTCTAGCCTAAGGTGCGGGTCACTCTCTCGCTCATCCAAACCAAACAAGGAGGGAGTTATTCTCCCCAAGACAGATTTTTCAGTGTGGTGTTTTTTAGGTCAAGTGTGATTAGTAGTCCCAATTTTATTGTTTTTCTTTTTAGGTATTTTTCAAAATAAAAACAAACGCCTAATGAAATTTTTGGTTCTCCTGGTTATTTAAGTCGAAAATCGTGGGGAGAAGTCGAACAAGCCGATGCGTGTGAAAATCAATGAAGCATGCAGAGTAAGAGATGCGTACCTGACTCCAACGGTCTACATACAAAATGATCCGTACAGAATTTAAAGACTGAAATAAAACTACCTAAATGATGCAGGCGGAAATCCGAGCCCTAAGCAAGCAGTTCTACTCGAAAGAACAGCTAGTCGACCACCAGCTTCAATCCAAGAGTCCGGTCTAGGCTCACCCCTCATCCTCTCGACAAATCGAGTTCAGGAGCAGCGCTTGGTAGGGCGGGCTCGTGGCGCGTAGGCTCGAGGTAGTGGATCGACTATTTTTATTAGATTTTTATTCTTGGTCCAATTATTCAATCTATAGGTACAGGCAAGGTTATTAATGTGTGTGGACCAAGTTATTTACGTCACAGTCAAGCAAAAATCCTAAGACTAGGGGCTGAAAACCGCGAGAATCAGAAAGGCAGGAAATAAACGGTAAAGAAAATCGCAAAAACCGCAAAAGCCGCGAAAAAGCTGAGGGGTCCCCCGAGCACACCGGTGCTCGGCGAAACAGACCCCGAGAGTCTAAGAAGTCTGGATGAGTGTCCTGTCCCTGTTTTATTACAACAATAGTTCAAATAAGCTGAAAAGAAAACCTAATCTACTCTAAGCTAATCCTCCCGCACTCTGTTGTCTCCTCGCTCTCTCCTGCGGCCCCGTGCAGAAGGGAGCCGCCTCCGATAGCCGTGGTTGCGTCGACTCCTCGAAAGTCACCGCCTCGATCCTCGGGCCCTCGCAAGAAAGCAACAAAGTATCACCGACCAAGCAAATATAACAAATAAAATAAGAAAAACAAAACAGGGTATATATGCAAAAATATAAATAAAAATAAACAAGCCAAATAAACAAAATCTAAAATAAAAGAAAAGAAATAAAAATAAAAGAAAATGAAAATAAAAGAAAAATAAAAAGCCGCGAAAAGCCGCGGACAAAGAAAAAGCCGCGGAAAATCGCGAAAAACAAAACAAAATAAAATGAAAAAGAAACAGACTACTAAGCCGTGCTCCCCGGCAATGGCGCCATTTTGATGAGCCGCCCGAACGACTAAGGTAAATCACGTGTCACTAAGGTCGTTGTGACCTCAGTCACTCGGGACTCAGAGCTCAATCAAGAAAAAGAATCAGACCACCAATCGGAGATAAAAATCGATAAAAATCAAAATAGCGGTCTCGCTATGATATTAACCTGGTATAGCACCCAGGATCGGTCTCGAGGAGCACGAGATGGCCTTGCAGCCTACGAAGTAGTCTAAAAGTAAAGAAAATAAAAATAATTATTTTTTTGGTGGATTTTAATATTTTTATATTTTTTTGGGATTTTTAATTATGAAGAAAATAATAAAAAGGCAAATAAACACAATTTCAAGCAATTATTTAAACATCCAAAATTAGCCCAAAAATTCAAACAAAAATATTTTTAAGTTTTACGAATTTTTTTACTATTTTTGGTGAATTTTTGATAATTTTATGATTTTTATAGAATTTTATAAAAATGAAAGAAGGCTGAAACAAGGGAAAATTGTCCAATCAGGCTCCAAAGACCATTTAAAAATATCAAATGGACTGATCAAGGCCTGGAAGTATTTTTCATGTAAAGTATAAACAAAAGGAAAAATCAGAAGAAAAGTTTGTGAATTTTTGAATTTTCTATGAATTGTTAGAATTTTTATGGTTTTTTAGGGGTTTTTCAATTTTTATAATTTTTATAACTCCAAAAATGACCAGAAAATCAAATACACAAAAACACACAAAACCTAATTTTTTGTAATTTTTAAAAAGGTTTTATTAATTTTTTTTATGAATTTTCAGTCTGAACAGAGGTAAAAAGAGTTGTTTTGAATTTTTAAAAATAATAAAAGGGCTCAAAAATGTTCCCAAAAATTGATGAAAATTTATACACAGTGGCAGGAGCCACGTATCCAATTTTCACTCAATTTAGACAAAAATGATATTTTATTTAAATCAAACAATAGCCCACAGTGCACAGGGACCCGTTTGCAATTTAAATAAAGTTCTAGGCTGAAAGATAACACGCTCTGAAATCCAGGGGGTCCTCGTGCAATTTCTCAAATATCGCACGTGCCAGGCATGTGTACTGGGCACGGAAGGACCTATATGCAAATAACTTTCTTCCCCGAACTTATTAGCAACAGGTGCTAAAAGTCCAGGGGCGAAGTTGTAAAATACCCAAAATATTCAACACATGTCGAATTAAATCATTCACAGGGGCATAAATGCAAATATCAAGAAATATTTTTCATTCATTAACACATAGAGTCTACAAGTCTATATCGTGCAATTTTCACATAAAATCACGTGACGATGCACGTGTCCAACGTTCACAGGGATGAAAATGCAAATAAACTAAACAACAAGGTCCTAAGTGCAAATGTTCCAAAATAAAATGAACTCTATAAAATATTTACATGACTAAATGATTTGGCGTTCGGATCAAGGTGTGGATCTCGGTTGATGAGTCTTTAATCAGGAGTCGGGGTTTAATGATTTGGCGTTCGGATCAAGGCACGATAATTGGGAGAAAAGGCGGGTCGGGCGCAGATCCGGAACACACGTGGTCCAGGGGGGAGTTGACTGGGGGTCAACAATCCCCCGCGGACCAATGGGAGGCCGCCAATTATCCAATCTTTGATAATTCATTTAAAAATACTAATTGGCTTATTTTCGAAAAACTCAAAACATAAAAAATGTTTATTTATTTTTAACTATTTTTTAATGATTTTTATTTATTTTTTTGAAATAAAAATTAGGTATTTACGAAATAGTATTATTATATATAGGTATATACACTATACATTTTTAATTTTGGATTTTTAATTATTTATTTTTGTACAATTTATTCCAATTTTATATTTTATTTATTTATATAATAAAATTTGGAATAAAAAGATATTTTTATTTTATTTTTATCATTTATTTACAAGGGCTAAATAAATAGTTTTATTTATATACATATATGGTATATATACAATGTTGGTTTTGATTTTATTTTTATTCCTTTTTATTTTATTTTTATTTTTGTAATTTTTATTTTATTTATTTACATTATGTTATATGGAATATGTACATATTTTTATAGGATTTTATTTATTTATAAGGGAAAATAAATGTATATGTGATTTCTATGTACAAGGCTTATGTACAATGAGGAAGAGTATTTTATTTCTTTTAATTTTCTCATTTTTATTTTATATTTACAACTATATACATATAAATACATGCCCATTTTTATTTGAATAAGAGGAAAATACTTTTATTTTATTTACAGGTATATATGTACACATACGAGCTTCCTTATCTCTCTCTACTTGGGTTTTTATGCGGTCAGGCCCATGCTGAGCCCTCCCTTGGGATTAGGTCGCTCAATATTTATTCTAAATATCTCCCTCTTTTTCTTTTATTTCTTTATTCTTTTATTTATGCACAAAAATATGCTAATTATTCATATTTACACAATGCATGCTATTTGACAATTATTGGTATTTACAGGAATATACATGTATTTTGCATGGGTTTTGTAGCTAAAATAAAAGAATAAAGAGTGATGAATGGGTATTCATCAAGCACCTTCCTTGCTTCCTGGGACAGAGAGAGAGTGGTCGAGCTACAACCGAGATACATCTTCAGCGAGATCCACGGTGTAGTTGACCGTGTCGAAGCGACTACCACTGCTTCTGGAGCTTCACGCATTCGTCGCGCGTGTCAAGCGAGGACCAAGAGCTTCAGAGCTCCAACCCATGCCTGATTCCATCTCTGATTCCATCTTTCATCTTCAGGTAAATCTTCATCCTTCTCCCCTCTTGATTTCTATGAATTTATCTTTCACGCACACATATCTTCACTCCACTTTGACCAACCCCACTCCTTCGTACATACGACACCTTCGCGGATCCCATCAGGCTATTTACATGCTGCCCTAGGCTATTTGCATTCAAACCCCATCAGGATATTTAAATTACAATTATGTTTCCGTGTACTTGGACTTTTACATATAAACCCTCCCAAGTTATTTTTATTGCAGATAAACCCCCATGTAGACCTTTTTGAGATGTTTTTCATTAGTTTTTATTAAGTTTTATTGCAATTATACCCATTGATTGTATGTTTAGTTCTTTTGCATATGGACTTCAATTTTAATGAAATTGATCTCTTTGGGATCTTAATTTTATACTCTTTACATATATTTCGTGATTGTTCTATTTTGAAAGAAAATTAACAATTAATTTATAGAACAAAGTTCATGCTTGTTTACATGTATTTAATTTGCTATCGAATTGTTCTAACTCTTAAATTCACATAAAAGTAGGCAAATTAATAATAGTTATATTTTTAATTGAGTTTTAAACTATATTAAGGATATTTTTAGCTTTCTTTAAATAGGATTGGGTAATAAAATGTTAAAGACCAATATGCTTCTTTATTAAATCGATTCATCACTTAGTTGAGAATCTTAATTGAGCATTATGGACTAAAATTTTATAAACTATCTCATCATTCCTGTGCAAGTAATTCAGGAGGTCCTTTATGTGATTTTTTTACTTGTTTGTATTGCATTAATCAACATATATATATATATATATATATCATTTACTCTTGCATATAAAAATATAAAAAATATGCAAGCATTACATTGTCTTGATTCTAAATACACTAAGATAATGAGAACATGTATTTGAATCCTCGATTGAGTAGCTTAATTGTTCGTGTACCTGAGTTCGACCATGGATTTACACAGGTAAAAATTAAGTCACAATCTCTTCACAGATATTTTAGTGTGGTTGTGTACAATCGCTTTAGGCCTAAATTACATCAATAAAATATTAACATAGCCAAATAGTGATGCATCAACCCACTCCATGGGGCTACGTAAGCCTCCATCCCAGGCACGTGCTATGCATGAGCACTCGAGGGGGATTGACTTGTCATCATCGTTGGGTGGGAATTCTATATGTACAAGTGGCCCAATGTAAGTTCCAAGGAGGAACACCTCCCCCTCCTCACATTGTTGATGCTTCAATTATGTTGTGGTCCCATGGTCGAAGGTAGGGAGCAATAATGGAAAAGTTTTCTTATTAAACCAGTTTTTTTATTTCTTGTACTTGATTTTACTCAACACAATATAAATAATTTAAATACAGTATATAAAACATACCCTCGGACACAAACACACACACTATGGTAAATCAATGATAAGAGAGAAGGGCAATACTAAGTAGAGAGAGAAATATTAATATAGACAAAAGAGAGAAATAAAAAACTAATAAAAAATTTAAAAAATAGAAAAAAAATGTATTTTTAGATTTTAAAAGCTATTCAAATGTTTATGGTATTTTTGGAATAAAAAATACAAGAAGTAAATAAACAAGTAATTTCTATAATAGGGTAATAGGAAAATTGAGGAATTTGAAAAATATGATGAAAAGCTCAAAATTTGGTCCTAAAATCAATCCACTATTTTTACCATGTAGAGAAAAATAGTTGGAATAAGTTGTACTTTGTTTTTGAGTTTATACGCATTTTTATAGATAATTTTGGAAGTTTGACAATATTTTTTGATTTTAAGATAAAATATGAAATATTTTTTAGCGAGTTCTGTATTTTTGATATAACATAATAAAATGCAATTACACTATTTTTTTTTGTAATTTTTGAAGTGTTTTGAATTTTTCTCCAAAAAATAGGTTATAATGGGATTTTGACTTTTGGAAAATGGCCAACAAATCTCAAATAAATCCCTAATGTTTCCCAAAGTGCATCCTGCCCCCAAAGTTTTATTTTTTTTCTTTTGAACAGTAGAAAAACCTGTTGAGAAAACTGTCATTATCATACATACAAAAATCCGATTTTCAACAAATTTCCAGAACAAATCGATATAGGTATGCAACCATATTAACAATGAGAAGAAAAATTTTCATTTTAAGAACATATGCATATTAAAGCAAGGGAAAAATCCAGAAACCAATATCATGACAAACAATACGACAAAGAAAGAGTAGAGTTAGAAATCACAACCGAAGCGTCCTGTAGTAGGACTCCCCTTAGAGAGACAACGCCCCCCACTTTACCGGCGCACAGGGCCTTGACGTGCCGCTCCCAGGATCCGACGGTCCACGCTCGTCGACGGTGCGTACCGTGCTTGAGCGTCCTCGAAAGTCACCTCCGTAGACGAAGCCGGAGATCGAGAGAGGAGAGGAAAACGAGCGTCCTCGAGAGAGAAGAGACGCTGAGAATGAGGATTAAAAAATGTTCGTAACTTACGCCCACACACTTTAAGAGATACTTAAAGGCGTTCGGGCGGTTACGCTTCGTGAGAGGATAATGGGGCGTAACCCTTGGAATTCAAACGCGCCGTTACAAAACTGACTCGGTCTTCACCACGCCACGCCACACCACGCCATGCCCGAGCCCGAGCCCGAGCCAGAGCCCGAGCCCGGTCCGACGTGGCACGGCGTGCGCGCGCGTGCATGTGTTGTGGTTTAAAGTCCTCTCTAGTCTGTTTCCAGACTAGTCTCAGGACTTCCCACATAAAAATCAATGCCAGTTTTATCTCTCCATGATGTGGGACTAAACAGCACCCCACATGGTTGAAACATTGAATTCCAGGAATTGAGATACATTAATACAACTTGATATTGACCATCAAATTGCACCAACTATCCCAATACAGTTAATTCCAACAATCCCCCACGAATTCACTGTTGAAACACAAAGAGCCAAGGATCTCGGATTTTCATACTCTGCTTTCAGTAAAGGTACCTTCCGGTTTGAACCTTTACCTGAGTTATCCCCTTTTACCATCACAGGAATAAAGTGAACTAAGTCTTGAACTTTAATCCTTTGATGTAATGGTATCGAGTGTAAACAAACGAGTGAAGTCTATGGTGACAATCTTCTGGTTTTGATGCTATTAATGGCCATGCATCCTACCCTGTTTCATGAGTATATTAAGGATAAACCCTCACCCTTTATCTGTGGCCCACAGAAATACTCATATAGGTGACATTCTCCAAGGATGCACTGCTTACATCCTGCTTATAAAAGCTTGAATCCATTAAGAGCATAATGCTCAACCTTTTCCTGCAGTTTTCAGACACTCGACTTTTCAGGGATATGACTCACATGCAAAGTATTGCATATTGAGTGCCAACCAGTTTCTCTTACAGCTTGTTTTCCCATTGAACATATTTTGTGGGATCTCCACTCATTTAGGTCGGGTTGCTACTGTGGGTAAACTCTTAGTGGGTTTCAGCCCCATCCCAAGTCTGGATTTTTGGACTAAAGATCTATCAAGTTCCTTTGTAAGTGGATCTGCCGTGTTATCTTTGTTACCAACAAATTCCACAATAATCACTCCAGAAGACACCAAATCCCTAATAGACTTAAGTCTAACTTGGATATGTCTTCTTGTTTTCTGATTGTACTTTGAACTCTTTACCTTTACAATAGTAGTCATGCTATCACAATGTAAAGAAATTGTCGGTATCGGCTTACCCACCATGGGCATCTCAGAGAGAAGCTCCCTAAGCCATTCAGCCTCTATACCTGTTGTGTCCAAAGCACACAACTCTGCCTCAAAAGTAGACTGGGCTAAGATGGTCTGTTTCACAGACCTCCAGGAGACTGCACCGCCTCCAAGGGTAAATACATACACAGTCACACCGTTACTCCCGGAGTTCTCCATTTGACCTATCCAACTTGCATCACTGTATCCTTCTAAGACAGGAGGATATTTACCATAATGCAGTCCAAGAAGTGCAGTACCCTTAAGGTACTTCAACACTCGATATAAGGCCTCCCAATGAGTACGGTCAGGACAGCTCGTATACCTACTCAACTTTGCGACCGTGAATGAAATATCAGGTCGAGTACAGTTCGCAAGATACATCAAGCTTCCTATAATCTGGGAATATCGTAGCTGTGCTACAGGTACTCCACTCTTATTCTTGTAGAGGGGTTTAGATGAATCATAAGGACTGCATACAGATTTACAGCTCTGATAGCCAAATTTTTCAAGAACCTTCTCAGTATAATGTGATTGAGACACAACTATTACATTAGTAGATCTAATCAGTTTGAGCCCCAAAATCATATTTGCAACTCCTAAGTCCTTCATCTCAAACTTACTGCTCAAGAACCTCTTGGTTTCTTCTACTATCCTTATGTTTGATCCAAATATCAAAATATCATCTACATATAGGCATAAGACAACAAAGATATCACCTTTAATCATAGAGTACACACATTTATCGGATTCATGAACAATAAAGCCATAAGATTGGATAGTCTTATCAAACTTGTCATGCCACTGTTTCGGTGCTTATTTTAATCCATAAAGAGATTTTACAAGCTTACATACCTTTCTTTCATTACCAGATGCTACGAATCCCTTAGGTTGGTCTATATAGATCTCCTCCTCAAGATCGTCATATAAAAAGGCAGTCTTCACATCCATTTGATGAAGTGTGAGATCATGTATGGAGGCCAACACAATGAGCATCCGAATCGTAGTCATCCTCGTAATAGGAGAATAGGTATCAAAATAATCAATACCCTCTTTCTGTTTGAAACCTTTGGCTACAAGTCTTGCCTTATATTTTTCTATGGATCCGTCTGGTCTAAGTTTTCTTCTGAATACCCATTTGCTTCCTATGGTGGAACACCCAGGAGGTAGATCGACCAATTCCCACGTGCCATTTGAAACGATTGTCCATTTCAGATTTAATGGCGTCCTTCCAATGCCTTGCTTCAGTAGAAGCCATGTCATCCTTGTATGTGGGAGGATCACCCTTGATTTGGTAGGAGACAAAGTCGCTACCTAAATCCTTGGCAATCCTAGGTCTCTTACTTCGTCTAGGTTCAACATCCTCCAAAGATTCATTGGGTTCGGAAGAGGTAGCCCTCACATTTGACATCTTTTCTATTTGTTGTGGAATAGAACCAGATGTTGAGGCAACGTCACTAGTCAGATTTTTAGGAATCCCTTTTTTCATTGGAAAAATATCCTCGAAAAATGTAACATCACGAAGTTCAATAATAGTATTAGTATCTATGCTTGTGATCTCAGACCGAATTACTAAGAATCGATAGGCATAACTATTTTCCAGATACCCCAAGAAGACTGCATCAATTATTTTAGGTTCAAGCTTCTTTCTCTTGTGTTCTGGGACTAAGACCTTAGCCAAGCATCCCCACACTTTGAGATATTTTAGGCTTGGCTTCCTATTTCTCCAAAGTTCAAATGAACTCTTATCTTTATGCCTTAGGGGAACTCTATTCAGAATATGGCAGGCCATATTCAAAGCTTCCCCCCACATGTAAGATGGTAACCCAGAACTTTGTAAAAATACATTGACCATATCAGTTAGGGTCCTATTCTTTCGTTCTGTTATTCCATTAGATTGTGGTGAATATGATGCAGTGACCTCATGAACTATGCCAAATAATTTGCATTGTTTATCAAATATCTTAGATGTGTATTCACCACCCCTATCTGACCTTAGACGTTTAATTACTTTTCCGACTTGTGTTTCTGCTTCATTCTTAAAATAAGAAATTTTTCTAAGGCTTCATCCTTAGTTTTAAGCATATAAACATAACAGTATCTACTGTTATCATCTATGAAAGTGATAAAATATCTTTTGTTATCTCTAGTCATCACGCCACCAAACTCACAAATATCAGAATGCACTAAGTCTAGGATTTCAGTTTCCCTACTCACAGAAAGAAAAGGCTTTCTAGGCAACTTAGCTTGAGCACACATTTCACATTTGGTGAGTTTGTCTGTAGTATGATTAGGAATCATGTCAAGTTTCATCATTCTTTTCATAGAGTTGAAATTCACATGTCCTAGCCTAGCATGCCATAAATCAGTAGATTCAATATTTGAAATAACGTAAGTAGAAGAATCAAAACCAGAAATATTATTAACTGAACTATCAATGTCACATCTTATTCTAAATAAAAGACCATGATCAGTCAAATATCCTTTGCCAAAGAAAACACCATATCTCAGAAAAACTACTTTATTACATTTAAAGACTAATTGAAAACCCTCTCTAACTAATAAAGAACCAGACAAGACATTCTTCTTAATATCAGGAACGTGCAGCACCCTGCGCAAAGTTCAAACTCGTCTAGTTGAGAATCTCAGCTCGACTTGTCCAGACCCAAGCACCTTAGCTGCAGATCTGTTCCCCATCATTACTGTTCCACCGGCTGAAGCCTGATAAGATACAAAGAAGATCATGTCAGTACAAATGTGTACATTTGCACCTTATCAACAAGCCACTCATTAGGCTCGTTTACAAAGTAGAGTTCAGGGTTCACTGAGACATACCCCTCACCGAGCCCGCCTCACTCAGTCAGCACAAGAGCCTGAGGAACGATATCAGTAGACTTATGTTGGGTCTTTAGAGAAGGGCAATCCTTCTTCCAGTGTCCAATCTGTCCATATTGCCAGCAAGGTTTGTTCTTTGGTTTTTTCTGGATTTTTCCCTTGACTTTCAGTTTCTTATTTTTCTCTTTAGCAATGTTTTCCTTTGAGGTTATCACATTAACCTTAGGGTTCACGTCTACAGGCATCACAGGTTTTTGTTTCCTATGCCCTTCTTCAATAGCTATCGAGACTATCAAATCATCCAGAGAGATTTTCCCCTTCCTGTGCTTTAGGGACATCCCAAAATCTTTTCAAGACTTGGGAAATTTCTCAATGATCGACATTACTTGAAACTTTTCAAGAAGTTTCATTTCTGCCTCGGCTAACCCATGGAGCAATAACAAAAACTCATGAGCCTGTTCCGTACCCAGATTCTCCGTGTTGTATTTCTTGTCCAGTTCCTCCCACAGATCCTTAGTGGTCTTGATGGATGCGCCATAGACATCGAACAGAACGTTCGATAGTGCAGTAAGAATGCACCCATGACATAGACAGTTATATTCTTTCCACGCATCTGTCATCTTAACCGTCCCAGGATCCAGATTTTGTTCAGATAACTTAGAGCACTCGATTTCCAGAACCGAAATCAGGCCAATCGTGGTCAGCCAGATTTTCATGCGTTGTTGCCAACGCTTGAAATTCTGACCCCCGAATTTCTCTAGCATACCAGTGAAATCCACACGAGACCAAAACCTCAAATCCGACATTTTTCTTATCACGTTATAACGCTGTCTCTCTAAGATTGTTGAGAAAACCGTCATTAGCATACATACAAAAATCCGATTTTAAACAGATTTCCAGAACAGATCGATGTAGGTATGCAACCATATTAACAATGATAAGAAAAATATTTGTTTTAAGAACATATGCACATTAAAGTAGAGGAAAAATCCGGAAACCAATATCATGACAAACAATGCGACAAAGAAAGAGTAGAGTTAGAAATCACAACCGAAGCGTCCTGTAGTAGGACTCCCCTTAGAGAGACAACGCCCCCCACTTTACCGGCGCACAGGGCCTTGATATGCTGCTCCCAGGGTCCGACGGTCCACGCTCGTCGATGGTGCGCACCGTGCTTGAGTGTCCTCGAAAGTCTCCTCCGTAGACGAAGCCCGAGATCGAGAGAGAAGAGGAAAACGAGCGTCCTCGAGAGAGAAGAGACGCTGAGAATGAGGATTGATAAATGTTTGTAACTTACGCCCACGCACTTTAAGAGATACTTAAAGGCGTCCAGGCAGTTACGCTTCGTGAGAGGATAATGGGACGTAACCCTTGGAATTCAAACGCGCGGTTATAAAACTGACTCGGTCTTCGCCACACCGAGCCCGAGCCCGAGCCCGGCCCGGCGTGGCGCGGCGCGCGCGCGCACGTGCGTGCGTATGTTGTGGTCTAAAGTCCTCTCTAGTCTGTTTCCAGACTAGTCTCAGGACTTCCCACATAAAAATCAAGTGCCAATTTTATCTCTCCACGATGTGGGATTAAACAACACCCCACAGGGTTGAAACATTGAATTCCATGAATTGAGATAAATTAATACAACTTGATATTGACCATCAAATTGCATCAAACTATCCCAATACAGTTAATTCCAACAAAACCAATGTGTCAAATTCATGCAAAACTTCTGCAAGCTACAAATAGAAATATCTCTAAATTTCCTTTGGTCAAACATTAGAGCATATTTCAAGGTACAGTGCCAAGTTTCATATCAAATTTGATACGTACAAATTTCTAGAATTAAATTAAGAAAATGGGTACATTTCATTCAAAAAATTATGGATAATTCGTCTTGACTTTAAAATTACAATTTCGGATCCAGATGTAGAGAAATAGTTCCTGATCATACAAAATTGAAAACATAATTTTTAAGGCAAGGATGCGGAGGATAGAAGCATGAGATCAAAAAGTATAATTTCATCAGTACTAAACACGCAGAGGGGCGTGGGTGGAGCTACCAAAAACCGGAGGGCACACTTTGCAAAATCTGGGCTTAAAATCAAAGGGTTCATGTATTCTTTGGGGTTGATTGGTAGGAGAATAGAGATCGGAATAAGCTCTTATTCTCCTGTTTCTTTATCCACTCCTTTATTCTCGTTCCCTCATTCATCCTTATCCATTCTTTTATTTTCCTTCTAATCTTTCCTTACTCCTCCTTATCCACTAAATTATAACACTTATTCCTTGTCCCTTACATGCCAATCGAATGGATAGTACTTACCCTTATTCCACCAATTTATTCTCCATATTCTTATTATCCATTCAGCCGAACAAAAATAATATTTATTCTAGCTTATTCTCCAACCTTGTTCTGCTTATTCCCTAATTAAAGCATCCTTTAGGTTGCTCGATTCAGGGACGAAGCTAGGATTTAACATCTGGAGGGGCTAACCCATATTTAATATGGATCCATTTTGTGCAAGTATTTTTAAAAACATACTTGAAGTAATCATAAAGTTAATGAATAATTTTGCTATAATTTGGTGAATAATTTGAACGAGACAAAATAAAAACATGCATTTCTATAATTAGATTGCACAAAATAAAAATTTGATCGTAAAACTTTTTATCAAGCAATGTACTTCTTTGATATTTTTCTAGTATTTTTATAAAATATATGTTAAAGAGGTATACATTTGAAAAGAAATAAAGGTGTATTTAAAAAATATAATAAAAGAGCTCCACTGTCTCTTGAATGGTGATTGGCATGACTTCCAATCAAATTCGTTAATGATTGATTTTATTTATGATTTTTACATAACTTTTTTCTTTAATTTATATTAACATTCTCACTAGTACTTTTATGACAGAATAATTAGTGCACAATAATCATGTACATGTTTTATTGAAATCAATAGAAATAAAAAAGATATCTCCATTTATGAAGCTAGATTTTTTTCCACAAAGATTGATATTAATTTTATAGAATAATAAACATTTAAGATTCAATTTAACTTCAAAAGTTATATTCTATTATTTATAGTTATCCTACGAGTTTTAAAATTTATAAATAAATGGATATGTTTAATTTTGTTATTCATATTATTCAAAGTAACTTAAAAAGTTAAAGGCTGTCATGCACGAAATCCCCAAAGGAAATAATACCAATCTTTTCATTCACCTTAAATATATCAAATACATAAATCAACTAATGGTATTAACTAATGAAATAATGACATAATAAATATGGGAGCGAACGCGGAAATCATTTCAATCTATTTTAATTTCATGTCAGATTTGCATAAGCGGAGATAACGAGACAGTAACCAACATGATGGACGAGGACGTAAGTTTGGAGGTTGAACAACAAGAAGCATGACATTGGCACTGCGAGCTATGAGTTAAATGCCAATCAAGGAGAGAATGATTCTTAAAGAAGAGAGGAGAGTAAATGTGATTGTTTAGCGGAGATTCACTAATATAAAGGTGACAGAGACAAATAAATTATGTCGGGATTTGAAAGGCAGTGACTCCCTAGAAATTGGCATGATGGCCTCTCATCGTTCACGTAACAGATAAAAACCAAATGTGATATGCAAGGTTTTAAAAATCGGACCGGACGTTGAATCGTCAATCTTCAATTTAGTTCGACCGTGTCGGACTATCGGTCCAAACCAGTTGGACCGGTGATGATGTCAGTGTAATATCATCATTCCTATTGAGTCGAAAAAAAGAGGACCATGTTTAATTCACTGGTTCGACATGTTGAACCGTAGCTGATAAAACCAGATACATGTATGTATGTATATGTCAATGAAATAATCATTTAAAATGTCGAATCTTTCAATAGAATAACAAGATTACCTCTTTCGAATAAAACTCTACAAAAGTTAGATACATTTCTAAATTATACATGAATATAATATTATAATCATTTATGTATAGTTGCTTATAGAAAACTATTCTAAGAAGGTTGTAGCAAAACTAATATACCAAAAAAGAGGGGCATAACTGATATTGCAAAAGTTAAGAAGGACATTAGTGAAAAAAATCAGATTTTTAATTATTTACACTTTAGTTTTTTGAAATTTTATCCAATCATCAAAACTGGGTCAATCCGAGTAACCCAGTCCGGTCATAGGTTGGAATCAATTTTTTATTTTCTTCTTTTTTAAAATTAATTATATGAAACCAGATGATTTGACAATCGATTCCTGATCCAACCAATCTGACCTGCTAGTCCGGTCTGATTTTTAAACTATGGATGCTATGTAATTAATGAACCCCAATCCTTGCAGGAAGTAATGACAATTTAATTTGCCATGTTAGACATGATTAACTCTCCTATCTATCTATGAACTAATATGTATTAAAGGATTGGAATCTCCATGGGTTGGGGGGGCTAAGCACCCGGCCGCCCCCCCTCTCTCTCCGTCTCTGGCTCGATTGTACTATGCTTATGATGATACGTGGTTGGTTGCGAGGTGAGGGCTCGAGGATAATCCACGGTTGATGTCTCGGACCTGATGGACGGTGATGATCTATGGGGAACGTTCTCATCAGACGGTGGCTGCTTTAAGCATCTTCATCCCCCTCCTTTCTTCAACTGTTCGCATGTGGAGGAGGAGGAGCTCTCCGATGGTGATACTACTTCAGTGGTGGTAGCAGACTTGCAAAATCCACAACGCTCGAGCTTCAAGTGCTCAATCAGTGGTTAAGAGGGGGAGCATGGGGTGAATGGGGCTCCTTGAGTGGTGAGGGAGGAGGAGCTACACCTAGGACCAGGCGCTTGGTCCAGAGAAACATAGTTGTCTCGCAGTGGGTCGGCTGTTCCTCCTGAAGCTTAAAAACAAATTTGGAGCATTGTTGCAAAGTCTTGAATTGCCTCTAGATCGCATCAATGACGGGAAGGCCCGGCTCGTCATGGCTGTCTACCTCGGTCCTACTGTCACTAGAGATGGGGGAGGCTAGAGCTGAGCTCCCTGCTAATGGCGGATGGCCATTTTTGGGGCCTTGGTTCTATATAAATAGGAGTGGATCTCAGGGCGCGGATCATCTGCTGTAAGTGATTTGCAACAGACTTTGCTGCAACGCGTGGATGAGCGCCACGTGTCCCCCATTCAATCCGACGGCTGCCCCCACTCCTCCTTCCTTCCCCTCTCGCCCGACCCTCTCTCCTTCCCCGACCCCAACCATCTCGCCGCCAACGCCCACCCCCAACTCGGCCTCCTCGGACCCGCCTCTCGCCCGCGTCCCTATCACCGCCTTCGAGGTCGGCTCCGGCATCTGCCCCTCCTACCTCCGCCTCCGCGAGGGCTTTGTAGGAGGGTGGCCTGGGGGTTGGGGGGTTGGCTTCGAACGGGAGGGGTGGTGCAGAGGTGTCGCGGTCGACCGACAGGAGGGGGGGTCTGTAGATGTGGTTGCGGTCTACCGGGGGTAGGGGCTTTGAGCAAGGGATCGACGACGGAAGGGGGGAGCCCTGCAAAGGTGGTCGCGATCGACGGGGGAGGGGCGGGGGGGAGGTGGGCCTTCGATCGGAAGGGGGGTGGGGGGCTGCAGAGGTGGTCACGGTCGACCATGGGGTGGGAGGGCTTCGAAGTGGTCGTAGTCGACAGGGGGGCTTCGAGCAGGGGATCGGGGGGTCCGAAGAGGATGAGCTCGGTAGCAGGAGAGAGGTTTCGACAGTGATCACGGCGGAGGGCTTGCTCGGGGCGGAGGCAGGAGGGGCAGATGCCGGAGCCAACCTCGAAGGCGGCAACATGGATGCGGGCGAGAGGTGGGTCCGAAGAGGCCGAGTCTGGGGAGGGCGTTGGCGGCGAGATGGCTGGGGTCGGGGAAGGAGAGAGGGTCGGGCGAGAGGGGAAGGAAGGAGGAGTGGAGGCAGCCATCGGATTGAATGGGGGACACGTGGCGCTTGCAGCAGAGTCTGATGCAAATCACTTCCGCGCCCTTCGAGATCAAGGCTTGGGATTAGGATGGACGTGAAGAGAGAGGATGATTCCGAATCACCAACAGAGAGAGTTCACAAACACTGAAGTACGTACGAATCTAATAAAATCCTCCTTATCTCAAACCGGCAAGACATTTACCACATCGATCTCTGTACAACTAGAGAGGACAAGAAAGGTGAGAAAAAGAGCGAGAGCTTCACAAACGAATAATCAAAATGGGTTCATCTACAGTGCCCGTAAGGCCATATTTCGTATGAACTCCAACCTCTCACAGTCGAATCATCTAAGGAGCAGGTTAAGAAATCGAGTTCCTCCACCTCCTCGGACCCTTCCTCACCTGTTCCGCCCCTACCGCCGCCGCCGCGCCACCGCTGCCAACAACCTCCTGCGCCTCCGCTGTCGGTGCCCCGATCTTCGCGAGCTTCCCAAGCTTCTTCCACCCGCTTCCCCACCCTGACGTGGACGTGGACGTCGACACCTTACCCGGCTTCACCGCGGCTGTGGCGGACAGCTTCTCGAACTGCCTCTGGAGGGTATCCATGTCGTTCTGAAGCTCCAGGTACTTGGCCTTCATGCTCTCGAGTTCGAACTTGAGGGTGTTGATGTCCTTCTTGGCCATGGCCCAGCCCTCCTGGAAGGACTGAGGGGTGCCCTCGAGGAGCTGCTTGCGGGTGGGGATCAGGGGTTGGTAGTGGTCGTTGGTGTTGGCGAGGGCGTTGCTGATCTTCACCTGCTCGGAGAAGAGGACCTGAACCACCACGCGGAGCGGGAGGCGCTCGTTCTGGGCGGCGTGCATGCATGCGTCGATGGAGAGCTTCTGGCAGTCCATCACTCGGCACAGCCGCTTCCGCTCGTGCTCTGTCAGCATCGGGTGTGCCTGAAAACGAGCACAAATTATGTATCATCTTCTTCAAAATGGGTGTGGTTTGGATTACAGAAGGTTGTTCTAACATGGCGTTGTGCTCTGTAATAAAATGCCTCCGTGAGCTGCTGAATTTTTTTTTGTGGAATAAAAAAACTTTCGATATTATAAAAAGAAGGGTAAAAATATTCTATTTTTGACTGATTTCGTTCACCATTAACCACAGAAGTTGTGGTGTAAGAAAAGCTTGAAAGGTAGCAAGTATAAAACAAACTTTCTTCTTTAGCTTTCTGTAACGTTCCGGGTTTAGGTTTTCAGTCCATTATCGAAGAAAATTGGCTCTAACAATTTGTTAGGTTCGGATCCAAATAGACCCGTTAACAATCACCAAAAATGCTTAAGTTCAAGTTGTGAAGTAGTATTTCCCACCACTTATAGCACACTCTCACACTTTGTGAATTTTAGATGTAGGACTATGTTTGGGGGTATGGGTGTTACACTTTATTTACTTTCCTCACATCCAAAATTATCCATCTGAATTCATCTATTTTCATCTTTAGAATAATGCGAAAGTAATGGAAATTAAATTATTTTATCCTTTTTATGATTTCCCACTATTTCCTTTACTAGTTCAGATGCAGACGTTTTGTTTCGCTGCATAAAAATATTCTTCCCGTTACTTTCCATGGAATAGTACGAATTCTGATTCTTTCTCATGAATAAATTCTCGCGGCTAATCCATAAGAATGGAATTTGACCATAAGAAAAATACAACATATAAGTATATAGTTGTTCATGAGCTAAATTAGCAACCGAGGATGGATTTGGTCAATCATTAGAATTTAAGTCCATAATGCTTAATAGTGATTCTATCAGAGAGCATGTTTCCTCTCGTAATGGAAAGACTGCCTGATGGGACTCAAGTCTGGAACTTGCAACCATTGCTATCACTGGAAATAAGTGATGGGTCATGTTCCAATAAGGACATTGTGAATATTAGTTAGGAGTTTGTAACACCTCAACATTATCCCACATTGGAAATTTATGAAGTGTATACGTGGGTTATAACTTGTGGTAATTCATACTTGACAACTTGAGCTTAAGCATTTTTGGTCATTGCCAATGGATCCAATCGTGTCCAACCCGACAAGTTGTCATAATCAATTTTCCTTGATAATGGTCAGTGACCTAAGCCTGAGACCCTATAATTTGACTAATATTGACTGCAACTTAGCAGCTTAACGAGGAATGAGGTGATAGACAGTCAGCTTGGATGAGGTCACTACTCAATGCTAATTTTCTTAACTTAATGTATGGAAGTTATTAGTAGACTATTATTTATTTTGTTATAGTTCAGAGATGAACTTTTTATTATTAGTTAATATCCTTTATTTCTTCCATTTTTTATGGCACTCAATATTATTAATAGAATATTGAGAATTAGTCGTGTTCCATTAAATAACATTATTTCACTATACTATTAAGAGGAATTAACGGGTAGACACAAGATTCAACAAAATTTGATAAGCATGTACTAAAAAGGTTGATCATGAAATCAAATCGGTTGAATCACACGATGGCATAAACAAAATTTGATTAGCAATGTCTTTGAATCAGAGACTGAACTTGAAAAATCGTACTAAAAAGGTTGATCATGAAATCAAATCGGTTGAATCGCACGATGGCATTTTCAATCTTTTAAATCGAAGTCCATGATAAGAAAAATTAGTTGAACTGACAATGCTAACAAGATTGGATTTAAAATATATGTAAAATAGATGTACACGTGTCATTGAAAAAGTTGGTCGGACCAAATTGAACCAAAAATAATAAATACATATATAAATATATTTATAAACATCGGTATATACACACATATTAATATATAAATATATAGTAGAAACGTAAATTTATGAGAAAAATAACTACGAGCATTTATCTTTTAAAAATAATATGTGTTTGCATGTATAAATATTTAAGATTTTTACACATGTGTCATCCAAGGTTCTGCAAATACACACACCCTTGCCTTTTTTTACAATAACACTTGTGCCCTTATATTTTTCCACTCTTAAGAGTTGTACCCATAGGTTAGGTCGGTCATCTATTAGATGAAAAAACTCGTAATTTATTTAAACCAAGGTATGATTAAAAATTATTTTATAAAAGTTGTTCCCTTTCTCATTTTCTTCTCCCTTCATCATGTTAGCGATGTGGCGACAACAAGGAAGTTCACTGTGATTGATGGTAGAGGATGCATGACATATGGGAACATGTCGTTGGTGACAAGGAAGGAGGGTTGGAGAGGGTCGAGAGCTATGCGGAGCTCCATAGTGTGATGCCAAATCTTCAACTGGAGCTTTTATGGCTCGATGATGTGGAAGTTGAGGTAGCTGCCCAGAGAGATCATGTGGTGGTCGAGGACGGGTGGAACCACGAGGGTCAGATTGAGGATCCCGTCAAGGAGAAGGGTGTTCTGAGCTCCAACAAGTGGTTGTTGAAGCCGTTGTGCTGCTTGTATCACATGAATCTCTTCCACGCACGACATCCTCCATTGACGCAACTTCATCGAAGTCTAGGTTCTAGAAGTGGAGGAAGAAGGTGTGGGGGTATGAGGTAGGGGAAGCATAAGAGGAGGTGATGAATCTCCATTTCATCACCTTTATTCTATCAATTTGGCCCTAAAGCCCTAGCTAAGTACGTGTAAATAGCATTATTTTGTACAAAATTAACATTCATCATTTATTACATTTATTGTACATAAAATATAGTTTTTAATGCTAAATTATAGGATAAAAATAAAAGGAATAAAATTACCAAGATATTTTATGACCCTAAACCCCGAGATCTAAGCATCTTGATGATTGTATCGATAAGAAATAAAATAAGGGGAGATAAGGGCCAAAAACAACAATAAAACCCTAATTTGTATCTCTAATAATTCATTTTGGGACCTATTTTATATTCTATTATTTAACCTCAAATAAAGAAATTTTGTACATGAAAATTGTAGAAAATAATATATAGAAAAATACAAAATTGTTTTCATAGAATAATAATATGAAGTGCGCATTTTACGTTCTAAATAAAATTCCCAAACCCAAACTTCCTAGACCCATATCTTCTCCATATGAATTAGAAATGTAACAAAATCACCTTTAATTTTATTAAGTTTTAATAAGATATTTAATGAATCCAGTTTCATTCAATTTGGAATTAAGATGCAAAAGTTAGGTTTTGGACCCCTATTGTATAGTTTACCTGATTAACATATCCATTTTATTTATTCTTTATTCTTTTATATTTTTATATTTTATAATTTTGTGAATATTATTATAGTATATGTACATATTTAGAATAGAATAAAATCACAAAGAAAACATAAAAATAAAATAGTATATATGAATACATATATGACTATACTATACTTATACATATATAATATATACCCTATTTATTTTATTTACAAATTATATCAAAAAAATATAACAAAAATATATTTATGTAGACAAAAATAAGTTAATAAGAAAATAAAATAATAAAATCAAAAATAAAAAATTAAAATAGAATACTCAAAATATAGATGAACATACCTCTAAATATACCCTTAAAAAGTAACTTATAATAAACAAGTACATAAAAAACATACTAAAATACTACATAAAATAATAAACATTTTTTTATTTTTTTAATTAGTTCGTTTACTATTTTATTTATAATTATTTATCATTTATTTTCCTCTTTTGTCATGTAGTAGGCTGACGTGGCCCAATGGGGGTTGAGTCACCGTTGACCCCAGTCAACTCTTCATCTCCCTAGGCTTGCATATCAGAACCGTTGCATCCCTCGATTCCATTGATTTTTGGATACCGATCCTTGCACTCATTCGGCTCGATGTCTCTTTAACTTTTGCACTCGATCCATGGTCTTTCATGCCTAGATCTCACATCGATCCGAGGGTCAACTTGTCGAGCGTCATTCCTCGATGAAACCTCGCTTGTATATAGTTTCACCTCGCGCCTCCATTCCTTCTTGAACCCTCTTCCGCCAAGAAACTCTAAACTCTCAAGCAACTAGTTATTCCTGGTGACAGCAGGAAACCCTAGGAGGTCTTAGCGAGACATTTGGTATCAAATCGAAGCAGGTTTGGGTCGTCGCCACCTCTCCGCTCTGAGCATCTGCTCTTCATCGTGCAGGTTCAGTAGTTTCTCCTTTTCTTTGGCTTTATGTCCATTAGCTCAACAGTAGCGTAATTAGCCATCTTCTTTCATTTAATTCCGTACGCCTCGCCGCCCGCCTTCATTCCCTACCCCTTCAGTTTCTCTACTCCCTGCTCATCAGCATCCACCTAGATTTTGCTTAGATTTTGAGATTGGGTCTCCCTCCTCCGTCGTGCGCTGGAGACCCGCATCTGAACCATCCGTCTGCCATCTAAAGCCTCCCAAGGCTTCGCCTTTTTGCCCCTAACACACTCCTGCAGGAAACAAAGCGAAGGAACTTCTTTGCAGGGGCCCTCAAAGGAGAAGACCATCTTCAAGGTCTCGAGCCTTGCTGGAGCTTCTCTAAGAGCCTCGAGCCATTTTAAGAATTTCGGCTGACACGGAGGACCCTTGGCGCCATTTTGATCCATCTAGGAGCCGCCCACCTGGTCGGAGTCGCCTAGGAGACTAGATCAAAGCGAGCCATGCCTGCTATTCATCCAAGTTCTTCCAACTGCCCTTGACATCGTCCGATCATCCAGTTGCCCCAGACGCTGCAGCTGGCATTGGATCTCCCGTGCCTCCAGCCATCGGATCAGATCAGAGATCTAATCTAGATCATTCGTGAATGAAGGAGTACGCGTTGCTAGATGCTCGCCACGAGGATAAGTGGAGTGCATACCACCGTTCGCTATAGCGCTTGAAGGGGTATTTTGCATTCTTCATCCCTCTCCTTTTTTATATTTAATATCTAATATATCAACTTTCATCTGTCGTTTAATGGTTTTGTAATATTTGTAAGGAACCCCTGCCATTTCTGCTATTTTCATTCGAGTCCAATCTACGTCACCTCACGTTTGGCCCCACGTGAGGTGATGATTTTGCAGTAAAGCCCTACGAGTTTTGCATTTTGTGTTTAATCCTAGAACTTTAAATATTAGTTATAATACTTTGGATATTTTACAGAATCCACCTTGCACTTTATTTTAATTACATAAATGCCCTTGGTAGTTTATTAATTTTTGTTCTTTTATTTCATTTATTAAAAATATCATCCATGCTCCAAAAATTATCAAAAATAGGATTAAAAGCCTGCTAGCATCTACATTCACGTTATATTTTTATTTTTTTCATTTTAGGCATCTTAAATAATGTTTAAAAATCAAAAGAAAACGATTTTGCTCCTGTTTGAATTATAAAATACCCAAAAATGTAAAAAACATTTGAAAAAATCCTAAAAAATATATTTGTTTTATCACTATATTTTCTCACTTCAGATCAAAAATCTCTAAAAATAGAAAAAAAATCCATAAAAATTAAAAAGCTCCAAAATCCTTTATAAAAAGATAAAAAATCACCAAAAATTCTAAAAATATTTATTTTTATCTCTGAATTTTCTATATATTATTTATTATATATTAAAATTGATTTGGAGAAATTTTAACACTATTTGTTATTTTTAATCTTCAAATCAATTCGACCTTATTATTTAATTCTTGTTTTGGGAAATTTTTGAATTTAAAAATATATAAAAATTAGCCAAATTATAAAAAAATCATAAAAATAGTATAAAATATTTAAATTACACAAACATTTTATTTCCTATATTTTGATTATTTTTAGTGGTATTTATAATTATATTACCTTATCTTGTGTAAATAGTTATATATATTCATATATTATATATTTTAAAGAAAAGGAATTAAAAATCAGGAAATATAAAAATTATAAAATTAAAAACATAAAAAATTATAAAAACAAATATTCATAAAAAACTACAAAAATAAAAAACCCATAAAAATCTAAAAAAACCCAAAAAAACCCAAAATCATGTATTGTCTTTCTTGGTTAATTTTTGATTGTCTATCCTAATTGCTTCTTATGTTCGACCCCTATTTTACCTGTCATTATACGTCTATTTGTATCTAATAATAATTTTTGATGCACTCTTGCTTGCTTTTGTTAGTTGATTGTTGTTCAATTTGACTCTTGTGAGCGGTCGCCTCAGCAACATTTTATCTTGGCCTTCCGTGAGGATATTATTTTAGACCATCGCAAAAGTTATATCGATAAAAGGATGAAGAGAGGGGATGAACGAAGGAGGAGGGAGGCCTTCCCTCGCCACCGGAATGCGATGGTAGTGGATGAAGCCTTCGATGGTGACCTCAGGTGACGGATGGTTATCTGATCATGCATTTGTTATTTGATGATCAGAACAGAGGAGAGGGGTGTGATTTGTGTGGTAAAAAGAAGAATTGCCAAGTAATTAATCTACCTCAAGATGATCCATGCATGTGATTCCGAGTGCTCAAGACTC
Organism: Ottelia alismoides; assembly: GCA_037367405.1. NCBI lineage: Eukaryota > Viridiplantae > Streptophyta > Magnoliopsida > Alismatales > Hydrocharitaceae > Ottelia > Ottelia alismoides. The sequence continues at coordinate 29,770 of JAZKJV010003976.1, forward strand.
AGGAAGGTGGCTTAAGGCCGGGTCGTGTTAAAGATTTACTTCATGAGGTGGTTGGACGGAGGAGGCTGGGGACTGCAAGGAGTAGGGGTTTGGAGCGAGAAAGGGGATTGGGCATAGCAGAGGTAAGTGAGAGGTAGAGGGGTTGGGGTAGGGCGGAGAAGGTTGGAGAAATATGAGGGAGAGAGGGCGGGGATGAGGATCGGAGATGGGGAGGATGTGAACGACGGGGAGGAGGAGGTCAAGGTAGAAAGGAAGAAGAAAACGAAGATAAGGAAGAGGAAGACGAATAACTACAATATTATATATTTTCTACTATGGATTAACTCTCAATAACACAACATCATTTGTTTGAATATAATCAAATTTGAATTTTAATTAATTACAATTGAACCGACTTCTACAAAATTTCATGTTAAAAATGAACTTTTTATTCTAAATCACTAAATTAGGGAATCAAATTAGGTCCAGTCCAGTTCATCAGTTTCAAGTGATCTAACCTACTTGACCAATGAAATTTTTATATTATTGCTTATAAAAGCAAAATCACATTTACTATATGTATAATGTCAAAAATTTTCACATTAGTTTCACATTTAAAAAAAAAGATATTTTACATTTGTCTTTTTGAGTTTCTGCAAGCCCCAACCCCCTCCCCTCGGGAAAACATCATGGGTACAGCGGACGAGGATAGTTGCGATGCGAAGGAAGGGGATGGAGAAGAATTGGGTACGTGGTCAAAATGGTAAAGGTATAATTGTAGTAGAATCTTTCTTAATCAGGTCTTGATTTCACAAACTCTGGTCTGATTTATCTCCTACACAGTGAACTTAACGGAAGGGTGCAAGTGTTTTTGATGAGAGAATGGATCGTCTATTGTAGAGTCTGCTGCAACAGACTCGCAGGTGGGATTTGAGCCGCTCGATCTTGATCGAACGGTTCACATGAATTCGTACTTTTTGTGGACGCTTTTTTATGGGTTCATATCGTGTAAATTCATTTGAACTAAAGATCAGCCCAAACCCTACATCAGACAATCCACGGGTAGTAGAAAGTGTCATTATAAAAAGATACATTAAAAAAAAGTGGATTACCGTACCTTGAGATATGAATCGACGGCGCGGTAAAGACCATCGTCGCAGCTCCTCACGGACTCGGGCAGCGCCTCCGCCAGCACTTGGAACTTGGTCAGCGACAGGCTCCTATCCCTCGACACCTCCGTCAGGTAGCTATCCAGCAGCCTCGCCACCCTCGTCTTCGCATTGGGCTGTCCACCACTCCCCGCCGCCGCCCTCTCGTACCCTATCTGTTGTTTCTCGGGGCTGGCTGGCTCCGTCTGCTCCTGTACGAGGAAGTGCTCCAGCAGCCTCTGCACGAGGTCCACGTCGTACATGGTGTCCGCCCTCCCATACGACGGTATCAGGAGGTCGGCCATGCTCGCCTGCTCCAGCTGCATCCCCACCCTCTTCTCCAGCTCCGTCACCAGAGCCGGCGCCACCTTCAGCATGTTCGCCAGTCTCAGCAGCCTTAGCAGGAACCCACAATGCACGCTGTCCCTCTGCGGCGGTATTATGCTTATCAGGCTCTCTATTACCGACCGCTGCTCCCTCGCCTGCCCGTTCGACGCCACCTCGTCCTTCCCGCTCCCGGATACCACCATGTGCAGACCACCCCCGCCCTGCCAGAGCTCATCTCCACTGGCAGGCCCGTCCTTGGAGAGTCCCGGGAGCCACTTGGACGCATAGTGTGTGATGGCCGCCCCGATCAGGTCAAACCTCATGCCTTTCACCTTGATGGCGGTGACCACCCTCACGAAATGGTCTATACGTAGCAGGGACACGTCCTCGAACCACCAGTCCGGCGGCGGTGGGTGATTCTGACTGGGGCTCGACCCTTTAGAGTCACCGCCACCACTTCCCCCCCACTTGGGGGCTGCCACTCCGCAGCGGCCGCCCCGTGTAGGCCCACCGGATGCCCTTCGGGTTCGCGCAGGCTTTCCACGCTATGGACTCACTGCACCGCCGCACGATCTGGAGGTTCTCCGCCCAGGGGGAGAGGCCCTCGCAGCTCTTGAGGACCACGATGGAGTCCCGCCATGACGACAGCACCACATAGCTCAGGAAGGCCTCCGTTTTGAATATGAGGTTCCCTTCCTCTAGGTCCTCCGTCATCTCCAGGTACTCCGCCGCGCACCGTAGGCCGGAGATGTTGGCGGCCGTCAGGTCCACCGCAATACCGTAGCAGAACTTGGCAGCGAGCTCGAAAGCCTCAGGTCCGCCGGGGAGATCGTCGAGCTCCACGCGGGACACGTCGGTGTCCCGTGAGGACTCGTATATGATCCTGTTCATCTTCCCGCTCCGGGAGAGCAGTGGATACTGGCGAAGAAGAGGAGAACATAAGGATTCCGAATCAATTGCTTCAAGATTGGGATCGAAATGGAAGCTGCAGTACGTATATACCTTGTGTATATGGAAATTGACGTCTCCAACTCGGATCAGGAGGTCGCTGGGGACGTCGCTGGAGACGTACCTGGACGAGTTGCAGAGTAGGATCAAGGGAAGGCGAAGCAGAGATGAGTAGGGACTTCAAAGAGTGATCTTACCATGATTGGTCTCTGCGGAAGAAGCCGTCGTTCTTTACGCAGTCTTGGTGGTCGATGGCGCCGTTGCCGTAGTCCCTGCCGACGCCAAGGGAGTCGCTCTCAGCTTCCCACATGGTGGTGCAGAGCAGAGCAGATCTGAGGTGCAGTTGGGAAGGAGGGAGCACAAGTGAGGATGAGTGGGGTGATTGGAGGGAAGAGGATAAATAGGATGAAAATCCAAATTCTTTGGGACCCGAACTGTGTGGCTCTGTGGAAGTTGAAATGATTGGTTTTTAACTAAATGGACAAAACAGGAAAAGAGAGATCAGATCCAACAGCGGCTTCAAACTCTTACTTTGTGGTGTTGAAGGCAACTGTGAGATCGAATTCACCGTGAATGGGGGGCCCTAAAAGGAGGAGATAAGGCAGGGGGTGGGGGGGAGCCACATGGGTGATGGGTATGTTGTTTGGAGTTATACAGATATTCAGGTGGCCACACCTTGACCACGACAGGCTGTTGGTCATGGGCGCGGCCACGCTGCCCTTTCTTCTTGTTCCCTTGTGTTCTTTCTCAACTTGGCTTCAACTAGGACCCCATTTGGACTTGTTTTCATCCTTCTCTGTACTCAAACTTGCATCTATCCATCGGTTACAGTAAAATTATTATATTACTATAATACATGGTCCTAACATCCTCTACGTTGACAGCGATTGATTGCACGTATCAATCGGCCATGCTTACGTATAATTAGAGGTCAAGTGGGTTTAGTCCAGTATTGTTATTCTTATCATCTGTGATAAACTATACAGTAAAGGTACAAATCTTGTTACAGTATTTATCAAGGAGTCTTCGAAAATATATAAAAAATTAATCCCTTCCTCTCTTCTTCCATCTTCCTTCCTCTTCCCTCTGTCCTTTCTTCGTCCTCCCTGATAGACAAGGACCTATGTCCCCACAATCCCTGCAGCCATCTCACCTTCACTTCTCGATCCGGACCTACCTACCCCATCCTACAGTTTTTTTGTTGATTTCTTCATTGCCATTTTCCTTATTAATCATTGTGTTTCTTTTGTAATACTAGTTCCTGCCTTCCGTTCATATATCTGTATATCTCTCTTAGTTCCTGCCTTCCGTTCATATATCTGTATATCTCTCTTTCTATGATGACAATTATTACCTTTCATCCCCCCACCGCTCCTTCGGGAGCTCATCCTCTGCTGGAGTAAATCTACAACAGTGATCCCTTTTTTGCGAAACTTTTGTGAAAAATCCCATCATGTGGATTTAATGTATGCATATTATTCTACATATCTACCTAATATCGTTTTGATTGGATGTTCCTAGTTATTTTATCCAAAGATCAAAGAAAAAGTAACATGAGTGGTAGTCAAAAACCATTTCAAATTACTCTTCTTTGACTTTTGAGATAAAATAGCTATGAACATCCGATCAAAATGAAATTTAGTAGGTTCATAGAACAATATGCGTACATTAAATTTATGATGGTAGATTTTTCACGAAATTTTCGCAAAAAAGACAAGAAAAGAGATTAGTACATGTAAAGTCTTGAACTTGGTCGTCTCTCAGATCCTATATAATAAGATCCAGCTCATCAAGAGGAAATCAACGGATTTGTTTCGTGTGCATCGGACTTCATTTCGAATTATTATGATTTTCAGAAGAAAGAGAAGCAATGAGGCTTAAGATGTCATTAAAGCTTAATGATCGTAATTAAGACATATTAGTCGTGATTAAAGAAACTAATGATGGATCAAGGATCGCTAATCAACATTAGCAAACACTATTCATAGATCAGCATAAGTTAAGCATAAGTCACGAAAGTTAAATTACGATTAGTGGGAATTAAATCGTAATTAGCGAAATCATGATTAACGCTAATTAAGTATTATTAGCGAATCCAGAATATTCTGGAACGTTCTAACTTAAACCCTAAGTTTCGGATAAACTTTGGCCAAAATCATGCGTCAAAACCATATGTCGCTAACCGCGGTTAAGGGCTAAACCATGGCTTTCTAACCATATTTAGCGGTTTTCTGGAGCCTATAAATAGCCCCCCTACCTATTCAATCTCTACGATTTCCACTACCACCACCACCCCAAGGGCTAGGGTTGAGAGGTCGGGAGGAGGAGTGGGAGGCGAGGAGGAGCGCTAGCGGAGCACTGCCAGGAGAACGAGGAGGAGGAAGGTACGATCCTCTCTTAGTTTGTTTCATGAGTTAAGTTTCCGATTCATGTTCAGTTTCCTTTTTATTTTCCTTTCGGTGATTTTATAAGGGGAAATTCTGCCGAAATTTTTATAGAAATATGTCACAATATAAGGGAAAATTCTGCCGAAATGGCTTAGAAATATCACCCGTTATAAGTGGAAACTCTGCCGAAATTTTCCTAGAAATATCACTTCGTATAAGGGGAAGATCTGCCAAAATTTCAAAAGAAAATATGTTCTTCGCGTTCTTCGTGTTCTTCGTGTGTTCTTCGCGTTATTCGTGTTCTTCGTTCGTTCTTCATGTTCTTGGCACGTTCTTAGCATTTTTGATACGAGAATGAAATTCAATCGTTTCAAGAGCCTTAAATCATCCTTTCTTAAAACGAAACACGATAAAGCACTGCATACGCGAGAGAGAGCTCGATTAGGTAATGAAATCCCTCCTTTTGTTGTTAGGTTTTCATTCGAGATTTTGAAATTTCTGATTTTATGTTATTCGCTATAAAGAATCATAATTTGACTATTTTTTACTAAGTATGAAAAGTTGCTTTGTGATTCCCACTAAAATAAGGTTTAAGCATTGAATTGATGTACTGGCTTGAAAAGATAGGGTTTGAGAGTTAAAAGAGCATAAATTGAGTATATAAATATATAAATTAATATACGTGAAAGTCTATACTCAGTATTTATGGTTATGCTAATCTAAGGTTTAATGGTGGAATTACATCATAGGATTGATGTGTTTTGAGTTGGATCCTGAAAAGGATCGTGTGTCACGTTAAGGATGACTGGGAGTAGAACTACAGGTCGGACATGCAACCTGTAGGTTTGTCGGAAGAAACCCAAATTGGCATTTTCCTACCTATGTAGTACACGGTTGCCCTGTTATGATAAGTGTGCACGAAATGAATGATTTACAACGCATTGTACCAGAAGCCAATATCTTCGGGTTGAACGACGGAAGATGTGGTCGTGTCATGTGAAGGCACGGGTGGTTGGATAGCAGTTGGGTCACGATAACATGTATTTAAAGTCGCTAGGTTATATAATTAAATATTAGCATGAGGTTTTAAGCAATCGAGTCCTAAAGTAGTATTGGAGGATTGATTGAGGCGGCGTGCGGCAGCATAATCTTACCAAGATCAACGCAATCTCCAATCCCGAAGTGTCTACAGCTTCGGAGTCCATATAGTGATGAGGTAATTCCCTGCACTAATCCCTGGCGTAGAATAGAAAGGAATAGGACTTAAATTAATGAGAAGGAATGAAACTTTTAGTGATAACAAGTTTTAAAAAATTACATAAATTGTTTACTTTTCTCTTCTTCATTACTTAACGTTCGCTAATTGTTATCCTATACTTTATAAAAAAACTAACAGTTGTCGGTGAGCCATCATAAGGACATTAATAATCCATCCAACTAACATAGTCATCCGACCAGCCACTGTATCTTTATTCTGTAAGGTAATTAGTAATCTTTTTTGTGTTTCCTTCCAGTTGATGTACATGCAAATGATTATAGTGGGATAATGTATCTTATGAACTTTACTTTGTGAATGGCAAAGTGTTGAAATACTTCCTTCTGAGTATTTTTAATTGCAGTCTGTTTCTAAATATTAGTTGTGATTGCTGAATAAATTGTTGCTGAGTAATCAGATCTGGATATGGAAGGATCTGACGACTTGGAAATTGGGGTCATGATAGTTTGGTATCAGAGACCGGTTATTTCAATAATTTATTTAGTAATTGACAACTATGAGCGGTATTCAGAAACTAAGGTTGTATTAAGATCTTTTAATCTTAATAATTGATTGTAGTACCATTCACAAGTCATTATCTCTTATATGCATCATGCTAAGATATATAGGATCGGACCTTTGACCTTAACTCATCCCAAGATTATGGCAGACCAAGACGTGTCTAAACAATTTGCGGCTATAATGACAATGCTCCATGACATGGGGCAAAGGCAACAAGCATTGGAGGAGAGGCTCAATGCACACGCTGAAAGACATGAGGCATCCAAATCTGTGGATGCTAAAGTTGAGGGTTCTGTCTATTTTTCTGAAAACGAATCGAGTTATCATCCTTCCACTGAGTCAGCTCCGACCCCAGATGAAGGAGTAATGGAGAAGGCCCTTCTTTGACATCAAAAATTACTTGACAGTTATCGAAAGGGAAAGATCTCTCGATTCAAAGGTGTAGAGACACCTGCCGAGGCTGAGTTATGGCTCGATGATGTTGAGGATATCCATGCACCAGTTGACACTTGGGTGCACTTTGCTGATTACTCCTTAGCAGATTATGCACGACGATGGTGGTAGCAATTTCCAAGAAATTAGCAGATCCTATTCCATGGAACTTTCGTTCAAACTTTTGGTGGCCGGGAATGAAGAAAGATGTTGCTGAGTTCGTGAATTCGTATTTTACCTACCGACAGGTAAATGCTTCATATAAAAAGCTACCAAGATTATTACAACCCCTCCCTATATCTAAATGGGAATAGAAAAGTATTTCCATGGACTTCGTTACTAGCTTACCTCAAACGACTGGTGGGAAAGATAGTATATGGGTTATAATAGATGGTCTAAACAAGGTAGCACACTTCATTCCAATAAACTTATCTTTCACTCCAGACCAGCTTACTGAGTTATATATTACACATGTGATCCATCTCAATGGCATTCTAAAAGAAGTAGCTTTCGATCGAGATTCTCGATTCACCTCACATTACTGGGAGAACTTCATGAAAACCTTAGGTACATAACTATGCTTGAGAACATCATATCATCCACAAACAGACAGTCAGTTAGAACGTACGATTCAGACACTAGAGAATATGATATGAGTGTGTGCCTTAGAATGGAATGGATCATGGATTAAACATTTGCATCTTGCAGAATTCACCTACAATAATACTTACCATGCAAGTATTGGCATGGCACCATTTGAATGACTATATGGACGTAGGTGTACTACTCCTATATGTTGGCAAGAGGTCGGGATAAAGAATTTTTATGATTCAGATAAACTCCAAGAGACACAGGAAGCTGTAGAGCTTCCTCGAAAAAGACTATTAACTGCTCAGAGTTGCCAAAAAGCTATAGTGATACCAGGTGAAGAGAACTTGAGTTTGAAGTAGGCGACTTTGTATTACTCAAAGTATCTCTTATGAAGGGAGTTCAGAGGTTTGTCTTGCGTGGAAAATTGACACCCAGGTTTGTGGGTCCCTTTGAAATCATTCAGCGGATTGGAAAAGTGGCATATAGACTTGTGCTTCCTCCACATCTTTCGACAATGCATGATGTTTTAATGTATCAAATATGAGAAAATACATTGGGGATCCAGAGCATAAGATAAGTTATGATGATTTACATATTGAGACCGACTTGACATACCAAGAAATACCTTGGAAATACTAGATAGAGATGTCAAGAAGTTGAGGAATAAATGAGAGAGAAAATACCCTTATGTTGTGGCGGAACCAAGAGTATTGAAGAAGCCACATAGGAACCTAAGGCAGAAATGAGAGAGAGATACCCTTATTTATTTGAGTGATAACACTATATGTTGTATATCTTCTTTATAAATGAAATGGCATTCATTCTCTTTAAGGTTGTTATGGTCTCAATCCTCTTTAAGGTTGTTATGCTATCATTGTAAGTCTCGAGGACGGGAAACTTCCTTTAAGGTTGTTATAATTGTAAAGTCTTGAACTTGGTCGTCTCTCGGATCCTATATAATAAGATCTGGCTCGTAAAGAGAAAACTAATAGAATTTGTTTTGTGTGGATCGGACTTCGTTTCGAATTGTTATGATTTTTAGAAGAAAGAGAAGGAGGCTTAAGATGTCATTAAAGCTTAATGGTTGTCATTAAGACATATTATCGTGATTAAGGAAACTAATGATGGATAAAGGACTGCTAATAAACATTAGCAAACACTAATCATAGATCAACATAAGTTAAGCGTAAGTCACGAAAGTTAAATTACGATTAGTAGGAGTTAAATCGTGATTAGCGAAAGTTAATCTTGATTAGAACTAATTAAGCATCATTAACGAATTCAGAATATTCTAGAAAGTTCTAACTTAAGCCCTATGTTTCGAATAAGCTTTGCCCAAAACCATACGTCAAAACCATGGCTCGCTAACTGCAGTTAATGGCTAAACCTTGATTTTCTAACCATGTTTAGCGGTTTTCTAGATCATATAAATAGCCCCCCCTACCCATTCATTCTCTACGATTTCCACTACCACCACCACCCCAAGGGCTAGGGTTGAGAGGTCGGGAGGAGGAATGGGAGGCAAGGAAGGAGCGCTAGTGAAGCGCTGCCGGGAGAACGAGGAGGAGGAAGGTACGATCCTCTCTTAGTTTGCTTCATGAGTTAGGTTTTCGATTCATGTTTAGTTCCCTTTCTGTTTTCCTTTCAGTGATTTTATAAATGTATATACCTATTATATATGTATAATATACATATATTGTAACTATATCTATTTATTTGACTATATAAATAATCTTATTAAAAAAATAAATAATGTATTTATAATCCTTAATAAATATAATAAATAAATAAAATATAAAATAAATATCTTATATGTAAAAATATTTAATTAAAAATCAATAAATTAATGTATATTGGTAGTTTATACCTATAAATTATAGTATTTATTTATTTAACCAATTAAATTAAATTATGTAATTTATTAAAAATTCATAATAAAATTATTTATTAAATCATTTAAAACTTTTATTAATATTAGTTATCTATTCAAATTAAATTTTTATTTCCATGTTAATTTACAATGTATTTATTTAATGTATACCACTTTCTTTGTCATCATCCTTATTTTGTTGTTTCTTCTTCTTTTCCCTATGTATGCCACATGGTGGCTACTATTTAGTCAATTCACTAGACCGGTCAAACTCCTCCTCCTTCTTCTTCTCTTCTTTTCTCTCTTTATTCTCCCGTTCTTCCTTTCTCCTATGTTCGTCCATCGGCCTAACCACTTGGGATCACCCCAACAGCATAGTCGTTCGCCAACCTCCTCCCTCGTCGTTCTTCTTCGGACAGATCTGTTAGACATGTGAGTCCAGTATGAACCATTCTTACAATAAATGTTATTGTAATGTTTGACTTGTCAATAAAAGTTATTGATTCTCTTTTTACTCCATTTTTTGATATTAAATGAATGAATGCACTATAAGGTCCTTTTGTACAATTAGGGTTATGTACCATGGCCATCTTAATAATCATACAACTGTTGATTCCGTAATAGAATCATAGAGGCTGGTGTTTGGATGAATATCAAAGGAGTTAGATTGAGGACTCATCAAGCATCGTCAAATGATTGTTAAGAGATGATCTCCAGCCTGAGTAGGAGATGGCAATCCTTTCTCATATAGGTTGATATCTGACCGACCTCTTGATGCAGGTCCTCTGCATGGGAATAGAGATTAGGAGGTGTCTGATTAATTAGGTCAAAGAGTTGACTTAATGAGATCGATATAACCAAAGTCCTATTTCGTATACTGTCACGATATAGGCACACATCCTTTGATCGGAGACAGATGTGTTACTATATTTCTGAGTGTGTACATTTGGCAGACCAATAGGTTGATGACCTAGTTCTATACACCAGCGAGTTGGTGTGCATGTAAGGGCATAATACGATCTCTCAAAGGGATCATACAAGTTCACTTCTGAACCGGAAGACATGAGCTCACTCATGAGGTATTGGGACCAATCAAATTCCATGCATGGTCGTCGTGCTTTAGAAGCATGACTAGAATTTGAAGGTATGATATATGCTTTTGGAAAGCATATGATCAATACCAAATCCCAATGACCAAGATTGAGAAACTTGATGATGAAACCCTGAAGATGACAGTGTACAATTGATCTATATCTTCGGGTTCATTACAGGTCTTCCAATATGCAGGATGTACATGTATTAGGAATACTTGAGGGTGATGTGATCATAAACGTTGTATAACCATGACACTTCCATTCCGAGGGAGTGATGAAATAGGTCTGGATTTTAGTGACTCCTCTCAGTAGAGAAGTAGTCTGATCTTGGTCCAAGCATTGGATTGATCTAAATGAGATTCAGATGCAATGAGAAGATTAGATTTGTGGCCTTAATTAAATCAAGCATCTATGAGAGGTCCATGAGATCTGGATTTGAGATGTGATCTCAATATCCAAGTCATTATACATGGAACAATACAATCGCCATGTCCTTATCCCCAAGTATCTGCGGAGAAATCGCATTATTCTTGAAATAGATCAAGAATAGTTCCAAAGTCGAATTACATCTAAGCATTGAGAAATGGATAATTAAATGTGACTTAATTATCATAAATAATGTGAATTTGATTCACATTATATGAATGCATGAGAATGATTATCCAAAGTAATTAAATGTGATTTAATTATTGTGGATATGGATAATGTAGATAATATTATCTAAGTATCCATGTATATTATAAATATGATTTATAATATATTATATATAGAGAGAGTCTTTTTGTTATTTATATTTGTTGATTAATTGTTGTGTGAATTAGATTCACATTGAACAATTAATTGAAAATATGATTACATTTAGTTTTGGGTTGTGAATAAGATTCACATTATTTCAATGGCTTGATTGAAATTTTTCACAAGATAATTGTGAATTATTTTTGTGAAAAATATTTACAACAAGTGTTGTTGTAAATTAAAGAGATATCATGAGATAATGAGATTTCATGATAATTAGAGGAGATAGACTAAATCCACTCAAGAGGAGTAGACGGTTACTACTCTCCATGTGGAGAAGTGTAGCCATCCTCCCTTTTAGGGGATTAGTTTAATCTCATCATTATCTCTTTTCTAGTCAAAAGTGATTTGAATTCAAATTAATTTTATTGATTTATCAATATAAATTAATTTAAATTAAACCATTTGATGTTGTGTTTTTTACAACAACATCTTAGCCATTGAAAAAAACACAAATCAGTCACCCAAAACCCTATATAAGAAGAGGCATCCCTTGCTCTTTGAGTTACACATGCAATCTCGACGGAATCTCTCTCACACACACATTCTCATGCCAACCCTCTTCCTTCTCTCCTTGAGTGGCCGTCCACTCTCATGGAGAGAAGTACACCTTCGTCGTTGTGCCCGCTTCGAAGACTCTCGGATCTTGTCTTCTTTGGTGTGCGGCGCTCGTGAAGAAGGTGTTTGATCTCGTGAGATGAGACCAGGAGATCCATTGCTTGGATCATCAACTTGGATTGCAAGAAGCACACTTCTCATCCTCGCACTCGCAAGCGTCTCCTCCGACGGATCGAACTTGAGACAGGAGGTCTCTTCGCTTAGATGCTCGATCGCAACCACGCTCCAAAAGGCATTCCTATATCTTTTATGTGGTTAGATGAAACGATCCAAGAATTGTTCTTGGATCATGTGGTTTCATTATTTAAATTTTTTAAATTCCGCTGCACCGAGCAACTAGTATGACTAGTCGCTCTTGATCGTATATGATATGATCATCATGCTTCCGTGATGTTCTTGAAGATTATCCCATATCCTTCAAGTGGTATCAGAGCCAGGTTGGAGGTTTTGGATACGATCCATGAACCTAGGAAGATTTGAGCTCGTTAGGGTTCGTGAAAATTTTATCGCATTACAATTTTTGCAGCCCTGTTTTGTGATTAATTTTGGCCCTGTTTAAAATATTTAAACACAAAAATATCCCTTGGATTATTTCTCATTAATTAAGAAAATCGTAGAATCTGAATTTGCGTGATTTGGAATCCGACAACTCAAGTTATGAAATTTTTAATAACCATATATCCATTGTTTCGAGGATGGCGAATAATGACATAATTAAGGAATTAATTAATGTTTTAAAACACATGAAATGCATGCTAATCATATGATTTCTGTTTTAAATTAATCATCAAATTCTAAAAATTGATTTTACATGATTTGGATTTAAAATAAAAGAGATATGTTAATTTTAGTCAGTGAGGGTCACTGCTGGAAATTGCATGTTTTATCAAAAACCTTGTGATTGTCATTTAAGAAACTTGTGGAATTAATGGTTAATTTTCTGGAATAATTATGGATTAATATTTGGGAAATATTTGGTAATAATTGTTCCCTTAAATGGCATTGCCTCAACCAATAAATGATTAGATATGATCTAGATCACCAATTGGTTACTTGATAATCTTTCAACAAACATGTTACTTGAATAAGTTTGGGAATTTATCTTGCAAATTCCCTTATAATCAAAATGGTTTTGATATTACTATATGGTATAATTTTGGTTGAAAAACCGATGAACATCTCAAGTACACAATGATCGATTTGGCTTTATCCTTTCCCGAGGTAGATATGTCAGGGAGCGTTGGGATAGCAGGTTGCACCGTACGCGGTCTGTCCCACTCCCGTTGGTACTAGCCATGACAATGGGTAGGGATGAGATAATGTGGAAAAGTTCACGGTGTATTTTTCTAATTATTAAAACTCGAAATAATATATACTTTGAGATAATACCATATTTTCAAGTAATAATCAAGTTTATTGATTAATTAGAATGATAATTGATTTAATATGATTATATAAATTATTTCCAATTAGAAACACTCTACTATGAATGGATGTGTATTTCCTTTGGAAGAATTAATTATATGAATATGATTCTTGATAATTAATTGAAATTTGAATATGAGGTAGAGGATCACATAAGTGACATCTATGGTCTCCCGTCAAGTTGAAGGGTTCCGTCGCCAAGGAGTGTATGTAGGATACACTTGTCCGAAGTGACAGCTCCTGCGTACAAGCGCATCTGGATAGGGCTCTTTGCTTCTCGAAAGAGTAAGGTCATATGCGTAGTGACCCTAATAGTGGTTCCTCATATTATTGGGGCAATATTGGATTGTGCATAACGAGTTCTAATCTTGTTAACGGTTGGTTCAATTAACAACGGTTCAACATCACCTTAGAGGTGGTGGGCTCGGGGTTTAAAGATCGAATTGGGAAATGCAAGTTGGACTTGCAAGGCGAAATGTGTTCCCGCTTCTCTTTATTGGAGTTACAGATTCTCGTATTATTGAGATGTGATAAAGGTAAAGAGGAGATCTCAGTTTTTTCTTGAGATATAGCGGTAAGTATATCTCTTGCTTTGAAAGTGATCAAGGGAATAAGCTTTCAAAGTTGACAAAGCAAAACTAATTTGATTAAAAATTTCTTAATCAAATATTTGTAATTGAATATATAATTATTTATATGTTCTAATATAGTGCATTCTTAATTTCAGAAAATGAATTCCATGAACCCACTTAGCAAGCTCCTAGAGGTCAATCAGTTGACCGGACCAAATTATTCGGATTGGATCCGAAATTTAGATCTTGTCCTTTTTGTTGAGCGCTATCATATGTGTTATCAAAGGACAAGTACGCAGACTCGAAGACTCCAGAAGAAATCTTTTTAATGACAAATATGATAAAGATCATAATCTGGTAAGATGTTATATTCTGGATTCATTATCTAATGTGCTTCAAAAGTAGCATGTGGAAATGAACACTTGCCAAGAGATCATGTTGAATATGAAAGAAATGTTTAGTGATGTAAATCGCACATAGCATTACAACATAATGAAGGAAATTATTCGCTGTAAGATGCAGGAGGGGACCTCTGTCAGAGAACATGTGCTCAAAATGTTTGGGTACCTCTCTGAACTGGAAACCCTGGGAGCCTTTATGGATTCGGACATGCAAGCTGATTTCATTTTGTTGTCACTCTCTAAGTCTTTCAACAACTTTGTGGTCACGTTCCACATGAGAAAAGTTGATTTTACTAACGTTGGGCTATTGGGTGCATTAAAATTTGCTGAGGATATAATGAAAAAGGATGGCCCCTCTGGCAGTGCAATGGTTGCACAGTTCAAAGAAAAGCACGGTCGGAAGGATGGTTCTCAGAAGGGTCCAGCCCATAAGAGAAAGAAGTAGAGTTAAGGAGTTGGCTCATCTACCAATGCATCCACTCTGATAGCATCGAAGAAAAATGATGTCTATCATCACTGCAAGAAGCCGGAGCACTGGAAACGCAATTGTCCGAATTACCTAAAGTCGGTCGACAAAGGTAAAGCCTCACCAGGTATGAAATCTACTTTCATCATTGAAACTAGTTTTCTCGTTGGACGAGAAGGAACTTGGATTATAGATTCTGGTGCTTTTGTTCATGTATGCAATTTGTTGCATTTGTTTTAAGAAACTAAGAGTCTCGATGAAGGGGAGATAGTCATCCAGATGAGATTTGATGCATGTGTTGCAGCAGTCGCCGTCGGGACCTGTCAACTATCGTTATCTAGTGAAAGAGTCCTAGTACTTAGAGAGTGTCTTTATGTACCTGAAGTCAGAAGGAATTTAATATCTGTATCTAAGCTTGTTAGGAGCATATATTCATTCATTTTCTGTAATAAACTAGTCATAAATCGTTATAATAAGCATATTGCAGATGGTGTTTTGACTTCTGGTGGACTCTATGAATTGTGCATTGATAAACATGTCGTGAATGTTATTGCCACTAATAAAAACCCTAAAAGATCTAAGGAGGATGGTAATCATTTTAATATGATTTGGCATCATAGGCTTGGTCATTCATCATGAATAATGTGAATTTGATTAACCCAAAAATCGAAGGCCTTAAGTTCCACACAAGGCGGGAACTCAGTCGCTGAGTCGACCACACGAGATTCGGATTAAATCGACAATCAACCCACAACAGAAATCAAATAATGAAAAGCGGTGCGGAGTTAAAATTTATTATAACTCTACAACAAATGTGTATAGTGTGCAAGCAAGTAGAGTGTCGAACACAGGGAACAAGAAGGATAGATTGGGCAATCAAGCTCAAGAGTAAAAGTGATCAGATGCCTTCAAATGTGGGTTTTTAATTTTTGTGGGTTTTTAATTTTTAATTTTTTTATTTACTTTTTGATTTTATAATTTTATATTTTATATTTTAATTTTCTGATTTTGTATTTTCTTTTTGTATTTTATATTTTTTATATTATCTTTTCTTTTAATAAAAGATGTAAACTATATAAGAAAAGGAAGATAAAATATTTATAAAAAGAGGTAAAAATAATCAAAATTCAGGAAATGAAATATTTTTATACTTTTTATATATTTCCAATGTTTTTATGATTTTTCTAGATTTCTACTAATTTTTTTGGTATTTTAATAGGAAAAAATACTAAAAAACAGTAAACAAAGTTGCTGGCTGAAATTAAAATGAGGATGAAAATATCAAACGGAGTCCAAAATGCTTCAAGTTATTTTTAAAATAAAGATAATAAAATAAAGAAAATTAGAAACAGAAATCGTATTTTTATGATTTTTTAGGAGTTTTTAGTATTTTTATAGATATTTTAGGAGTTTTGTATTTTTTAGGGTTTTTCTTTTGTATTTTTTAGTGATGTTTAGTGTGAATATAGAAGACACTAAAATACGCAAAATATAATTTTTTGAATTTTTCAAAAAGGTTTTATAATTTTTTTTGGATTTTATAATGCAAACAAGGCTGAAAATACTTGTTTTTTATTTTTTATAAATACTAAAATGCAACAAAAATGCAAATTAAAAATATAGCTTGATAGAGCAATGCAAGAGGAATGTATGCCTATTTTTTTGGTGATTTTTCGAATGTTATAGATGCATGGAATAATTAGAGATAACAAAGAGAAACTACACTACTAGCAAGGGTTATTTTGTAATTATTCGAAAGTTCAAGGGTCGAAATGTAAATTTCCCAGAAAAATATAATGCAACAAAAATATTTCAGGACCAATTGTCAATAACCAAAATCCCGGGTGTATTTCTGCAAAAAGACCAAACACAACGTGCGTGAACACGTGACAAGACAGGGACCAAATAGCAAATAATAAAAAACATGGGGAGCGATATGCAAAATTACCAAAGACTATATAATTGAAATAGATATTTTCTGTTCTAATCAGAAATACATAAAAGGCAAGCCCTTGTCTGCAAAATAGCCAAGCGGACGTGCTCGCGCACGTGCACCTCGCTAGCAAGGGCTTGATTGCAGTTTTAGAACGTCAGGGTTCTTTTGATAAATATTACAAAAACAATTGCACAGCAGAGGAAAGATTGATTAGTAATATTAAATACAAAAAGTTGTCTGGGTTGAATGGCAAAATACACAGACCAGGGGGGGCAATCCAACGACATATATGCGCCAACTTATGCCACAGAAAGAACCTGGGGCCTTATTGGCGGCGATGGGCGATGGATAAAGGAGGTGGTGGGGGTGGTTAATCGCAATGGACGATAGTTGCCGGAGCAAGCTCCGGCAAACTACAGGCGAGGGTGAATCGAATCATTAATCGACAAAACAAGGACACTAATTAGACCTAGAACGTATATTAAGCAAGGAATGCAAGCAAATAAAGAGAAAAAGACATCACTTGGCTGGAGCCAAGGAATATAATCCTCACGACGGCGTAGACCGCCGGAGATGGGTGTGGAACGGCCTCTGTGCCGCTTCGCCGTGCCTCTTAACAGCGAGGAGAGATCGATGTCACCTCCTCGATCCTCAGCACGCAAGAAGGAAGGGAGAAAACGGGCAAAAATTGGTTCAAAGGAGGAAGAGGAAGGTTGGGGCATTTTTGAATGGGTGATGGTCATGGCTCGAAGAGCGAGGTGTATCAGATGATGCGGCGATCCGAAGATCGAAGCACTCTACTAGCGTGTATCCTCGATCTACGGTGAACAAAAGTCAAGAAGACATCAACGGGAGATAATGAAAGAAATTACCTCGAAAAAAATCGCAAAGATGGCCAAAAAACGAGGTTTCTAACAAAGGGAAGGCGTGGGTCAGAGAGTTGACCCGAGGTCAACTCTCCAGCCCTCTTGGTTGGTCCATGTGGACCAACCAGGAAAAAGCCTGGAAAAAATATTTGTAAAATCATTTAAAAAAAGCAAATTAATTTATTAATTTTTTGTTATTAAATAAAAATATTTATTATTTTATAAAATATTTTATGATGATTTTTATTTATTTTTTTGAGGTATAAAAATTACAAGTTACCTTATATAGGTTATATACAGGTATATTCATCTATTTATTTTAATATTTTATTTTTATTTTGTATATTTAATTTATTTATTTTGGTTTATTATTTTATATATTTATAAAATATTTTTATACACTTAAATATATTTTTATTCCATTTTTCTGATGTATTTTGTACACTTAATAAAATAGAAGTAGTAATTATATAGGTATATGTACAGATATTATACCTATGTGTTGTATACAAGTATTTTATTTTTGTATTTTCTTTAGGTTTTTATTCTTATTTTAATATACACATATATTATAAATAATATTTACAAGATTATAAAAATATAGAATCATAAAAATAATGAATAATAAATGAAATGACTATTTTAATTTGTATAAGTATACAATAGGGTCCAAAACTCTACTTTCAAACCGTAACTTCGCAAAATACGAAACCACCTTCATTAAATAGATTATTAAAAATTATATAAAATTAAAGGTAATTTTGATGCATTTCGAGTTTTTATTTGAGAAATACATGTCTAGAAAGTTGGGATTCTGGAATGTTATTAATACCATAACTTTTTATTTGTACATTATTTTTGTATGAAATCAATTTGTATTTTTCTATATTTAATTATCTACAACTTTCATGTACAAAGTTTCTTTATTTGAGGTATAAAAAGTGGAATCAAAAATAGGTCCCAAAATGAATAAGGAATGAATTAAACAAAGAGGAATCTTTATTGTATTCTGGCCCTTATCTCCCCCCTACTTTATTCCTTGTCGACCTCGTCATCGAGATGCCTAGGTCTCGGGGTTTCGGGTCATAAAATATTTACAATATTTTATTCTTTTTCTTTTCTTTTTTTATTCTATTATTTTGGCTTTAAAACTGTATTTTGTACACTATTTACATACACATGCATGAATGCTAAAATGCAGGAATTTAGGGTATTTACAAGCATTTGCCAGGGTTTTTTGAGGCCAAAATGATAGAATAAAGATGATGAAATGTGGATTCTTCATCCCCCTATACTTGCCTTTGCTAGTACCTAGCAAACACCTATGCAATAAGTGTAGAAAGAAAAACAAAGAAAAGAAAAAGAAGAAAGATGGATTAAATTTAATTGTCAAACTTGTCTTCACAAAATCAAAGTTTGGAGCTTAAGTAGGACCCTTGGAATTTTAGTGCGGGTGGAACCTTAATGAGAACCGGATTTGAAATCCAACAGCCTTCTAGAATCCCCAAACTCTGCTCAAGTCTCCTCAATAGCCAGGTCAGAATACTTCAACTCATACGCAAACCCTTACGACTATGAAGCTGACTCGTATAGTGTAAGTGATGGTGGCTCTACCCAACTAGAATGACAAAGAGACTGACTTCTCCAGTATGACAACCCAAAGATTCCCCAATCCAACAACTCCTTCCTCGAGGAGCAGGGTATTCCCTTCTAAGTTCAAGTGGCAACCAGCTCAAGAGGAGGGGGTGAAGAGAAGAATGGACGGTAGCCAGTGTAGCTACCTATTCTAGGATGCATAACCAGTGTAGTCAAGTCATCCAGCTGCAGGCTCACATGATTTGACTTTAAAACTCAAGCTTGCTTATTGACTATACAACATATGTACACTCCGGCAGGCATTTTATTTTTATTTACAGGTCTGTCCTCCTTTTTGGAGTTTTTTTTTGAAATACTATATATAGCAGCATTTACATAGGGAGTTTTTCCTCTTGAGCCAGTAGACTATCCCTCTTTTGAAGCTTTATTGCAACCCACACGCTCCTGTCTTTAGAATTCCTCATCACTGTACGGGTTGGGGTGCACTTCCCTCCCTAGAGGAGGACAAATGTTTCCACTTGTGTGCATCTCATATCGGCAAATCCAATCCCCTCACCACTCCAACTGAGTTGAGCCATGTGAAAGGTGCAGGTGTCCAAGTTAGGTCATTATCAACAAGAGTCGTGTGTGTGCTCGAAATACTCTACTTAGGCAGTCAAGAATCCATTGAACCAAGTCTCGTGATCCTCAAAGAATTAAGTCATCTAGAACTGAAGTACCTCAATTCCAGTTCCTATAAGGTTCCTATTATTAGGTAGATTTTAAGGTCCAACCAAGCTCCAATCTTCGGATTTTATTTAGACTTGTTCAACTATCAAACTCAATTCGAAAAATGCTAATGCTATGCAAATGCTATGCAGAATACCGAAAATATTTTTGTGATGCAATTTTCAAAGATTTTGAAATTTTTATGGATTTTTGAAAAGATGATGCATATGCATTTTTTGTATTTTTCATAATGATTTTTCAACTATTTTTGGTATTTTCATTTTGCAAATGTTTTTGGGATTTTTTTTTGAAAAAAAAAAAGATTTTGGATAAAAACTAGGTACAAATATTTACACGGGAATGCTTCTTTTATTTACAAGAAGTGGGTTTTAAGAATTTACAAGGGTAAGTGAGAAAGTTTATATATATAAAGAATTTTAGGTACGATGTATGCATTCCTCAAAATTCTTTAAAAATAATTTTACAAAAAAATTTTGAAAACTATAGTCCAAAATATTTTTTACACACAATTTTTACAAACATGTACACATATTAGGAAATCATTTTGCAAAGGTTTTCCAAATAGTATATATAGATTTTTTTGAAAAAAATTGCAACCATTTTCAAACCACTTGCAAATAATTTTTAAAACATTTTATTTCAAACAAAGGACAATAAAATTTTCAAAACCAAACATTTTACAAAGGTTGAAAACATGTAACAAAATGTTTTCTAAATAGTTTTCAAAAGATTTTCACAAAGATTTCCAAACTATTTATCAAACATTTTGCAAAAAAACATTTTCACCTGATTTATTAATATGTAAATACAAAAAGAATTTGAGGAATAATCGACATCTTTTTATTCAGATTTTTAATGAAATTTAAAGAATTTTTTAGCCATAATTATTAGTAAAAATATGAAAGTACGAGTTATGGCTAAAGTACATTCACAATATATACGACCCCCCCATACTTAGCTTGAGTTATGTCCTCATAGATCAGAGAGAAAAGAGAAGACATAACTCGTACTGAGTATAGACAACTCTAATAAAGAAACGAATAAGCGGTGGATGAACAAATGAATGAGAAGTTGACGTCCCCCTATACTTAGGATCAAATAATCCTAAGTATAGTAGACTGTACACCAAGCATGAAGGGTCAAGGGTGGGAATGAACAGATCGTACTCAGATTGTCTCCCCCTATACTTAGGGTAAGATATCCCTAAGTATAGACAAGAAGAGGAGACAATGGAAAAGATCAAAGAATAGGAGATCTTGGGGTGCACACCCCCTATACTTAGGACAAAGTACGTCCTAAGTATAGAAGACTGTCAACAAGGGGCGACACCATTTTGATAGATAAAGAAAATAGAAAAGGAAAAGAAGAAAAGAAGACAAGAGATGAAAATGGAAGAAGAGATTGTGAGAATGTACACACCACTCCCCCTATACTTAGGGTAAAAGAAGCCCTAAGTATAGGCAACAACAGTAGTCATAAAACAGAACGGAGAATGAACACTCGGCTCATCGACCCCCCCTATACTTAGGACAAAGTACGTCCTAAGCAAGGCACACACGAGAATGGGGTAGATGAGCAATACGGTAGAGGGACGGAGGTGAACAAAAGAGAATGTACAATAGAGATGGATGTACACAGGATCAAGAAGGTGGAAAGCGAACCTTCTTACGGGACCACTGAGGAATGGATCTGGTATGGTGCAGGTCGACATCGGGGTCCATAGTGGATGAAAGCCAATCAGGGTCAACATGGTGTAGGTTCTCAATGGTGTCAAATCGAAAAGGCATGAACGGGTCAATGGAAGTAGTATGGCTAGGTTCGTCCTTTGGGGTCTCGCTGGTATCGAAGTTAAAAGGGACAAACTCATCGTTAGTGAAAGAAGTAAAGTCAGAGTCGTCTTGTAAGGTCTCGTCCATGTCAAAACCAAAAGGAACGAAATCATCAGTGGAAGTAGTAGAACTCTGTTCATCCTCAAGAATCTCAACCGGATTATTGTCTTCATCAAAAGGCCCGAGTTTCTGAAACTAAGCGTTAAGATCATAACCGGCCTCAATCATAACCACTTTTGAGTGACCCGAAACGGACTTATCAGTGGGAGTACTCAAACCAGGTCCATCATGTCTAGTCTTGGTGTCTGCCCTCCGCTCTATGGTATCAATCATGTAAATACCATAGATTTCATCAACACATCACCATACACTAGAAGGAGAAACTTCGAGGTCTATATTTTCCGAGTCTTCCCCCTTTCAGAGGATTTCGCGAATCTCATCAGCGGTCATTAAGCAAACTTCTCTAATATCATCATATAGGTCATAGGCCTCGGAGTCAGCTAGAATCGGTGAAGGCGCATCAGGTGTAGGTCTCTGCTCGGTAGTGGATGCGGTGGTGGTCACCTTGCTCTCGTCAACAGGACGGAAGTGAATCTCTCCTGATCCATAGTGAATAACGACCCTCGCAATGGCGAGGAATGGTCATCCCAGGATGATTGGATAGGGCTCCCTTGTGGAAGTCTCCATGGGCAATACAACAAAATCAACATGGTATATCATGCCCTGAATCGATATGACAGCGTTTTCAAGGATATCCTTCGGCCTCTTGATTGATCCATCAGCAAACTGAATGATCATCCCGGTTTTCTTGAGAGGCCCTAAGTGAAGAGACTGTACCAACGAGAAGGGTAAGATGCTAATCGAAGCACCGCCGTCTAGGAGAGTGTGATCCCAAGTGAAGTTGGAGATGGTGCATCTGATGAAGGGTGTAGCTGTGTTCCTCTTCATAGGGATGGGACGATGTGTGATGGTGTGGGCAGTGGTCATGGTCAGAATGTGACGCTCAGATCTGCTCCTCCGCTTTCTCTTCTTGAGAGGAGGAGGAGATAATTGGGTCATGGCTTGCTGAAGTGGGGCACGGATGATTTCATGAATGGTGGCCACCACTTTGGGTTCAGTCAATTTTTTTTAATTTTTGGACCTCCTCCATACAAGGGAGGAAGTCGGAATCAGCATCTACATGAAGCATGCCAAGAGCAGTCTGTACATCGGCATCTTCGGGGTCAAAGGTGGGACAAGATGTGAAAGGTCGTGTGGGTAAATGATCTGGCAGATGGTACCTCTCCTCACAGTCTGACTCAATCATGTGTCTCCCGAACTCTTTTTGGATTTTTAAAATTTTCTCATTTTTTGTATTTTGGGCGATTGCAAGCTCTCATGGAAATCCGCGAATAAACCCATATCATCAAATGGTGGAAGATCATGGTCGCTCTTATTTGTACTATTGAGGTGGTCAATCCTTTGTCTCATCTGATCCGTCATCTGGGTCAAGGGCTCAAGGGCGGAGTCCATGAAAGGTGACTCCAACAGGTCAGTCTCAGGTGGATGTGAATGTGGAAAATACAGAGGTGGAGGTGGGTGTGGGTAGAAGTCCGAGGTCTGATATTGTGGCTGAGGTGAGTATGTACAAAAATCAGAAAAAAATGGAGAAGGATCCTCCTGATAAAAGGGAGGTGGACCGACTGGAGTGAACGAGGGATCCGAAAAGTCCGGATAAAATACGCTCCAGGGGTCCATCTCGAAAATAAGAGGAATGATCAGGAGAGCATGAAGGTCAATTCAAGAGGAGTGAGAAAAAGGTGCAAGTGCTTAGAAGCGATCTGGATGCACACAAAACAATCACAAACAAACTCACACAAGACAAACCCTCAATTCACCTACTCAACTCGGTAGAGATCGCAAATGCAGTCTTTTTATCTTGTTTGTTTTAGAGTTAGGTGAGAAGTCAAGAAGTTGCACAAACACTTAGGGGCTGAATGGGATTTGGGCACTAATCCTTAGTGTGCGCGCGAGCAAGTAAAAACGAAGACAATGAGGGGATTACTCGCCCCGAGAGAATTTTTCTTTTGGTTGATTTTAGGGTTGAGTAATTTTAGCAGTCCCAATTTTATTTGTTATTACTTTTTTTGGATTTTTAGTAAGAAATGCACGAGCCTAACGAGGAGTCAATTCCTTTTAGCACCTAGGTGATCAAAATCAGAGGAAGAGACAGAAAAAGCAATGCAAGCGGTAAATCAATGATGAATGCTAAAGCGTAAATGCTCACCTTGCCTCCAGCACTCTACATGCAAGGATGCTCAGCAGAATTAAAACCTAAACTATATGCGAATGCAACCGATGAAATCATCCTAGTGTGAGAATCTGCTATTAGCATGAAGCACGTTTTTTTTCAAAATTTGACTAAGTCCAAACGAGACTATAGGTACATACAATGGTGATTAATGTGTTTGGACCTAATACTATTGCCAAGCATATCCTAAATCTAAAGCTCAATCACATAAATAAAGAAAACAAAACTGGAAAATAAATAAAAAATACGATGAAAACCGTGAAAATCGCGGTGAGCCCCCAAGTGTACAAACACCTAGAAATTAGGCCCGAGTGTCCATAGTTCAGGGTACCTGTATTATTACAAATAATAGTCTCTCTCTCACTTCGAATTACACCAAATAAATATAAGAAAAAGAAAATGCTAATAAAGATGGAGCTCGGTCTTCAAAAATCCCTCAGTCTCCTTCTGTCCTAGGCTGGCAGATGTCGGCTTCACGTGGGTGCCCAGGCGCCTAGGTTGAATCGCCTCCCTCGATCCATGGTTCCTTGCACAAAGTCAACAAAAGAGGAGGTTAGACAACTCAATAATCAATATAAAAAATAAAGCAAATAAATGAAGCACAAAAATAGACAAATATCACAATCAAGGAAAAAGTTGATCTATGTGTTGTTGCTCCCCGACAACGGCGTCATTTGATTAACTCAAAAATCGAAGGCCTTAAGTTCCACACAAGGATGGAACTCAGTCGTTGAGTCGACCACATGAGATTCGGATTAAATCAACAATCAACCCACAACTGAAATCAAATAATGAAAAGCAGTGCGGAGTTAAAATTTATTATAACTCTACAATGAATGTGTATAGTGTGCAAGCAAGTAGTGTGTCGAACACAGGGAATAAGCAGGATATATCGGGCAATCAAGCTCAAGAGTGAAAGTGATCAAATGCCTTCAAATGTGCTATTTTTGTGGGTTTTTAATTTTTTTATTTACTTTTTGATTTTATAATTTTATATTTTGATTTTTAATTTTCTGATTTTGTATTTTCTTTTTGTATTTTATATTTTTTAGATTTTCTTTTCTTTAAATAAAAGATGTAAACTATATAAGAAAAGGAAAATAAAATATTTATAAAAAGAGGCAAAAATAATCAATATTCAGGAAATGAAATATTTTTGTACTTTTTATATTTTTCCAATGTTTTTGTGATTTTTCTAGATTTTCCCTAATTTTTTAGTATTTTTAAAGGCAAAAATACTAAAAACAGTGAACAAAGTTGCTGGACAAAATTAAAATGAGGATGAAAATATAAAATGGAGTCCAAAATTCTTCAAATTAATTTAAAAATAAGAAAAAAAATAAAGAAAATTTAGAAATAGAAATTGCATTTTATGATTTTTTAGGAGTTTTTAGTATTTTTATAGAGATTTTTGGGGTTTTGTAATTTTTAGGGGTTTTATTTTATATTTTTTAGTGATATTTGGTGTGAATATAGAAGACACTAAAATACATAAAATATATTTTTTTAGATTTTTTCAAAAAAGTTTTATAATTTTATTGGAATTTATAATGCAAACAGGGTTGAAAATGCTTGTTTTTTATTTTTTATAAATATTAAAATACAACAAAAATGCAAAATAAAAATATAGCATTATAGAGCAATGCAACAGGACTTTATGCCTATTTTTGTGACTTTTTGAATTTTATAGATGCATGAAATAATTAGAGACAACAAAGGAAAACTACACTACTAGCAAGGGTTATTTTGTAATTATGCGAAAGTTCAAGGGTCGAAATGTAAATTTCCCAGAAAAATATAATGCAACAAAAATATTTCAAGACCAATTGTCAACAACCCAAAAGCCCGGGTGTATTTCTGCAAAAAGACCAAAAACACGTGCGTGAACACGTGACAAGGCAGGGACCAAATAGCAAATAATAAAAAACTTGGGGGCGATATGCAAAATTACCAAAAACTATATAACTGAAATAGATATTTTCTGGTCTATTCAAAAATACATAAAAGGGCAAGCCCTTGTCTGCAAAATAGCCAAGCGCACGTGCTCGCGCACGTGTGCCTCGCTAGCAAGGGCTTGATTGTAATTTTAGAAAGTCGGGGGTTCTTTTGATAAATATTACAAAACAAATTGCACAACAGATGAAAGATTGAGAAGTAATATTAATTACAAAAGTTGTCTGGGTTGAATGGCAAAATACCCAGACAAGTTGGCAATCCAACGACAGATATGCGCCTACTTATGCCACGTGTCGATGCCCGGACGGTTGATGACGCTTCAGATGGATGCCCACGATCAGAAGACTCTAGGCGATCGGACGGTGAAGAGGACTACGTCATCCAACGGCTGGAAGATGATCTGGGAAGGGGGCTCAATCCAACGGGCGTGGAGAGGTCAGCAAGAACACGCCATGAACACGAGCCTGGTGAGTTTCAATCGGCCAGAGCTCGGCCCTCCTCGCGCCTGTGACTTCCCCAACACCACCGCAAACTCCAACAACTGCTCCCCGACGAATGGTGGCTTCAGAGGGTGCGACGGAGCAGCGATGTCGTCCGACGAGCACGGAGCAGAACCGAGCTCCAGGTGCTCCCGACTGGGACAAAACTCGACTCCTCCTAGGATCTCGGCCCCCAGGACCTGCAAAATCGTTAGCACAAGCAAAAAGAAAGAACCTGGGGACTTATTGGTGGCGATGGGCGATGGATAAAGGAGGTGGCAGTGGTAGTTAATCGCAATGGAAGGTAGTTGCCAGAGCAAGCTCCGACCAACTACAGGCGAGGGTGAATCGAATGATTAATCGACGAAACAAGGACGCTAATTAGACCTAGAACGTATACTAAGCAAAGAAGCAAGCAAATAAAGAGAAAAAGACCTCACTTTGACAGAGCCAAGGAAGATAATCCTCATGGCAGCGTAGACCGCCAGAGATGGTTGTGGAACGGCCTTTGCGCCGCTTCTCCGCGCCTCCTAACGGCGAGGAGAGATCGCTGTCACCTCCTCGATCCTCAGCACACAAGAAGGAAGGGAGAAAACAAGCAAAAAGTGGTTCAAAGGAGGAAGAGGAAGGTTGGGGTGTTTTTGAACAAGTGATGTTCACGGCTCCAAGAGCGAGATGTATCGGATGATGCAGCGATCCAAAGATCGAAGCATTCCACTAGCGTGTATCCTCGATCTACGGTGAACAAAAGTCAAGAAGACATCAACATGAGATAATGAAAGAAATTACCTCGAAAAAAATCGCAAATATGGCCAAAAAAAGAGGTTTCTGATAAAGGGCAGGCGTGGGTCAGAGAGTTGACCCGAGGTCAACTCTCCAGCCCTCCTGGTTGGTCCACGTGGACCAATAAGGAAAAATCCTGGAAAAAATATTTGTAAAATCATTTAAAAATAGCAAATTAATTTATTAATTTTTGGTTATTAAATAAAAAATGTTTATTATTTTATAAATTATTTTATGATGATTTTTATTTATTTATTTGAGGTATAAAAATTACAAGTTACCTTATATAGGTTATATACAGGTATATTCATCTATTTATTTTAATATTTTATTTTATTTTGTATATTTAATTTATTTATTTTGGTTTATTATTTTATATATTTATAAAATAATTTTATACACTTAAATATATTTTTATTCCATTTTTCTGATGTATTTTATACACTTAATAAAATAGAAGTAGTAATTATATAGGTATATGTATAGGTATTATACCTATGTGTTGTATACAAGTATTTTATTTTTGTGTTTTCTTTAGGTTTTTATTCCTATTTTAATATACACATATATTATAAATAATATTTACAAGATTATAAAAATATAGAATCATAAAAATAATGAATAATAAATGAAATGAATATTTCAATCTGTACAAGTATACAATAAGGGTCCAAAACTCAACTTTCAAACCGTTGCTCCATAAAATACGAAACCACCTTCATTGAATAGCTTATTAGAAATATTTATACAATTAAAGGTAATTTTGATGCATTTCGAGTTTTTATTTGAGAGATACATGTTTAGGAAGTTAGGATTCTGGAATGTTATTCAGATCATAACTTTTTATCTGTACATTATTTTTGTATGAAATCAATTTGTATTTTTCTATATTTAGTTATACACCCTTTCATGTACAAAGTTTTTTTATTTGAGGTATAAAAAGTGGAACCAAAAATAGGTCCCAAAATGAATAAGGAATGAATTAAACAAAGAGGAATCTTTATTGTATTCTGACCCTTATCTTCCCCTACTTTATTCCTTGTCGACCTAGTCATCGAGATGCCTAGGTCTCGGGGTTTCAGGTCATAAAATATTTACAATATTTTATTCTTTTTCTTTTCTTTTCTTTATTCTATTATTTTGGCTTTAAAATTGTATTTTGTACACTATTTACATACACATGCATGAATGCTAAAATGCAAGAATTTAGGGTATTTACAAGCATTTGTCAGGGTTTTTGAGGCCAAAATGATAGAATAAAGATGATGAAATGTGGATTCATCAGTGATTTACAAGTGTTGGGATATACAGATTCAGACTTCCAGTTGGATATTGATGATCGAAAGTCGACATCATGGTTTGTGTTCCTGTTAAACGGTGGTGTTGTGAGCTGGAGAAGCAAGAAGCAGGACACTACTGCAGATTCAGCAACAGAAGCTGAATACATTGCCGCATCGGATGCTGCAAAGGAGACGGTGTGGTTGCGCAAGTTCATCCTGGAACTTGACGTAGTTTCCTTTGATACTCCCATCCTGCTACTCTATGATAACACATGAGCCATTTCTCTGGTGAAGGAACCCAGATGGCATCAAAAGAGAAAGCACGTGAAAAGAAAATACCACATCATTCGGGAGATTCAAAAGCGTGGTGACATCAAGGTGGCCTCTGCCGACAGCGTTGCTGATCCTCTTACCAAACCTCTGACACAGAAGGTTTTCAACCAGCATGTAATGAATATGGGTTTAAGGATTGTACCTGAATGGTTCTGAGGTCTAGTGGGAGATTGTTAGCCATGTGAGCCCAGGGTGAACCATTCTTACAATAAATGTTATTGTAATGTTTGATTTATCAGTAAAAGTGATTGATTCTCTTTTCACTCCCTTTTCTGAGATTAAATGAATGAATGCACTATAAGGTCCCTCTGTACAACTAGGATTATGTACCATGGCATCTTAATAATCATACAGCTGTTGATTCCGTAAT
The DNA here is from genome assembly GCA_037367405.1 of Ottelia alismoides. Classification (NCBI taxonomy): domain Eukaryota; kingdom Viridiplantae; phylum Streptophyta; class Magnoliopsida; order Alismatales; family Hydrocharitaceae; genus Ottelia; species Ottelia alismoides. The sequence goes on from JAZKJV010003976.1 coordinate 59,047, forward strand.
TGTGAAACCCGTATTTTCTTTTCCTAAAATCTGGAGTATTTTTGACATCTAAAAAATTTAAATAGTCACGCCATTACGTAGATCTCGTCGAGATCTTTTCAACGAGCCTAAGAACACCCAATTCCGATATTCCTAGCTCAAGTTATCGATATTTTAAGTATAATAGTTGGGACCCATATATGGATCCGAACCATATCTGAAATTGCACCCAATTTCACCTCTCCCAATATATAGAAGATGATATGCTACTCTCTCAAAGCCCTAACCACCACCACCCTTCCCTCTCATTGGAGCACCACCATCTTGGTCAGTGTGGTCATCGGAGGGCCGCCGTCGACATCGGGAGAAGGAGCTCCAATCGAAGATCCGCGATCACATCACGTAGGAAAACTCGAGGTCACCGCGGTGTACGCCTCCGCACTGCGACCGATCGACGGAAATACCATTTCCGTGTGAGAGGAGATCCCGAGGTAACATCCTCGGAGGTAACGATAAATACCCCCTTTTGTTGTTGGTATCATACGACTTTTGTACCCACATGTTTGAACATACTTAGAGCTATGGTTATTCTTATAATGTGATTCATATACTGAGATTCACATGATTTCATAAAATCCATACTTAGAACATACTTGAACAAACTTCTCTTTCCTCTCTACGTTGGATTCACACGATTTCTAAAATCCATAAGCTCAATCCAATTATAAAGGAATAAGATATATACATAATGATATTTTATTACCCCTGATGTTTGGATTCATATGGTTATAGTAACTTTCCATCCAAAATCTCGTGCTCATATTAAGTTTTCGCTGCACTTATCTTCTACTAAATATCGTATTGAGATCTCTGACGATTGCGACGTCTTCTCTCATATAACTCTCGTTGATGAAGAAATTCCATTTGATTGGTCTTACTCTGACGTCGGTTACTTGTGAATGAGTTTTTATTGTTACAATTATGCTATAAACCTTCCTAAATTACATTCCTATTGCTGTTAGGTGATGCTCCCATAAAAAAAGTCATTAGAATATTAATTGCATTAACAACAACACACGTTTGGTTTTTGTTAACGTATTATAATGTATCACTAACATGATATTATAACATTAAATGTTATGGGTTTATCATAGAGTTATATGCACATTGATTTTACGATATACTCTGGATCATAAAACTTAGAAGAAAATGGGTATTTATATAAAGAGTTTATAGCAATCGATGATGTATCGGAGTGGTTTAGGAATTTACGATTAGTTAACTTTTCACTCACATATATGAATTACGTCATTTTGATTTTTCCATTGTTTAACATGGCTCCATTATAGTAAAATCTGGCAGTTTGATAAATAATGTATTGTTTTTCTTGCATGATCATTTTCCATTCATAAGTGTCTGAAGTTCTACGGTTAAAATATTATTCATCATCTCATTTATAGACGCACTTCTAATTATGTTGATAAGAACTAGTTTAGTCTTAGCGAAAAATGGTTAGTGTAGGAGTTACCCTATCCATTGAGTTACTGTTTATTTCTAACATTGAATACACCATGATGAATTATAATAATCTAAGTAATATAATAATACGATTCTTGACAAATAAATTATCAGTCCATTATAACATATATGGGTTATTGTCAGCTCTTTCATTTTCAATGGGTTGTGTTAATGGCACTAAATCCCCTTTATTTCATGGAAGAATTACAAAATATATTAGTGATAAAATAAAATTAGTTGCTTTACGTGAAATCTCTCTTGAAATAAAATCATTGCAGATCTTTCTATGATCGTTATATACCTTCAATAGTAAATAGCAAGTGGATAACATTAATGCCATGGTTGTGGGAGGAGCTTCCTCTTGAGTTATAATTTTGTAAAGATTATCTCCAGCCCAAACAATTGAAAGCTCAACATGTAGTAAATCTTAATTTAATGGTGGTGATTATTATCCCACGAGTGATATTTTATGGTATACGGATAATTGGAGTTAGGTGCTTCAAGGGATTGGGCATGCACCCTTGGGCCCCGGAGAGATGCTTTGAAGGTCGCGACCCCAATGGACGAGTTGGGTGAGTGTTGCACCTAGCAGCCCGGTAGCATCCGGAGTCGCTCGACGGAGTAGGCAGGTGGTGCGGTTGCCGTTCTTGATTTCACACTTATACACTATATTAAGACTCGGAGTAGAATAAGGTGTGGCCGCATCAAATTCTATTTCGAGTATTATTATTGTGAGAGGTGTTCCGAGATATGGTTTGAAGATTGGAGAATTTGAGGTTAAAATACTCGGAGGTTTATCCAAGATGACAAACAAGTTCCTGCGTAGCGGAGGCCTGCGAGTCGCGTACTTGCGTGTGCTAAAATAAGGCGAGAAAGGATAAATAATTTATGATCGGATGCCAGTTTTGTATATCATTATGGACTCTAACCAACTTGTTGAAATATCAATGATCATTGTGGTAGAACTTAAACGATTATTTTATAAATAAATGATAAATGTGATCTAATGTAAATTAGGAAGACTGGGTGTTCTTTCTAAATTTTTCTTTTTTATACATGCTTATACCATTAAATAAAATTGAGTATACGCTCTTTTCTTACCCCTACGTTAGTCGCTATGATATTTATCTCGTTACTGGGCAATTGCTCATAACGTTACCCTCGTGTGAACCCAACAGGTGTACCTGAGCAGCAGCCGCCACAGTAGTGGTCTTTTGAGGAGATCAGACTTTTCTTCATCATACTCGCATCAGGCAGGGTGTGTCCTACATAGAGTAACTTATTTATTTCTGCATTATTTTACGTTTTGTTTTGAGAGACATTGTAGTGGAAAATTTGGAGAGCTTCTTCTTCAAAATTATAGTTATATGATGTATTTCATTTTATGGACATGGACTGGATGATTATGGTTATCAATGAGAATGGACGGTGCATTTTACTTTTCATTTCACATTATTCCCCTGTTGTTATTTATATTTCAAATGTTAATCTATTGTGCATAAGATGGTTTGCTGAGTATCATAGATCATGGATGTATATGGACCGTAGATCCGACGCTCTCATCCCATCGATTTCGGTAGCCGAAGGGGTGGGACGTCACAGATGGTATCAGAGCCCGATACTCCATTATCTCTTTTGCATATTAGATTATCAGTGGGATTTGAATTATAAATACAATGACAAGCCTTTTGACTTTGTCGTTGGTTTAAGGAGAATAATATAAGTCATACTTACCGTGTCCATTGTCTCTCTTATAAAAAAATCTAATATAATAATTCTCGCAGGGAATCATGCCGCCTCGTGTTGACCCTGATGTCGCACAACAGCTGGTCTTATTAGTTCAAGCCGTACAGGATATACAACAGCATCAGGAGGCATTGGAACGGAGGCTACTTCATCAGGAAGATTCCTCTTATCAACCTTCTCGAGAGGAAGAGGGTAGTGTTCATCCTTCAGTGTCTTTGAACTCGGAAGGATCAGAGGACCTAGAGGCGTTACAAAAACATCAGACGACCTACGCAGCATATCAGAGGTCTAAGGTGCCACAATTCTTTGGCACCGGCACACGGGATGAGGCTGAGCTTTGGATGGATCATGTATCTAAAGTGTTGAGGATGATTCATGCTCCTGAAGAGTCTTGGCTTACATTTGTGGAGTTTTCATTAGCAGGTTATGCTGAGCGTTGGTGGTACACCACCAAGGAACATCTGGAGGATCCTATAACGTGGGAAATATTTCTTGACGAGTTCCGTAGCCAGTTCTACCCCGATCACTGGGTCGAGGATTAGAGGAGGTTGTTTGCCGAGCTGAAGCAAGGGTCAATGACGACCCAAGAATATCTCATTTGCTACACTGAACTCTCCTGCCATTCACCAGCAACCATTGCGTTCCCTAAGGAGAATTTACAGAAATTTATCCGGGAATTGCGTGACGATGTGCAACACCAACTGTCTACCTTGGATTTCACCTCCATCAAGGAGGTAGATGTTAAGGCTATCAAGATGGAGGCAACTCAGAGTCGACTTCAGGGGGGTCCATCACATTTCCAACCACCTCAGTCCGGGAGATCTGCTCACCGAGATTTCTACAGAGCTCGTAGAGAGTGTCGTTTCCACCCAGTGACTACCACTCCTACCATTAGCAGATTTGCCCATACCCCTACTTTGGGGCAGGGCTTGGCTAGTCGTGGTACTACATCATTCCGCTCTTCGACGCACTTGTGGGGTCACAAGACAGGAGGTGCTAGCCTTGTCTCGGGAGGCTACTTTTCTCAGCCAGGAGATCGTAGGTGTTTCCACTGCCAACAACCGGGCCATTTCAAGGCCAAGTGTCCCTTACTTGCCAGCAGCTCCGGCAGTCATCAATCAAGTGTACGGTCAACTTTCTCACCCGCTCAGTCACCTGGATCAGCTTCTCGTCGTGGAGGTCGAGGCTTTCAACGTCCTCCACCACGACCAACCTTCAGTGCCGCAGGTTCTAATGCCCCATCACACCCGTAGGGACAATTGAATGCAATCACACAGGAGCAGGCCCGCACCTCAGGAGCTGTAGTGCGAGCTACGCACTCTTTTCTAGCACATCAATTAGTGCCCAAGTTAGATAAAAAGCCAGTCTGTGTTCCATCTCCTTACTACATTAAGGGCCCAAGGGGCCAATTATTCATAGTGCGACAAGCAGTGGAGAATGTAGCAGTGCAGATCGGCGGGCACATATTGGCCGTATATCTTTTACTCATTCAGTTAGAAGATTTTGATGTCATCTTAGGTATGGATTGGCTCGAGCAATATCACGCATGCCTTGATTATTTTGAGAAGACGATAGTGTTCCGTCTCCCAGGCATACCTACCTTTCAGTTTGTTGGACGTACCTCAGATAGTGAGGTCTTATATGTAGCGGCATTGAAGGCCCAACACATGCTCGATCAGGGCTGCATAGGTTTTCTCGCTCATGTTGTGGAGTTACCGGTCGAGGATCGTATGATTGAAGACGTAAAAATTGTACGAGATTTTCCTGATGTATTCCCAGAAGAATTACCTGGACTACCGCCAGAAAGGGAAATCGAGTTCAAGATTACTTTGATACCCGACACGCAACCGATCTCCATTCCTCCAAACAGAATGGCACCAGCTGAACTCAAGGAGCTCAAAGTACAACTGTAGGAGTTATTGGAAAAGGGATTTATACGTCCCAGTACATCACCTTGGGGAGCACCGATCCTCTTCGTAAAGAAGAAGGATGGGTCTATGCGCTTGTTCATCGATTACAGGCAATTGAATAAAAGGACGGTAAAGAACCGCTACCCTCTTCCACGAATAGATGATCTTTTCGATCAGTTGCAAGGTGCAGCGGTATTCTCAAAGATTGACCTACGATCGGGTTATCATCAATTGAGAATTAAGGATACGGATGTGCTTAAATATGCTTTTCGCATCAGATACGACCACTATGAGTTTGTGGTTATGTCGTTTGGGCTCACGAACGCACCTGTCGCGTTCATGGACATGATGAACAGAATTTTCAGGCCATACTTAGATCCTTTTGTGGTAGTGTTCATTGATGATATCTTGATCTACTCACGTGATGAGTATGAGCATGAGCAGCATCTCCATACTATTCTTGGGACACTCAGAGAACACAAGTTGTATGCAAAATACAACAAGTGTGAATTTTGGCTTACCGAAGTAGTTTTCCTCGGTCATGTAATTTCAGGAGCAGGTGTGGCAGTTGATCCAACCAAGATAGAAGCAGTCATGTCCTGTGAGCAACCCAAAACAGTTACCGAGATATACAGTTTCTTAGGCCTTCCCGGCTACTACAGATGTTTTGTTAGGGACTTCTCGCAGTTAGCTCTACCAGTTACTCGTCTGACACAGAAAGATGTCCCTTTCACTTGGAGCGAAAAGTGCGAGCTGAGCTTTCGTACGTTAAAAGAAAGACTGACCAATGCTCCGATTCTCACCCTTCCTTCAGGCCCCTTAGACTTTACGGTGTATACTGATGCATCAAAGGAGGGTTTAGGAGCAGTGTTGATGCAACGTGGTCATGTCGTAGCATATGCATCACGACAACTGAAGAACCATGAACGGAACTACCCTACTCATGACTTGGAGTTGGCAGCTATAGTCTTCCCGTTGAAGATATGGCATCACTATTTATATGGGGGCACGATTGAGATTTTACAGATCACAAGAGCCTCAAATATATCTTTGACCAGCGAGAGTTGAATATGAGGCAAAAACGATGGATGGAGCTGTTGAAGGATTATGACTGCACTATCTCTTACCATCCGGGTAAGGGGAATGTAGTGGAGGATGCTTTGAGTAGGAGAACACATACCGAAGGTACCGCAGCATGGTTACAGACTTGGGATATGCTCACGACCCTCAGTGATTGGCACCCATTTGATAGTACCACAGATGTTGTAATTGTACCTGCCAAGTATAGTGGACTATGAGACAGGATTGTGCATGGTCAACAAACAGATCAGAAATTACAAGAATTATTCCATCGATGCCTAAAGGAGGAGTTTGATGGATTCAGAGTCTGTGAGTCCATCTTATGGAAGGGAGATCGTGTTTGTGTCCCTAATGATGATGAGTTAAGGAGAGACATCCTAGACGAGGCTCGCTATTCTAGATTATCTATCCATCCAAAAAGTACCAAGATGTATAGAGACCTCCGTCAGCACTTCTGGTGGGAAGGGATGAAGAGAGATGTTGCAGAACATGTCAGTTGTTGCCTTACTTGTCAATTGGTGAAGGCAGAGCACAAACGCCCTCCTGGCTTGTTACAGTCACTTCCTATTCCGTTGTGGAAATGGGTGAGTATCTCTATAAACTTCTGACATCCTTACCTCGTACAGTAGGGGGATATGATGCTATTTGTGTTATTGTGGATCGGTTGACTAAGTCTGCACATTTTATTCCTGTGAACATGACATGCACTCCGGTGGATCTGGCCAAACTATATATTCAACATGTTATTCGCTTGAATGGTATTCTCAAGGAGGTTGTATCTGATAGAGACTCTCATTTTACATCGCATTATTGGGGAGGATTCATGAAGGCCCTAAAAATTGAATTATGTCTTAGTTCAGCCTATCATCCGCAGACCGATAGGCAATCAGAGAGGATAATTCCGACCCTTGAAGACCTACTCAGAGCAGGTGCCATTGAGTGGCAAGGATCTTGGAAGGACCACCTTCCTTTGGTGGAGTTCACTTATAACAACAGCTACCATGCTAGTATTGGCATGGCACCTTTTGAGGCATTGTATGGACTGCGATGCACCACTCCCTTGTGTTGACATGAAGTGGGTGACAAAGAGATTTATTCTACTCAGATAATCGAGGATACAACAAGGGCGGTAAAGATGGCTAGAAAGAAATTATTGATTGCACAAAGCTGCCAGAAGAGATATGCTGATCAGAGACGTCGTGATCTTGAATTTGATGTCGGAGACTTTGTATTCTTAAAAATATCTCCAATGAGAGGCATTCAAAGATTTGGTGTCAAGGGTAAGTTGGCACCATGGTTCGTTGGCCCTTTCGAGATTTTATCTCGTATTAGGAAGGTAGCATACCGAATAGCACTCCCTCCTCACTTGGCAGGCGTGCATGATGTATTCCATGTGTCAAACCTACAAAAGTATATTCGAGACCCTCGGCATGTGATTAACTATGAGGACCTCGCAGTTGAACCGAATTTATCTTTTCCTGAGGCACCCATGCAGATTTTAGACCGAACAGTCAAGAGGCTACGACGGAAAGACATCCCTTTGGTCAAGGTATTATGGAAAAGTCATAATGTTGAGGAGGCCACATGGGAGCCTGAGGCAGATATGCGACAGAAATATCCCTATCTTTTTGAAGGTATGTTCACGAGGCCCTATTCCAATCCTTTTTAAGATTTTTATGGGATTCGTTCTCTTTAAGATTTTTATGGCAGAATCTACATCACATTCGAAACCTATACGTTAAATCCTACGTCTCGAGGACGAGACTTCCATTAAGATTTTTATGATGTGAAACCCCGTATTTTCTTTTTCCTAAAATATAGAGTATTTTTGACATCTAAAAAATTGAAATAGTCACGCCATTACATAGATCTCGTCGAGATCTTTTCAACGAGCCCAAGAACACCCAATTCTGATATTCCTAGCTCAAGTTATCGATATTTTAAGTATAATAGTTGGGACTTATATATGGATCCGAACCATATCCAAAATTGCACCCAATTTCACCTCTCCCTCTATAAATAGAAGACGATATGATACTCTCTCAAAGCCTTAGCCGCCACCACCCTTCCCTCTCATTGGAGCACCACCATCTTGGTCAGTGTGGTCATCGGAGGGCCGTCGTCGACATCGGAGAAGGAGCTCCGATCGAAGATCCGCGACCATCATCATGTAGGAAAACTCGATGTCACCGCGGTGCACGCCTCCATACGGCGACCGATCGACGGAAATACCATTTCCGTGTGAGAGGAGATCCCAAGGGAACATCCTCGGAGGTAACGATAAATACCCCCTTTTGCTGTTGGTTTCATACGACTTTTGTGCTCACATGTTTGAACATACTTAGAGCTATGGTTATTCTTATAATGTGATTCATATACTGAGATTCACATGATTTCATAAAATCCATACTTAGAACATACTTGAACGAACTTCTCTTTCCTCTCTACGTTGGATTCACATGATTTCATAAAATCCATAAGCTCAATCCAATTATAAAGGAATAAGATGTATACGTAATGATATTTTATTACCCCCTGATGTTTGGATTCATATGGTTATAGTAACTTTCCATCCAAAATCTCGTGCTCATATTAAGTTTTCGCTCCAATTATCTTCTACTAAATATCGTATTGAGATCTCTGACGATTGCGGTCTTCTCTCGTATAACTCTCGTTGATGAAGAAATTCCATTTGATTGGTCTTACTCTGACGTCGGTTACTTATGCATGAGTTTTTATTGTTATAATTATGCTATAAACCTTCCTAAATTACATTCCTATTGCCGTTAGGTAATTCTCCCATAAAAAAATCATTAGAATATTAATTGCATTAACAGCAACACGTTCGGTTTTTTGTTAACGTATTATAATGTATCACTAACATGATATTATAACATTAAATGTTATGGGTTTATCATAGAGTTATATGCACATTGATTTTACGATATACTCTGGATCATAAAACTTAGAAGAAAATGGGAATTAATATAAAGAGCTGATAGCAATCGATGATGTATCGGAGTGGTTTAGGAATTTACGATTAGTTAACTTTTCACTCACATATATGCATTACGTCATTTTGATTTTTTCCATTGTTTAACATGGATCCATTAATAGTTACATCTGGCAGTTTGATAAATAATGTATTGTTTTTCTTGCATGATCATTTTCCATTCATAAGTGTCTGAAGTTCTACGGTTAAAATATTATTCATCGTCTCATTTAAAGACACACTTCTAATTATGTTGATAAAAACTTGTTCAGTCTTAGCGAAAAATGGTTAGTGTAGGAGTTACCCTATCCATTGAGTTACTGTTTATTTCTAACATTGAATACACCATGATGAATTATAATAATCTAAGTAATATAATAATACAATTCTTGACAAATAAATTATCAGTCCATTATAACATATATGGGGTATTGTCCGCTCTTTCATTTTCAATGGGTTGTGTTAATGGCACTAAATCCCCTTTATTTCCTGGAAGAATTACAAAATATATTAGTGACAAAATAAAATTAGTTGCTTTACGTGAAATCTCTCTTGAAATAAAATCATTGCAGATCTTTCTATGATCGTTATATACCTTCAATAGTAAATAGAAAGTGGATAACATTAATGCCATGGTTGTGGGAGGAGCTTCCTCTTGAGTTATAATTGTGTAAAGATTATCTCCAGCCCAAACAATTAAAAGCTCAACATGTAGTAAATCTTAATTTAATGGTGGTAATTATTATCTCACGAGTGATATTTTATGGTATACGGATAGTTGGAGTTAAGTGCTTCAGGGGATTGGGCATACACCCTTGGACCCTGGAGAGATGCCTTGAAGGTCGCGACCCCAACGGACGAGTTGGGTGACGTGTTGCACCTAGCAGCCCGGTAGCATCTGGAGTCGCTCGACGGAGTAGGCAGATGGCGTGGTTGGTGTTCTTGGTTTCACACTTATACACAATATTAAGATTCGGAGTAGAATAAGGTGTGACCGCATCAAATTCTATTTCGAGTATTATTATTGTGAGAGGTGTTCCGGGATATGGTTTGAAGATTGGAGAATTTGAGGTTAAAATACTCGGAGGTTTATCCAAGATGACAAACAAGTTCCCGCGTAGCGGAGGCCTGCGAGTCGCGTACTTGCATGTGCTAAAATAATGCGAGAAAGGATAAATAATTTATGATTGGGTGCCAGTTTTGTATATCATTGTGGACTCTAACCAACTTGTTGAAATATCAATGAGCATTATAGTAGAACTTAAATGATTATTTTATAAATAAATGATAAATGTGATCTAATGTAAATTAGGAAGACTGTGTGTTCTTTCTAAATTTTTCTTTTTTTATACTTGCTTATACCATTAAATAAAATTGAGTATACACTCTTTTCTTACCCCTACATTAGTCGCTATGATATTTGTCTCGTTACTGGGTAATTGCTCATAACGTTACCCTCGTGTGAACCCAACATGTGTACTTGAACAGCCGCCTCCACAGTAGCGGTCTTTTGAGGAGATCAGACTTTTCTTCATCATACTCGCATTAGGCAGGGTGTGTCCTACTTAGAGTAACTTATTTATTTCTGCATTATTTTACGTTTTGTTTTGAGAAATATTGTAGTGGGAAATTTGGAGAGCTTCTTCTTCAAAATTATAGTTATATGATGTATTTCATTTTATGGACATGGACTTGATGATTATGGTTATCAATGAGAATGGACGGTGCATTTTACTTTTCATTTCACATTATTTCCCTGTTGTTATTTATATTTCAAATGTTAATCTAATGTGCATAAGATGGTTTGCTGAGTATCATAGATCATGGGCGTATATGGACTGTAGGTCCGACGCTCCCGTTCCGTCGATTTCGGTAGCCGAAGGGGTGGGACGTCACAGTAATAGAATCATAGAGGCTGGTGTTTGGATGAATATATAAGGAGTTAGATTGAGGACTCATCAAGCACCGTTAAATGATTGTTAAGAGATTAACTCCAGCCTAAGTAGGATATGGCAATCCTTTCTCATATAGACAGATATCTGGTCGACCTCTTGATGCAGGTCCTCTGCATGGGAATAGAGATTCGGAGGTGTCAGATTAATTAGGTCAAAGAGTTGATTTAACAAGATCGAGATAATCAAAGTCCTATATCGTATAATGTCATGATATAGGCACACATTCTTTGCCCGGAGACATATGTGTTACTATATGTTTGAGTGTGTACATTTGGCAGACCAATAGGATGATGACCTAACCAAGGTCTATACACCGACGTGTTGTGTGCATAAAAGAACATATGAGTAATACGATCTCTCAAAGGGATCATACAGGTTCACTTCTAAACCAGAAGACATGAGCTCACTCATGAGGTATTGGGACCAATCAAATTCCATGGATGGTCATCGTGCTTTAGAAGCAGACAAGAATTTGAAGGTATGATATATGCTTTTGGAAAGCATATGATCAATACCAAATCCAATTAACTAAGATTGAGAAACTTGATGATGAAACCCTGAAGATGACAGTGTAAAATTGATCTGTATCTTCGGGTTCATCATAGGTCTTCCTGTATGCAGGATGTACATGTATTAGGAATACCCGAGTGTGATGTGATCATAAATGATTGTATAACCATGACGCTTCCATTCTGAGGGAGAGATGAATCAGTTTTAGTGACTCCTCTCAGTAGAGAAGTAGTCTGATCTTGGTCCAAGCGTTGGACATTGATCTGAATGAGATTCAAATGCAATGAGAAGATTAGATCTGCGGCCTTGATTAAATCAAGCATCTATGAGAGATCCATGAGATCTGGATTTGAGATGTGATCTCAATATCCAAGTCACTATATGTGGAACAATACAATCGTCATGTCCTTATCTCCAAGTATCTGCGGAGAAAGCACATTATTCTTGAAATAGATCAAGAATAATTCCAAAGTTGAATTACATCTAAGCATTGAGAAATGGATAATTAAATGTGATTTATTTATCATGAATAATGTGAATTTGATTCACATTATCTGAATGCATGGGAATGAGTATCCAAAGTAATTAAATGTGATTAAATTATTGTGGATATGGATAATTTGGATAGTACTATCCAATTATCCATGTATATTATAAATACGATTTTATAATATATTAGAGAGAGAGAGAGTCATTTTATGATTTATATTTGTTGATTAATTGTTGATGTGAATTAGATTCACATTGAATTATTAATTGAAAATATAATTACATTTAGTTTTGGGTTGTGAATAAGATTCACATTATTTCAATGTCTTGATTGAAATTTTTCACAACATAATTGTGAATTATTTTTGTGAAAAATACTTACAACAAGTGTTGTTGTAAATTAAAGAGATATCATGAGATAGATCTCATCATAATTAGAGGAGATAGACCAAATCCACTCAAGAGGAGTGGATGACTACTACTCTCCATGTGGAGAAGTGTAGCCGTCCCCCCTTCTTAGGGGATTAGTTTAATCTCCTCGTTGTCTCTTTTCTAGTCAAAGGTGATTTGAATTCAAATTAATTTTATTGATTTATCAATAAAAATTAATTTAAATTAAATCATTTGATATTGTATTTTTTACAACAATATCTTATCTATTGAAAGAAACACAAATCAATCTCATCCATTGATTGTGTGTTGTCCATGGATTGGGATTCATGGACTCCAAAAACCCTATATAAGAAGAGGCATCTCTTGCTCTTTGAGTTACACACGCAATCTCGACGACATCTCTCTCTCTCTCACACACACACACACACATTCTCACGCCAACCCTCTTCCTTCTCTCTATGAGGGGTCGTCCACTCTCATATAGAGAAGTACACCTTCGTCGTCGTGCCCGGTTCGACAACTCTTGGATCTCCGTCTTCTTTGGTGCGTGGCGCTTGTGAAGATGGTGTTCGATCTCGTGAGACGAGATCAGGAGATCCACTGCTTGGATCATCAACTTGGATTGCGAGAAGCACGTGACTCATCCTCGCACCCGCAAGCGTCTCCTCCGACGGATCGGACTTGAGACAGGAGGTCTCTTCTCTTAGAGGCTCGATCGCAAACACACTCCAAGAGATATTCCTGTATCTTTTATGTGGTTAGATGAAATGATCCAAGAATGTTCTTGGATCATGTGGTTTCATCATTTATTTTTTTTAAATTTCGCTGCATCGAGCAACTAGTACGACTAGTCGCTCTTGATTGTATATGATACGATCATCATGCTTCCGTGATGCGCTTGAGGATTATCCCATATCCTTCAAGATCCGCTTCAAGGTGCATTGTACATGGACCTCCCTTTCTTTATTTATAGGACCCATCTCCCTATAGATGAAGATTCCACCATTTTGTTTCCTTTTCTCCAAAATCTCCAGCGAGCTCTGGTGATAGGAGAGTGTCCCCGTCTCCGAGTGAGGTTGAGAGAGGTTGAGGCTCTGGCGAGCTCAGGTCACCAGTACGAGCTTCACTCGACCGTGGCCATAGCCTCCGCAGTTCATTACTGTCACATTAGAGGTGCCGACAAGTAAGTTCATAACTCCTCCCCATGTGACATCATCCTTCATCTTTTCCTTATTCTCAGGTTAGATCTCTCCCTTCTGCTCTTCCTCCTTCATTTCCCACCTCGATACCTCCCTTCTATTTTATTTTTTTTCAAATCTCATATCAGAATCTCCTCAATCCGGCTTCCGATCATCGTCATCACCTCGTAAAATCCTCCCATTGATGTGCTACCTCATACGATCTACAAAATCCGATCACGTACAATGATCGAAGGTTTGGTGTGATTCCTGCACTTCCGATCGCTTTTTCATTCATATTTCCCTTCTGTGCTCTAATACCTGGCCTAGGTTTTCCAACTTCGAGCCCTTTCTTCACTTGCAGGTGTTCATCTCAAGAGCTTCACGAGCATCAACGACAAAGCATCGATTCATGAATCATAATACACAGATCCGATTGAAACATGCAACCACCTAAAGCCTCATCTGAAGGCGAGATCTAATCATTATTCAGCACATCCCACCTGCATATCCCTTCCAATTGTTGTTATTAAGTACTTGCAAGTGATATCTTTACAGATCTAGAGAGTCGCTTAAACACTAGCACCTGAATCACACATGGAGCGATAGCAAGTCAGAACCACAGCTAACCGTTGCTCGAAAACCATCTACTGGAGCACCAATTGGTGAAGAACGAGAACTTCCTCCTACAAAAGAATTAGGAAAGAATGAAGAAGAACTTGATGCGCAGAAACTGTCCAATCGTGCTAGATCGGATGACTCAGATCAAACCGCATACCCCAGTCGCCCCACGCTTTTCAATGCACATGACCAATACGTATGCATAGATTTTTGGGGCAATTACATTAGAACCTAGTTTCTATCTGATTTACGAACATGGCCTCTCTAGGTTGCTCCATGTACATTACCACATGCATTTTTTGTAGTTTTTATAGGTGGTACCCTCAGTTCTTTTCTGATTTACCTACAGGTACATGTGGCTGAGCATTCACATGCTTGTGCATGTGATTTGCTAGACTTTTACGTGCACACCCTCTAATTTCCAACATTTTAATCTCACGCTCATCAGTTCCTTTTATTACACTTATATAACCCTAATACATTATATTCAATAAATACATATTAAATACATATAAAATAAAATATAAAAATATAATAAAAATACCTAAAATTACCTTATATTATATTATATATAGTATAATAATTGTTTGAAAATTAAATACAATTTATATTTTTTATAATTGAAATAAAATTAAAAACAAACTTCTAAAACATAAAAAATATAAATAGATCGCTAAAATTTTTATAAAAATTATATTAGCTATATTTTATTATATTCTAAACAATAAACTAAAAAGAAAATAAAAACCAAATATTAATACACTTAAAAATCTAAAAATACATTAAAATATCTAAAAATCGTAACTAATTCATAAAAAATCACAAAAAAACATATAATACCTTATTTTAATGGTATTTCTATATTATTTACAGTTAAAATATAATTTAAATATCTTACTATTTATTATTTTTAAAATACAAAATACTTCCTTATTTTACATAAAAATAATGTTTTCAACTTTAAATCCATTTAAAAACCAAAACAAATTCTAAAAATTACTTAAAAATAACTAAAAATAGTAAAACAAATATGAAACATAAAAGTATTAAAAAATAAATCAAAGACAGACTATAAAATTCATACCAATATTTCTCTTACATAGGTATATAAAACACACTAAAACACATACAAAACATTAAAACAGATAAAAAATTGTAAAAATAATTAAAAATCATAAAAATCATAATTCCTCGTGTCACTCTATGCCTCTACCTTAGTTTTCATATTTTATCTCCCTGAGCTCGACACCCCATACTTCATTCTATACACTTGAGTTTAGGAGTGTAAATAAAACAAAAAAAATCTTTTTCCAAAAATTTCATTCGGCCGACATAGTGGCATTGTCAATCATTTTAGATGACTAAACTGGTCGACATTTCATATGGCGTTGTTGTCGGGAGGCAGCACTTGTGTAGATAGATGAGCCTTAGGTTTTTAGGGTTTCGATTTTCTTAGACACATGTTTCCATTTCTTATTTCATATTTATTTCTTTTGTTTCATTTCTTATCTCTCTTTCTAATTATATATGTATTTATATATATATTTGTTTTTCCTAGCTCGTGTTGTAAGGCCTATGTGCTGAGGTTGACTTCTTCGAGAGTCGAGTAGCCAAAGTATTTGGAGCTGACGTTCTTTACGAGTCGGTTGTAGAGGAGCAACGCGAGTCGAATGTAACTGACTTTTCTTTTTTTGCTTTCTTTGGTGAGAGAGAAGGGGCATTTACCCATTTTCCATTTCTAGAAGGGGCCCATTAAGGGCATCTTGGCTTGTATCTAGCACGTACTCATTTTTCTTCAGGGTCTGTTGCGTCAACATAGGTGTTGGGTGACCTCAAAGTGGTTTTGATTTTCATTGTCTTTTCCTTTTTTAAAGTGCACAAAATACATCAATAAATACAATAAAAATATATTTATGTATATTTAAATATGTTATAAATATATAAATTAAGTATATAAAATAAAATACACATAACATAGATAAATATGCTTTTATTTATACCCTTAAAAAGTAACTTGTAATAAATTAAGTCATAGAAATAAATAAACATAATAAAATACTACATAAATTTATAAACATTTTTTTTATATTTTAACCAAAAATTAAGTAAATCATTTATTAATTTATTTCGATTTATTTTCATTTTTAATTATAATTTTGTCTTTTTGCGGGTGGCATGACCCAATCAGGGCCCATCACCCGTTGACTTGGGTCAACTGTCAGACCCAAGTCGTAGGTCTGACAGAACATATTTTTGACCCTCTCTTTTAGACTTTTTACACCATGATACACTACTCAAGGATCCTCTATTCCTAAAAAAAATTTTGACAACTCAATGAGCCTTCACATAGACCTGTTCCCTTCCTCATACCATTCTTGGACTGCGTAAAAATCCCCGATCTTCCAGCCACGTTCACAGCCTGTACATAACACATTCCTCCTCCATTTTTCATTTTTGGTTCGCTTTCCCCCGGCTTTTGACCCCTCGGAGTGCGTTAGTGTAGAGCTCTTTGTGACAGGAGGAGTTCCCCGTGTTCCGCAGTGAGGAAGGAGTGGTGCGGAGGTTGTTCCCACTATCTCCAGCCATCTTGGCCGTCGAGGTACCATCTCCTTGGCTCCGGTCGAGTGAGGTTCATTTTCTTTGCTCTTTAGATAGCCATTAGCTCTAGGTTTTGTTTTATGCTCTTTTTTTGTGCTTTAATCCATTGTTTAAGCTTAGGATTAAGATCTTAGTTCACTAGAGCTCTATAGCTCTGGCCACTATCCTCTTCGTAACCACTCCTGTCCCGACCACTGCATCTACTCCCTCTCCTTTTCTTAACGCTTCTCCACTTGTCGCGACACTAATCCAACTAGATCGATCATCAATCTGGCCCAGAGAAGTCCACTTCCATCACCATCGCCATCCCTCCTCCACCAATCACCATTTCACTGTTGACTTCCATCAATAAATGCCCAGATTGCTTCATCGTGCCTTCTTCCTTGTTTATATACAGGCTGCGCATTTGGAAGGGGGCGTTTAAGCCCCAATTGCATCAAGGAAGAGCCCCAGGTCCAGCAGAAGAAGCATCGAGCTCCAGGGACAAATCAGTGGTACCTAGACTTCTTTGAACCACTAGGGACCTTTGAGGAGGCAACAGAAGCGAGTAGAGACCCTCGGCTGTACCGGAGGATGTCGGAGGAGCGATCTGCATCGGATTCAAACTCGCCACCTGCGAGTTCTTCAAGCTTTCATCCAGCATCCTTCAGAGCCGTCGGATCATGAGTCGTTGCTAGATCAAGCAGCTACCGTCAAGTTGAGCTCTATTGCCTGATCTTTGTTGGAGATCTAATCCAGACCGTAGTTGCGAAGTGTCATCGGACCTTCTCGTGTAGACGCGTGGCAAGAGGAGTAACATGAACCGTCCGACTGCGCATGTTATGGGGTAAATTGTACATCAGACCCCCTTTGTTTTGTTTTTTGGTCCTGTAAATTATTTAAGTATTTTAAATGTTTCTGTACTTTTTGCATATGAACCCCGAGCTTCTAGTTAATTACATCTGGGTCCTAGCCATGTAACCCCACGTGTGTTCCCATGTGAGTTGGTGATTTTGCATTAAACCCCTCATGGGTTTTGTATTTTCAGTTTAGTATTAAAAGTTTTAATATTAGTGTAAATACTTTGGGTATTTTGCAGAATAACCTCGCATTTATTTTTAATTATGAAAAATACCCTTTCTAGTTCAATTATTTTTGTGCTTGCATTTCATTTATTAAAAATATCATCCATGCTCTAAAACTTATGAAAAATTACATTCAAGCTCCAATTAGCATACACTTTCACGTTATAATTTTATTTTTGCATTTCAGGCATTTTTCCCATTTTTTAAAATCAAAAGAGCACGTTTTTGGCTATGTTTGAATTAAAAATTACCAAAAAATATAAAACCTTTTTGAAACATTCTAATAAAAAATTATATTTTGTTTATTTTAGTATATTATACCTCCAGACAAAAAATCCCTAAAATAGAAAAAGAAAAAAAATAAAAATTAAAAAGCTCTAAAATCCTTTGTAAAAATATAAAAAAATCACCAAAAACTCTAAAATATTTATTTCTACCTCTAATTTTCTTTATATTATTTATTATATATTAAAATTGATTTGGAGAAATGTTGATACTTTTTATTATTTTTAATCTTCAAATCAATTCAGGTTATTTATTTAATCCCTGCTTTGGGATATTTTTTACTTTAAAAATATATATAAATTAGCAAAAATTCCCAAAAAAATCAAAATAATATTTTAAAATTTTATAAAAGCCAAAAATATTTAATTCTACAATTTTTGTTTATTTTTAGATGTATTTATAAATCTATTGTCCTTAATTATATATATAGTCATATATATTCATATATTATATATTTTAAAAAAAAGAAACTAAAAAATCAGAAAACATAAAAAATAAATAAAAATTAAAAAAACTAAAAACATAAAATATAAAATCTAAAAAATATAAAATTAAAAACCTACGCAAAAAGACAATGAAAGAGAAGAGAGAAAGACAGAAATTTTGCATTCATTTGCACAATCTATCATGTTTTCTCCCTGTGTTTGACACTCTACACATACTTACGCATGTACACACATTTGTAGAGTTATACTAAATTTTAACTCCACAATCTTTATTTGCATTGATATATTTTATTTGTGGGTCAATTATTGAATTATTCGGGTTTCGTGAGCGGTCGCTTCGACAACTATTGATCTGCCTTGTGGATTTACAAGATCCTCGCAAAACTTGAGTTTTCATTCGACCTCCTGAAGGATCTAATACCTTTTATGATGCTCAACCTCCATGTGATTTGTTCTCAAATGAAGCCCCTTCGTGCTCAAGTACTCGATGCAGGATCTGATCTCATGATGGTGAGGATCAACTCTAAATTTATCTCATGATGTTGATGATCGATGCAGGTTTGCACCTCCAAATAACCTACCAGCAATTGTGAATGAGGTTCGAGGATTATGCACAAAAGTAGATGGACATGAATGGGGATCCTCTGAAGGTGGAAGATGATGAGAACTAGTCTCTGATCTAAATGATCAAAGGTGATCATGTTGTGATCGGGAAGGTGGAGATGTGATTTGATGATTGGATTGTAGGTATGTGTGTCGAGTTGGAATTAAAACAGAGGAGAAAGGAGAGAATTCAGGAGAGGAAGTCGGGGCGAAGGTGTTGATCATATATGGGTGTAGGAGCAAAGGAAGTAGAGGCAAAAGGAAAGAAGAAGAAGAAGAAGAAGAAAGAGGAGAAGAAAGAGAAGAAAGAGGAGAAGAAAGAGAAGAAAGAGGAGAAAAGGAGGAGAGTAAAGGAGGTTACCTGAGATGGATTTGCCTGAAGGCTGGTGGATCTTGACAGAGCTCCGTTGTCATCTCCTCGAGCATGCGGCGGGTCATGCAAAGCTCGAGCTGCTTCGATGGAAGCTGCAATACAGAGAGATCACATCGTGGATCATGTCTTAGAGAAGATCGGATGTTGTCATCGCTCAACAGTTGAAACCCTCAGTTGTCATCCGAAGTTTGCTCGGAGCTGGGCCTCTCTCGCGGATGCGGTGGATGGGTTGCGAACGGTGACGTGGAGGAGGTTTTGTGGGTGGTTAGGGTTCGACGTGAGGGAGGCAAAGCGTGGGATAGTGGGCTTGGTCATCGGGGGAATCTAGAGGTGAGGGACGAAGCGAAGGAAGCAGGCGAAAGCTGATGGGTCATGGAGGTGGTTGGTCGGACAAGGAAGGTGGAGAAGTGGGCCGTCGCCACAAGAGGCGGAAGGAAAAAGATTGATTCTTGGTCATTCGACCGACCGAGATCTAACGAACCAGAATGTAACACGTGGCTTGATCAAAAGAAAAATAAATAAAGATAAAAAATAAAAAGGCTGGGATAATCAGGGTCGTTGGATGAAGCACCCTTCATCCAATGACCTGGAAGAGGGTGGATTAAGAAGAGCTAGGGGGATACGTGGCGACTCTAGGAGCAGCCATGTATTACTCCGAGAAAAATTAGAGAAGAAATTAAAAGAAAATCAATAAAATAGAAATTGATGTCAAAATAAAAAGTATCTTTATGAAATTGTTCTACTCGACGACATCTACAACTTTCGTGAAGGAACCAAAACCAAAAGAGACCATCTATACAAAACATATTTTTGATAGCACTCTCTGTACATAAAATACTATATTTGGGTTCTGCAATTTTTTGTCATTTTTAAACAAGATAAAATTCAAAATAAAATAGAAGAAATATATAATAAATATTTACACACTAATCTAATTTTTTTGCTATTTTTTATAATTAAAAAAATAAAGAAATAAAATAAGAGAGGCATATATAAATACCTTATATACATACTCAGAGTGTCTTATTTTTTCTTTGATACTTCAATTTTGATCTGGATTTTTGCACACTTTAATAAAGCCTAAATCAAAGAAAATAAATCAAAAAGAAATAAATCAAAAAGAGTTATTTCGAACATAAAATGATAGGGTGAAATTAGATAAAATATTCATTATAGATTTGGTGTTGTTTTATAGAAAATTGAATGTATATTAATTCAAAAGTGAGTAGGGGTTCATAGGATATTGTATGAGAGAGATATTTACATGTACAGCTTTTTATCTCAAAGTCAGGGTTTGTTTTTATTGAGCATATATACAAGTTAATATTTTTTTGATATTTTTTCGTTGTTACTGTTAATAATATATACACAACAAAGTTGATTATATTTTATTTGGGATTAGTGAAAAATATTTAAAAATAGGGAAAGTTATCATAATATACATGCTATAATATACAAGATTGATGACTTCTTATTTTATGCAATTTTGAATGCTAAAATATGAATCTTACACATGCATGAATGATAATAATGAAATATAGGTGAATAAATGCAATTAATTACATGAGAACAGAGCTTTACTTTCATCTTTTAGAGTGATGAATCACAGATTCATCACCACTATAGGCGGATCCTCATGGGTCCATACAGAACACTTGTGTATGAAGTCTACTTTAGACTTTATTTCTAACATCCATTTTTTATATCATGATTTACAGAAGCTTCATCATATGAAGTTCAATCATTGTCAGATTTCTTTGATACATGGAATCCATACCGTCTAAGTGTTCTTACCACCCTCAAAATTATTTCAAGAGGTATGAGAGTTTCATCTTTAATTATCCTTTTAGTTTCTGATTCTAGGGGCCTCGTTATCCTCTTAGGATTCAATGAATCCCTTTACTTCATTTTTATCTTGATTCTCAAGAAAGTCATCCTCTTATAATCATATTTTTAGAGATGAAATCTTTTGAGAATCTTAAGGTTATAAAGTAGGTGTCCAATATCATCCTTTATATTCCTTATGAAGTATCACTCTCAAGTGCAAGATTCCAGCTTTCTTACATCCATGTTATAGCACAGACCAAGCAACCCTTAAATCCTTCAGTGTCTGACACTAAGCTTGGTTCCAAACCATAGCTCACAAGGAGTTTTGGGTTCATATTTGCATGGAATATTATTTAGGATATATATTGTAGTCTCTACTATATATATATATACCTGGAAACTAAGAGGTAATTGTGCTAAGATTCATCATTGATCAAATCATGTCACACATGATGTAACTGCATTTCCCTACAACTCTATTGAGTTGAGGTGTATTACGAGGAGTGAGATAGAAACGATATTTCCTTCTGTATAAGGTATTCCTTAAGTTCATCTAATAGGTATTGGCTACCTAGTTAGATTAAATTCTTTTCATCTTCCTTCTAACTTTGGTTCTCAACCAAAATTATGAAATCTTTGAACATTTTCAAGGTTTCTAATGGGTATATGAAGAAATATCATACCATGAATAATCATCAATGGATATCATATATCATTAATGTTTATTATGGTATAGAGGATACACATACATCAATATGTATGAGATCTAAAATACCTCAACATTCTACACCATTCCCAGAGAAAGGTGCATTAGACATTTTACTTTGAATATAATATTTATAAGTATGTAAGGTTTGAACTTTCAGACAATCTAAAGTTCAATTTCTTATTGGTCTATTGATCTCATCGACAGACTAATGTCCTAGTCTTGATGCCAGATCACTGTCAAATGAACTTCAACCTACTTATTGATCTTTTTTTAGGTTTAAATTTCCAATATTAAAAAAATTTAATGAACCATTCATTAATATTCTAATTTAGTAGAGCCCTCTAAATAATAGATTACTATCTGAAATATATCCATCATAACTCTTTATGTTACGTCTATTCTAGAATGTATGTCCATTTCTAACAATTTTGGAAATAAACAATGAATGCATTCTAATATCTAGGTCATATAGCTATTCTCTACGACTGAGGGCTCTCCCACTGAAAATATGTAGTTTATCTATCCAATGGAGATTGTTGCAATAATTGCATCAACTCCCTTGTGGATGACTATTAAACCTTAAGATCAAATTTTCCAGTCTTCTAAAACATGTGCAACCAATTGCAAGTGTCATTAGAAGGAGTTACAATTATCGAACTTTATTCTTATATAATAAGTAAGTCGATTTCAATGATGATATGTAGATTTAGAATATCCCGATGCACCATCCTGGTCTTTCTCTAAGGATTTTAGATAGTTTAGATAGTCATAGTATCATTACACTCCAACTCTTTGGATGTCATATGTATGGAAGTTACAAAAGTATAGTCAACTCTTTGAATCTTCTTCTTACATGGGTCAGGCCCATGCTTCCACTTCGCTTCATTAACACTTAACAACCATTACTTAAGAGAAAGTATCTCTTAAATTGGATATGTCTTCAAGGGACTTCAATAAATAAGTATTTCACCATTTATTCCTGCTCCATCCCATTCCTACAATATGAATAATATGATGCATCATGAAAGATCATCATATACACACTCATTTTAACTCAAAAAAGACTTAGGTTCAGGTAGGTACTCAAACATCTTGAGCACATCATCTCTTATCGAGCCATCATTATGCATAATGCAGCGAACCATGTCATTCATGATTAAATTTTGAGAGTAGATATATTTGTCAAAACATCTTCTTCAGTTTTTAAGAACAATCTTGACAATTATTATCATCACCGACATGTAGCTTTCAAAGAACACTCTGTGAGAGATCAAGACTTTAGAGACACAGAAACCCTAGGTGGTTCTCCTATTATCTATTTAATGCCAATCCTCACAAACATGAGGAAACTTGCACATTGCAACCACTTACATTATGTGTCTAACTGCAAGTACTACATCTTAATCATGGATCCAATCCATGATACTGGTTATGATTGAGTATAGATTTAAGAAGATTTAATGAAAGTTATCTGAAATAAGATCATTTGCATATATATATATATATATCTTTCATTAAGGTTATTAATAAAGTTGTCTTGCCTTTTAAACTCTGAAAGTTCATTCCCTTATTTACTTTCAAAGCAAGTTATATATTTATTGTTATATCTCTAGCAAGATCTGGAATCTCTTGTCTACTTCTGTTACATCCCAATTATATGAGAAATTACAACTCGGGTAAAAAGAAGTGGGAACTCATTCTGCCTTACAAGTCCAACTTGCATTTCCAATTCAGTCTTTAACACTTGGCCCACCACCCCCAAGTTGTTATTGGCCCGCTGTTAATTGAATCAAATGACAACTAGAATAGAACTCGTTATTCGCAATCCAATACCACCTCAATTATATGAGGAATCAATATTGAGGTCACTACGCATATGGCCTTACTCTTTTGAGAAGAAGATAGCATGATCCATGTGTGCTTGTACGCAAGAGCTATCACTTCGAATAGGAGTCTCCAACAGACAATCCATGGCGACAGAACCCTTCGCCTTGACAGGATACCATGGATGTCATTTACATGATCCTCCATATCCCATTAAAATATTTATTAATCATTATTAATCATATTCATTATGATTAATTCTTCCAAGGTAATTGCATAATCATTCATAATGGAGTGTTTATTTTAATTGGACCTAATTAACTTAAGGGATTTTTACCCGGCATACCCTATAAACTTTGCCAATTACCTCTACGATCTTTTCTACAACATAATTACCCCATCGACCCTGTAAATTATCCCAAGAACCTCCACGGGCTTCAAACAGATTACCCGGAGGGTTCATGGGGTAGGAGTTCGCAAGTTTACGGGGTCAAGTGGGGAATAAGGTTGTTTCAAAGGTCGTGGACGTAATTGGCAAAGTTTATAGGGTCTGCCGGGTAAAAATCCCTTAACTTAATCATATTAAATAATCTATTAATACGATCAATAAACCAACAAACAATTAGAGTTTCCTTGATATTACTATATAGTATTAGCTCTCATAAGTACGTGTTATTTTGAATTTTAATAATTAGAGTACAATTTGACTTACTCATATTATTCTTTTCTCAAAAATGGATCCAGCCAGAACACTCGAGTAATGCTGGGAGGGAGCATTTCCTTGACATGTAAGGCGCTAATTAAGAAACCAAGTCAACATACCCAACCTAGACACATTCACCATTCAAGTTGAGAACAACACAAAATAATATCAATGTACTTGCGGTTTTATCGATCAACTTTGATGGCTAACACTATACTATATAATAATCACTAAGAACTATTAGGAATGTTAAAACACTTTTGAGATCCTAAATTTCTAAGCATATCAAGCAAACATGTTCTTGGTTTTGCATGTAGAAGTTGTCCTACATCTATTGTAGAATAAATTAGGATTTTGTCATGAAACTCTCATTCAATGGTCGTTGACATTTAATAAAATATTTTCATAAATATTAAGTATCAAATTAATAAGGGCAAATCCATAATTTCTTTGACTTTTATTGAATGATAAATATATTAATAAAGAGATATTGATGATCCAATCACGATCTGATCCATCTCTACTAAATACAGAATATCTAGGTCAAATAAAGTCAGAATCACATGAAATAATTTCGAGCGGTTTGATGGTTTAATTACTACTAATTAAGGTATTTATTTCATGTTTCATGATAGGGAAACAATAAGCAAAAACTAATTTCTTATAGATGTGTGAATACATGTAAAAATAATTTCATTGCTGGAACTTTTCGAATTTTAATTCATACACTTTTGGTACCAACAATTGGTTACTATTTTGTGGACATGTTTAGACATTCTATTAACATCTATTAAATATTTGGTGCATTAAATTTAAAAATATTAAGATTAAAATGACTTCGATAATTTTTCATTAATATAATTATTTATTTATTAAGTACTTATGCCTTCATTATATTACTGAATATGCATCACTATAAACTAATTATTATACTTATCTAGCATTTTATTTATAATTTTTTAATATGTTATTTTATTTTCAAATATTTTTTTATTTAGTGTAAAATTTACAAAAGCGATTCATTTTTCCTTTATTTAATTTCATATTTTTTTAAAATATTTGATATAAGGAGTAAGAAATATGGAGTAAAATAGAAAAGGCGGGAAATGGCAAACCACTTGTCGATCAACGAATGGTTTGTCGACTGAGAATTAATGCTAATCATTGATCTCCTTCTCGTATATGGGCACAGAAATTAAGGCATTTAATCAGTGAACCATTTGCCAATCCATGCCCTGATAGGGAAAATGAGTGTTGTCTGTGTCCTGACCGAGCATTCCTGGCAGGACCATGCCCTTCCAGGGAAAAAACTCCCTATATTGGCTATCTCCCAAGTAGGGTGGAGCATTTGGTTCGACTTGGCCCAGCCCAGAAAAGCCCAGCCCGGTCCCATCAATTTTTTTTCTGGCCATGGGCCAGGTTGAGGCCCGTATATTTTTGAAAATCGCGAGCCCGGGCCTAGCTAAGGCCCGTAGGTTCGGGCCAGGCTCGACCCGTCTCCAAGTTGACTAATCATTTGCAAGTCACGTAAATTAGATCACCGTATTTGTTTGAATTAAAATTCTTCCATTTTGATCGTGTAATTCGCAACAAGACCATCTCATCCATATGAATTTGAAGCTTATTCTTTTTCAAATATTGAAACAATTCCTTTGGCCTCTTTGTTATTTTTTTCTCCACATTATTTTATCTTCTTCAAGCATAAGCATAAGATATCATTCTTTCTCCAAACGTGTTATATTTGTTATCTTATTTATATTCTTAAGAGCATTAATAATATTAGACCCTATCAGCAACTTGTTATTCTTGATTATTTTATCTGTCCCCCATATCCATTTACTAAGATATGAAAATTCTGACCTTATTCAAGTCACCTGGACACATGATGAATTGTTGTAAAATGGATGCGATTGTAATGCGTAAAGTTTGAGACATAGGGATGTCACTGTCGTGTGTGCATGTTTAGAAATTGGGAGAGAGGGTGTGTGTTATACACGTCTATGCGAATTGCAATATGTAAAGATCATATTATTGTTATACTAAGATGTGGGGCACGGGTCGGGTCGGGCCAACCCAGGTTTTTGTGGGTTCGGGCTGAGCCCGACCCGAATGTCTTATTTAAGATAAATGAGGGCCCGGGCTCGGCCCAAATATACATCGGGTCCAGGCCAGGTCCAGGTTTTACGAGTCGGTGATGAATCCGTGATTCATCACCTCAATATCTTGATCTTAGCAAAATCCCCGAGTAAAATCCCAAATAAATGTTCATAAAATTAATAAATTAACAAAATATCCCTTGTAAATAAAATACACTAATTAATGTATAATAGATTGAAAAAAATAAATAACAATAAAAAAAGCCGCAAAAATAAAGGAGTTTTATACCTGTAAATAGCCCAAAACTTCATGTATTTTTAGTAAATTCATTTCAATTCCTTTTTGGCTAATTCTTTCTCCAACTTGTTCAGAACTACATAAATAAAAATACAAAAATACAAAACAAATTTCACCTCAAATAAATGCTCCTAGATCCCAAAGAGAAAAAGCCGTAAAGACCAACTTCCAAGCCAATTCCTGCTCTGTATGAACTCCGAATTCACCAAACTCACTTTTAAAATTCAAGTTAGAAAATTATCTATCTAACGGAAGTGGTTTCATTAAAATCGGAGCTCATTTGCAAAAGTTGGATTTTGGGACCTGTACATGGTATATTATGTATATATATTTATTCTTTCTTTATCTTTCTTAAATTTCTAAAAATACAAAAAAAATCATTGTTGTGTTGTATTTTGATTCTAATATTTTATTGTATTTTTCTATTGTAAATATCTCTTATTAAAAAGACAAAAAAATACATATTAGAAAAGCAAACAAAAAATGTACATGTTGTATGTATTCACTTGTAAATTCACCACTATTTTTTCCTTCTTTATTTTTGATGTATTTAAAGTAGCCTACTTTATATCATTATTTTATTTATTTATTTATTTATTTTACATTCTCTACAATAACCATAATTGAACTCATTCTACCACCAACCTCCATTCAACCCCACCATTTTTTTAAACCCCACATTCAACTCCATTAATAATATAACCTCCTACCACTTTAATAACCTCTCATTTCATCCTCTTTATATACATCTCATTATCCTCAATTTTGCTTTTGATCCATCTTTATGTGAGGAGAGCCTAGTTCCCAGAGTTGAATCGGTGACAGCGACGCAACCGCAGTCGAGCGACGACGACCCTCTCTCCGGTGAGATCCGTTGGTTTTTTGGCCAACATCGCAGCCGCAACCGTGCGCTGCTCGAGCTCATCGCATGTCGACGATTCGAGCAAAGATCGTTCTCTCGCAAGCACACCATAGGCGACCGTCCATCCTAGGTAATTTTTTCTTCATTTTATCATCGTTGCTGTTTTTTACATTTTTTTATATATCACGTCACATTACCATCATCATCACCACCATCATCTCCCTTATTTTTATTTCATCACTCTTCCTTCTCCATTTGCATTCCTTGATTAACAAAACAAAAAAATTATAAAAAATTTAAAACAAAAAAAGTTCTTCTTATTATTACAGCAGTAAAACAAATTCAAAAAAAATTAAAAAACTAAACGGCAGCAGCGGTGGGAGCACCCACCGCCGCCGCCCCCTTCCCACCAAGCGCCACCGCCCAGCCACCGGCTCCCAAGCGCGGTCGCGCGCCAGCGGCTCCGCCCCCCAGCCCTCCTCCGCGCGGTGGCGCGCGACCGCGCCACCGACGCCTCCGTTCTCCGGCCGTTGTGCCCTTCCGCCAGTGCTCCAGCCCGCGGCGCCTCTCCGCCCGCCAGAAGCCGCACCTCCCCTCCTCGCGAGGCCCACCGGCTGCCGTCACCCCTCCTCCGCGCCTCCTCCCTCACGGCCGCGTGCGGCTGCGCGCGGGCCGCCCCGCCTGCACCTTGGGTTCATCCCGTGCATCTCTATGAAGAAGAAAGGTCATTTGTTTATTATTTTTTTATTGTAAAAATTGTGTACATGTTTTGTATAGTTTCTAGTATTGCATAACAGTCCCTGTATATATTTGCACTGTAATCTTAGTTTCTTTATTTGCAAAGACACCCCTGTGTTTGCATCTTAATTTGGACTTCAATATTGCATCATTTTATTAAATGAAAAATACCATGATGTTGAGAAACAAATTATCTACCATTTGAATATTTATTGGTATTTTTGTGAGTTGTGGGTAATTAACTAAAAATATTTAACTGAAATTCTTCATATTTTACCCATTATGTGCTCTTAAATTGATAACTAACGGACATTTGCTCTAAAATTCCACAAAAATTAGACATGATGTCTTGATAAGTGCTTAACTTACTTTCCAAATTTCATCTAAAGTGGAGTTGTCTTGTGCCTAAAGTGGAGTTGTCTTGTGCCTGAAATAAATCATAGAGTGAAATTCATATTTGATTTTTAATTAAATCCGCGTACATCATTTTTGCGAAATTTCAAGTCTCCTGAATGCCATATGAAAATATCTATATGAGATAATTTGCTCTCTGCCTAATTTGAAAATATGGATTTATTAGGAATTATTTACTTACTATTACTCTGTTTCCACTAAAAAATACATAAAAATCATATTTTATCAAAAAAAATATAAAAAAATTACTGTAGTGTCATTTCATCATGTTTTGATTCCAGTAATTTTTTCATAATTTTTTCTTACTGTTTGTGTGAAAATTTGTGAAAACCCCATAAAAGTGTGCATTTTTAATTGTTGCATTTTAATTCTGAAAATTACAAAATAATATGTTTTGTGTTCATCTCTGGACTAGGACTCTAAGAAAAATATAATTTGCCTGAATTGAACTGATTTGACATTAAAATTAATTTGGCTAAGTTGTGTGATTTCTTAGTGTCATAATTCACCTGCATTTTGCATTGGCATTTGTTTTTGCATTAAAAAAATCTAAAAAAACCGCATCTGAAAATCTACATCTAAAGTTTTGAATTAAACCCAAAGTTGTTCCTTTGCCTCCCTGTGTTCGACCCCGGACTTGCCTGGGATATAAATTAAAGCCGAGACACTCTTCGCGGAGATCTTCTCTCGGTTCTGACTGATTCGCTAAGTACACATACTACAACGTGACCCAAATTATTTATCGTATTTAGCGACTCGTCAGTCGGGTCAGGGTTGGGTTTGGGCCGGCCCGACCTAATACTCCACCCTATCCCAAGGGCTGCAACTTGAAACCGCCTATTACAATAGGTTGTAGTGCTTACATCATCATCATCATCCGATCCAATGGTCAAAAAAGTCGTCTCCGTTGCTGCCAGATCAAGATTTCGGATAATCTCGCGGGACATCGTATCAGACTCGGTGAGTTTTCTTCTACCTCGTAGCAACAGGTGGCATAGACGCAACGCAAAATCTCCAGATGTATGGTGAGTCTAGGGAGCTGCAAGTATTAGGGTTTTTTGTCGGGGGCCAAGGAAATGGAGAGCTGGTCCTTCTCCGATGGAAACATCGCCAACCACATCAATAGTCGACGGATCAACTCCCTTCCTATGAGCTTCTTCCTCACATACTCTATCGTCATCTTTGCGTCAGAAAGAATAAATCTTTATTGAATTACAATACATGGATTAGGGGTCTTGGAATGAGCGAGGTGTTGTCATGGCACAGGAAAACGTAAAACGTGACGCCTTACTTTTTGGGTAGTGTGTTTGTGATGTGTGATGTTGTTTGAAAGTTTTGTGGAGTTACAAGATCAGTTATTGATACCATATGGAGGGGTCTTGATGCCGGGGGAGAGATGTGAATGCCAATTCAGTGCTTTAGGTGTGGGGACTTGATGGTAAATGTTGGCGTGTCGGTTGATTTTCATAATTCCGCAACACATAATTGGCTAACTTTGATCATTATAGTTAGCTTATACTGTATGCCCACATTGCTCTTGTTCGAGATGCTTGTAATGGAAGGCATCCTTACCCATTGATGATCACATCAATGGCATGTGATTCCAGAAAAATCTATGCATGGATGGAGCAACAACATGTAAAATCCTCTGCAAATTCTATTGAAGCCATAAAGTTGTCGGTCTTTGACATCATGATTGAATTCCTCCATGTGAATCCGCAACCCTAAACTATGTAGTTCACCAAGCTCAATCTTGTACTGGGAAGGGGGCGCCTACGACCTTAGCCATTTCCCTCCCTAGATCTTAAGCAGAGGCCTTCTCTAGTCTACTGGCGCTATTGATCGGACTATACGTCCACACAATTCAAAATGCAGTCCATCCACCCTATTCCATAGTCGCATCTACACAACCCAACTCCCTTCTTAGTGATTGTCCAAATCAATAATGTCTTCTTCTTTTCCCAACAGTTAGCTGGAGGATCAGGAAGTAGATTGTAGTCTCCCGATCTAGTGCAGAGGCAGAATGCATGGCAATGGCTCAGGCTACATGTGAAATTACTTGGCTACTGACTTTTTTGCAAGAACTCAGCATTGATATCACCACTCATGTTCCTCTATACTGTGATAACAAATATGCAACTTACATTGCCACTAATCATGTATTCCATGAGAGAACCAAGCGCATCGAGATTGAGTGCCATTTCATTCGTGATGCTGTACAAGGAGGCAAGATTGCTACACCACACATCTTGACAGATCTTCAGCTTGCAGACGTATTTACAAAGGCCTTGTCAAAGAAGCACCTTTCCTGGATTGCTTCCAAGTTGGACATGAACGATGAATATGCTTCAACTTGAGGGGGAGTGTTAGAGATTGCAATAGATTGGGTTTAATATTCCACTGTGAAGGTATTTATGTACTTCTCTCTTTTAAGCTCTCTAGGATTTAGTCCTATATAAGGACCCCAGACCTCTTGAATAATTATCTTATAGAGTTCCCTTCACAATCTTAATAACGGGCGAACTGATAAGAATAGTCCGGACATTACTGAGTGGTTCATCGACATTAGAGCTTCTGATCATATGAAAGGTGATCCGAGAATATGTTTCATGACTACAAATTATCCTCAGGAAGAGAGAAAGTTACTGTTGTAGATGGATCTTCTGATACTATCGTTAGAAAAGGGACCATATATGTTGTAGATCTTTTCCTCCTTGATGATGCTCTTCATGTGCATGATTTCCCAACAAATCTTCTATCTGTCAGCAAGATCACAAAAGAATTGAACTGCAACTTAATTTTTAACCAAATGTCATGTTAGAAGATTTGAGGATGAGAAAAAAGATTGGAATTGGTTTAGTTGAAGATGGATTATATCATCTTCCTGCTTGGGTTGGCCAAGCTCTTACTTCTGCAATGAAGGTTCGATTTTGAGAAGGATAGTTCGATGACAGTGAAACGATGGCATGAGCATCTTGGTCATATCATTTTCTCTTATCTGCAAGAGTTGATAGCCGGTATTTTTTCAAGATTACCTGAAAGTGATTTGCAATGTGATGTCTGCAAATTTACAAAACAAACTCGCAATGCTTATCCTATTTCTACAAGTAAATCTACTTATGCCTTTGAGCTTGTGCATTCTGATGTGTGGGGACCTCAAATATAATGAGTATTGGTGTTTATATCTACTATATTACTTTTGTTGATGATTTCTCACGGAGTACATTCGTGTACCTTATGAAAAGTAGAAGTGAAGTTTCTGAAGCAATCAAAAGTTTCACAAATATGGATGTCATTAAATACAGAGCCAGAATTAAGAAGATGAGGATGGGTAATGCCATTGAATACTTAGAAGGATCTATATCTATTTTTCTTGATAAGAGGGGCATCATTCACGAAACCTCGTGCATCTATATACCACAACAGAACGGTGTAGCTGTAAGAAAAAATTTTACTTGCTGAATGTTACCGTAGTACTCTTACTTTAGCGAAATGTACCAAAGATGTTTTGGAGATATGCCATCTTAACTACAACTTATATGATAAACATGGCACCTTCTAGTGTGATAGGGAATAGAACTTCCCTACTCCATTATTCATTCCAATCACTCTCCTTTCAGTTTCGACCCTCGGATATTTGGATGCATCTGCTTTCTTCATAACTCCAGACCAGGTATGCGAAAGTTAGATCCACGAGCTACGAAATGCATCTTTCTTGGTTATTTTATAACACAAAAAGGATACTAATGTTATGATCTCGTGGCCCATCGCCTTCATGTGAGTAAGGATGTCGCTTTCTTTAAAGGTGAGTCCTACTTTCCTAATAAATTTTCTCGAGATGAGTATATCGATATAGATCTTGAGAAAAATGAGAAGGAGATTTACTTTCTTAGTGATATACAAGAGACTATCCATGTAATGGATGGCAATGGGCAAGATAGAGAAAAAGATAACGAGCATAGAGGTTGATTTGGTCAAACTTATAACAAATGAAAGGAAGTGGATAAGGTGGTGGAGACTGAAGAAGAAATGATACAAAGCCATGATTTCAATCTCTCCTCAAATGATATGGTACACGGAAACTCTCCAAGTATCCCTCTCACTTCTTATATTTCCCGCTGACAATTCCGAGTCTTTAATGGATGATCATCCCATTGCTGTGAGAAAAACTGTTAGACCCGTTCGAGCCTCTGCTCGTTATCCTGTGGAATATTTTGTTGCCTACACCAAGATGAGTCCAAGATACAAATGCTTTATTACCTCTCTAGATGGTCATTATGTTCCTAATGGTCTGTTTGGTTGTTGGGTTGGGGTGGGTTGGGTTAACTTGATTGGAATAGTAGCTGTTTGGGATGGTTATGAGGGTTGGGGGGGGTTGGAATAAAGAATGTGATGTGATGCCACTATGATTTGTGATAGAAATCCATTCCTGAAAAGAGGGGGGTAAACCGGGTTACCCCGGGGTAACCCGGGGGTAACCCGATTACCAAACGAGCTCTAAAAATATTAATGCGGCAAAAAATGATCAGAAATGGGTCAATGCAATGAGTGAAGAAATGAAAGCCTTGGTAAAGATTGATATTTATGATATTGTTGATGCCTCTAAGGATTCTCACCTTGTTGGGTCTAAATGGTTATATACAAACAAATATGATGCTGATGAGAATTTTGACCGGTTCAAGGCTCGTCTTGTGGCTAATGATACATTAGAAAATATGTGATTGACTACCTTGAGATCTTTGCTCCCATTGCTAAGATGAATACAATTAATGTTGTTATTTGCTTAGCTGCCCATCTTTGTCCCGAAAATGCATCAATTAGATGTGAAAAATGTTTTCTTTAACGATGATCTCAAAAAGAAGTATATATAACAATGCTGCTTGGTTCGAGAATGATGGTAAGTGTTACAAACTAGAAAGAGCTTTTTATAGACTAAAACAATCTCCAAGAGCTTGATTTGAACGTCAACGTATGGTCATGATTAGGAATGGATATACCCAAGCGAATGGAGACCACACTCTGTTTATAAAGGAGGAACATTAACAAAAGGTGTATTCTTTTATATATGTAGATGACATGATGATGTGGAACTTCTCAAGACAAAGAAAATACTTGCAACTGAATTTGAACTGATAGACTTGGGTAAGCTAAAGTACTTCATAAGTATTGAGATGGCTCGATCTACAGGGGGTATGTGTCTAAGTCAAAGAAAATACGTTGTTGATTTGCTAAATGACTGTGGCATGTCGGGATGTATACATACTGCTATTCATATTGAGGCAAATCATAAACTTGACAAAGAAGATGGTGAGCTCCTTGATGATGCAAGAAAAGGGAAGATATCAAAGATTGGTGGGAAAGTTGATTTATCTTACCCTCACTAGATCAAATATTACCTACACGGTAAATGTGGTGAGTCAATTCATGCATGCTCCCACCACCTCTCATGCCAATGCGACGAATAGAATTCTAAGCTCCATAAAAGGATCACTAGGAAAATGGCTTATGTTCAGGAAAACTCCCGAAGTTACAATTAAAGGATACACTGATGCTAGCTGGGCTGGTTCTGTGGATGATAGGCGATCCACTTCCGGGTATTGTATGGAAATTTGATTATTTGGAGAAGTAAAAAGTAGAACGTGGTTTCAAGATCGAGTGCTGAAACTGAATATCGTGCCCTTGCAAATTGTCACTGAAATTCTATAGCTAAAAATTATGTTAAATGACTTGGGAATCAAAGTGAGTATGCTGATGATGATATTTCGTGATAACAAAGCTGCAATAAACTTGGCCAACAATCCTGTAATGTATAATAGAATGAAGCGTGTGGAGATAGATAAACATTTCATTTGTGAGAAGACTGATGTTGGATCATTGTGCCTTCATTACCTGAAGTTTACTGATCAGATTGTTGCTCTCTTCACAAAGGGGCTATCTGCTGTGCAATTTGAGATGAATGTAAATAAGTTGGGCATTACAGATATGGATGCCCACCTTGAGGGGGAGTGTTGAGCTATTTAATGGGTAAATGGATCCTGGGATGAGGGACTGTCTACCCATCATCTCTATATGTACTCATCCTCCTTCATTTTTCTCCACTAATCTCTAGAGAAGGTGATTAGGGATTGTGTGTACCCCATAATTTTTTCCTTGTTGTAGGATTTTCCACGTAAATTATCGTCTCTTCATTTGTGATGATTTTGCTTGTTTTCTGCAGCCTTCAAAGAGCCCGTTAGACCTAAAACAAATTGCCCCTCCCCTTCTTTTACTACAACCAACTCTTCCCTCGTACTCCTTTTCTCGGCCTTTTTATCTTTTTTAAAAGGATGGTCGAAGCCCGAGAACCATGAGTAGCCTCCTTTTAAGGGTTCCCATCGCCAACTGGGAACCCATCGTAAATTGCCACCCTTTTCTTTGTGCGAGATCTCCACCGTCACGGGCTCTTGATGGGAGCCACCTTCCATCTATCGTCGCCGCCATAGCGGTGCGATCGATGTCGCAACAGAGGGAGATCAGTCCCCTACAATTTTTCTCTTCGGATTCACGCCAACATCGGATCTTCGAGAGGAAGGATTCATGCAACCATCAGATTCATCGTACCTTCTTGGATATGGGTGGTGTGAGGCTCCGCCGTGGAGAGAGCCGTCGTGGTCTCACCTGGATGAAGGCGGTGCCCCTGTGGTCAACCTGGATGAAGGCGACACCGCTGTGGCCTCTCCTAACGAGTCGTTCTCCTGGAGGGTCTGGGTTCCGTCAAGATCCCTAGCTTTTCGAGAACTGATGTCTGTTTAAATACAACACTGCTTTCTTGTCGATGCAACTAGTTCCTGATTGCTGCTGGAATTTGCGAGATTTGGAAGATGTGTACGCGTGCCTCGCTGCACCGTATGATATCCCTGAGTCGGGGTTTTATGAACCCTAGAATGACAGTGGGAAATTTTTATCTTGAACTCCAACAATAATGAAATAGATTAGCGAACATAATCAAACTAAATTCTTGAATAACAAATCCCAACAATCCAACCTGCTCTTATATGAACATAAAAATCTTCAAAACAAATCATAGATTCGACTGCTCTGATACCATGTTGAAAATGTAAACGTGAAAGCAAAATTGATAATCAAAACAAAAAACATACGAACGTTCCGAGTTTTATGTGGAACCCTACTATGTGAGAGAGCGGTAAAAAAAACACGGGAGTAGCCTCAAAGGATCAGATCTTCTATTGAAATCTCTCAATGGATACAAGGATTGTGTATCTCCTTATATAACCCCACAAATAGATCGGGCTCTCACTTGTAGATGATGTGGGACTGAACATAAGTGGGAGTAATTGGATATTTGAGAGATTTAATTACCCATTTATCACATACTCCAACAATTAGCATAGGATAGATTTAGTAAGTTGAACTGATCAAGGAACCTTCACCCTTTCTTAGCCGCGACTAGCTTTTTTAGCAAGTGAGGGAGACAACCAACCACGAGTAGGAAAAATCTATGGATTTTTTAGACCCACATGCCTTATTTAATAGGAAATTAACCCTCCAAATTGAGTAATCCAAATTAATATCATAAAATGCCATCCCCTCGCTTTTTTGGGCTGAAAACCTGTATGATTAAGTTCTAAAACTTTGACCTATGTTTTTTATATCCCCTCACATTTTTTGATCATCTCTATTATTTCTAGTTTTGTGACCCCACACCACACCCCTCTGTGTAGAAGATAAAAGTTCTTTTAAACCACCATGACCAAATGTCAATCGGCACAAAGTTGGTAGAGCTTCCGAAAATATAATTCATGAGGGGCGAAGTCCTCGTTTGAGAGGAATGTTGTGAATTGAGGTAATGTAGGCCATGCTCATGAGCTTATTCTTTTTCTTGTATATGACATATAAGGTTACTTAAGGGGAATTTCAGAAATAAAGAGATTAGGAATAAGAATAGAATTGTACACAATTATTTTGTGATCCCTTCTGGATCATATCTCTGGTACAATGTCAATCCACCTCTATATGCTTGGTCCGTTCATGAAATGCTAGATTATTGGCAATAAATAGAGTTGCTTGATTGTCACATAAAAGTTGCATGGGAAGAGAAACATCAACAACAAGATCAGTCAAGACCGATCTAACCCACATCATCTCTGTGCTCCCCTGTGCCCTGGCCCTGTACTCAGATTCTGCACTGGATCTAGTAGCCACTGTCTGCTTCTTACTTTTCCATGACACGAGAGAGATCCCAACAAAAATAACAAAATCGGAAGTAGACTTCCTGTCTCTAGGGCATCCTGCATAATATGCATCTGCACAAGTTATCACCTCAAGAGATGTACCTCTGTTGAATATTAGACCAGTATGAGGTGAAGTCTTCAAATATCTCAAAATCATATAGACAACATCCATATGAACCTTTCTAGGTTGCTCCATGAACTGGCTTACCTTGCTCACATCAAAAGATATGTCTAGCCTGGTGATGGTAGCATATAGGAGCTTCCCAACAAGCTCCCAGTATCTCCTCTTATCTACCTCCTCAGTGTCATCATCATATAATCTCATACTCGGATCCATAGAGGTAGTAGCAGGCTTGCACCCTGTCATACCTATCTCTAGTAGAAGATCAGTCACAAATTTCCTTTAGGTCATCACAAGACCACGCTGGTTTCTGGTGAACTCTAATCCAAAGAAGTATCAAAGATTGCCAAGGTCCTTGGTCACAAACTGATGGCCTAGGAACTTCTTGGCAGCCTGAATGCCCTACTCATCATCACCCGTGACAATAATATCATCAACATAGACAAGAATAGCAACAATACTTCTTTGTGTCCTCTGAACAAAAAGCGGGTGATCCGTAGTGGATTGCGCAAACCACTGGTGCTCTATCAATTCTGAAAGCTTCTGGTACCAAGCTCTCGGACTCTACTTCAGGTCGTAAATCACCTTGTGGAGCCTACAAACCTTCTGAGACTCCCCCTCAGCAGCAAACCCTGGTGGCTGCTGCATATATGCCTCCTTCGGAAGATTTCCATATAGAGACACATTCTTCACATCAAGTTGGTAAAGAGGCCGGTCCCGTGAAACAACTGATAGAAGAATGCGCAATGTCGAATGTCTGGCCACTGGAGAGAAGGTATCCTGATAGTCCACCCCATAAGTCTGGGTGAATCCACGTGCTACAATCCTTACCTTGTAGCGATCCACACTGTCATCTGCCCACTACTTCACCGTAAAGATCCATTTGCACCCCACAGCGGAGGCACCTGGAGGAGAAGAAACACCACTCCAGGTGTTACGAGACTGCAAAGCGGCCATCTCCTCTTCCATGGCA
Organism: Ottelia alismoides; assembly: GCA_037367405.1. Lineage (NCBI taxonomy): Eukaryota > Viridiplantae > Streptophyta > Magnoliopsida > Alismatales > Hydrocharitaceae > Ottelia > Ottelia alismoides. Next base: position 97,583 of record JAZKJV010003976.1, read on the forward strand.
AGTCACCAACTACTGTCTTGTATGGCCTCCTGATTTGTTCGCGGAATAGTAACAACTGAGAGTACCATAACAAAACCTCTTGTACTCCTCTGAAAGATGGTCCAAGGAGACATGCACATCAAGAAGATAAGTGGCACAATTACGATGCGGCTTCCTCAAGGCAATAGGTACATCGAGATCATCAGCTTCTCTGTTTTTTGGTATCATCTCCTCCTGTATAGTATCTTGTGGAACAAGCATATCACCAGTGCCATCAGTAGAAACAATGTGTTCATTACATACCTGAGGCATGCTGGATGACGGGGAAGGCGCATGAGTAGAGGGGCGAGTAGAGGACCTGCGAATGTAAAATCGTGGTAGGAACTGTATCAGGTAGACAGAGGTGGAGGTGGTGGAGGAGGTGGAGGTGACTAAGACTCAACATGGGGAATTGTTGGTGGAGATAACGGAGGTGGTGGTACAAAGATGTCCTCACCAGAGTCAGCATTAGACAACATGTCACTTGTAGGAGAAAAATACATAATAGACTCAAAAAATATGACATCAGCACTCACATAATATTTTCTCCCTACAGGATCAAAACACCTATACCCTTTTTGGGTACGAGAATAACTAACAATACACCTTTGACAATTCTAGAAGTGAGCTTGTCGCGATCAGGAGTAAAATTGTGGACAAATGCCACAGACCCAAAGATCCTGGGAGTAAGGGAGAATATGTCCTTCTCAGGAAATACAATCAAGAAAGGAACCTTTTCTCCAAGGATAGTAGAAGACATGCGGTTCACCAAGTAACATGCAATGAGAACCGCATCACCCCGGAACGAATGAGGAGTTCGACTCTGAATCAAAAGATTGCTCATGACACCTAAAGAGATGACAGTGTTTGCGTTCAACAACACCATTTTGCTGCGAAGTGTAAGCACAAGAAGTCTGATGAACAATACCAAAAGATCTGAGAAAGTCAGACAACTATAGAGTAGAGAACTCCAAGGCATTGTCAGTGCGAATAAACTTCACATCAACAGAAAAAATGTTCTTAATCTCAATAAGAAATGATTTAATAACATGACCAGCTTCACATTTATTCTCCCTGATGATCGGGAATACGACTGGGACCCCGGATATCAAAATGAAGCAATTCAAACACCTGACTACTATGACGACTCTGAGGACTCGGAAAAGAAGAACGATAGTGCTTCCCAAGCTGGCATGCCTCACACTCCAGGGAAGTACGAGTAGAGATCTGAGGGAGAACATGGCACAGCTTCTGCAGAGGAAGGTGTCCAAAGCAAACATGCCACATGAAAGGAGAAACAGATCCAGACAGAATAGTAGTTGCACTAGCATATGGAGGTTGGATAGTTTGTAAAGCCCTCTCTGTTTACGACCACATCCAATCACCCTATCCATGAGTATGTCCTGAAACACAAGAGAAGAGGGATAAAAAATGGCACGACAATGTAAATCTTTTGTAATCTGGCTAATAAACAAAAGATTCATATAAATTGCTGGAGCATGTAAGACATTCTGCAGGCACATCAATGGGGCTAGAACAATCTCCCAATGACTAATAATGGATAGATGAACCCTATAAGCAATCACCATTGATCTACCATGGGGATAAATATGTAAGAAGTAAACTGAGCTCGATTTCACACATATGATGAGATGCTCCGGAGTCCATGATCCAATCAGTCAAATTTGAACTGCTACAACAGGTAAGTGCGTAAGCAATACCTGACGAACTCATAGAGGCTCTGGCCGCAGCTGCAACATCTGAAGATCCTGCTGCTGGGGCAGGCGGTGTAGTCATCATCTCTCTCAATTTAAAAACAATTTCATCAAGCCTTGCATCATGAGAAGGAGATGGAGTAGTCTCCGTCTGCTCAGCTACACGGGCAGATGCAAGATATCCATGCTTCAGATAGCATGTCTCTTCCGAATGACCTGGACGGTGATAATGTGAGCATGGGCCACACTGATGTCCTTATCCTCGACCACGTGATTCGTGCCCGCGAAACTATGAAGTACCCCCTCTGCCACGAGAAACTGCCATAGCAGAGGGAGTTTGGACCATGGTAGTAGATGAAGTAGTGATCCTGCTCATCCTCTTGTAGACCTCCTCCATTGGAGGTATCGTCTCTCTAGTAAGTAGTTGAGTACGTGCTGCATCATACTCAGAGTCAAGGGATGACAAAAAAAACTCCTGTCATAGTGGCATCTCGATGTGCCTGCTGCTGCTCAGTGCTGGTAGTAATAGGCATAAAACTATGCAGACGCTCAAACATGCCTCTAAGATACAAGAAGTAGGCATGAAGAGGTCGACCATTCTGCTTGGTCGAAAAAATATCATACTACAGTTGTAGAATCTTGCTCTCATTCTTGGTCTGCCCATATGTGTCCGCTAAAATGTGTCCCATATAGCCTTCGTTGTGGGTTGATTGAAGATGTCGTTGGCAATCTCCGTGGTGAGAGTCTTGGAGAGCCAAATCCGAGCATAGGTATCATCTTGTTTCCAAGAAGCATTAGCCCCAGTCTTGTCCACTGGCTCTGAATCCGTCAGAATGTACTCATTGTTATGGCACTGCATAAGGGTGCGAAACAACATGGACCACAACTTGTAGTTGGTCCCATCCATTGTCATGATGGGAGCCGAGCCCTTGAAGGCATCAGACAATGAAAAACGTCACCTTTGTTCTCTGACATGGTAAAAAGAACGCCGACAATCCGGAACAAAACTGAAGAGTAGACTACTCTGAACGAATCTACACAATCATATGGAGGATTGGTTGTGCATGCAGACTCATACAACCATCCTCTTCAACCCTTGTTATAGTCTAGGGCCGAAAAACGTGATTTAGATGTCCTTAATCACCATTTTCGATCAAAATCAGGCCGTAAAATGCAACAACAATATGCAGACTGTGGTCCGCAGGAGATGGGATTGGCCCACAACCCACAAATGCGGTTGCAGCCAACTAGCCGACCACCCCGCAAGCAGGTTGCTAGGCAGCGACGAGAAGCACGAAGGTCGCTAGGAGACGTCGTGCAGCAAGGATGCCGCTAGGCGGCATTGTGCAGGCGGCAGGATGGGAGTGGTTGGCGGTTGTCGATGGCGACAGGGGGGGGGGGGAACGACGGGTAGGGTTAGGGTTTTGAGATACGGGAACCCCGATATAGGATTGTTGTTTCGATACCATGTTGGTGGAAAAGAATTTCTTATTATAGAAGAGACCCTAGGGCTCTCTTATATAGGAGAATAGCCCTGAGTTAATTACATAAGAGGTACATGAAGAAAACATAAATGAGAAATAAATACGAAGAGATACAAATATCTCAACAGTAACATCTCCATCAATTTCCCCATCATGTTGCAAAATCAATCCAAAGTATCTAAAAGAATCTCTCTTCTGAATGTTATCGTCTCCAATCTTCACCTCGATTCCTTCACCATTGCTTCCATCAAAAGTGCACTCCATATATTCAGTCTTGGCCCTACTTATACGAAATCCTTTAGTCTCCAATGCATGTCTCCAGACCTCAATTTTCTCATTTACTCCATCTCTAGTCTCATCAATCAACAATATCATCAATGGATAACATACGCCACTGTATCGCATCGTGAATGTGACTTGTCAACTCGTCCATAATCAAAGTAAAATGGAATGGACTCAAAGCTGAACCTTGATGCAGACCAATGTTGATGTCAAAATAGTCAGTCTTCCTTGAATGGATCCTTACACAAGATAATACCCTATCATACATATCCTTTATGATGTTAATGTATAGGACATGTACTTGTCTCTTCTTTAAAAACTCTCCACAATATCTCTCATGGGTTAGAATCATAAGCCTTCTCCAAATCAATAAAAATCATATGGAGGTTCTTCCTTTTAGCTCTATAAATCTCCATCGTTCTCCTCAACAAGTGGATGTCTTCAATAGTTGAGTGACCTGGTATGAATCCGAATTGGTTTTCGTTTACTTTGGAAACTTGCCTCAACCTTTTTTCGATCACACATTTCCATTTTTTTGCAAAGGTAAATGAATTCATTTATATTTTTACAAGCTGTCTCAAGACATTAAATTGTCCATCCTCTCCAATTTTTTTTGATACTTCTAAAAAGTGACTGCAATTGCATGACCTTGGCAGGGGCCTGATGGTTGTATAAATATACTCACTGGAAGTATTTAAATGAATTTATTTACACTTTTTCATGCTTATTAAATTGTTCATCCTCTCCAAGTTTTTTTGGTACTTCTAAAAATGACGGCAATTGCATGACCTTGGCAAGGGCATGATGGTTGCGTAAACGCAATAGCATGGAATTCGGCAGGGACACTATTGATATCTGGGTCAGATGATGCACGGGTAGCCTCATTCTTCTTCAAATAATTTATATTTCCTTTGTTGAATAATCCAAGAGTTATAAGTCCACTATTTTAAATAAAAAGTGCATTGTGCATGTAATTGGTGTTACTTTTGTGCTGAATGAGTTGTAATAAATGGCTAGGTATTTTTCGCTATGGATAGACTGTGACTGTTTCTGAAGTATTGCCTTGGTACCTTGACTTGTTTGTATGCCAAGGATGGAGTTGGATAAAAGTTGAATATGATATTTTTAAATTCTAGCTGTCTCTAGCTAATTTTGAAGAAAAATCTAGCATGTTATATTTTTGAAATCTGCAACTTCACCTTTTATGTCAATCAATCGGTTTCCAAGTTTATGCCTTCACCTGTAATTAGTTGAGGCCATAAAGTGAATGATTTGAAGGCACCTGTTATGATGTCATGTGTTACGGGTACGACGTTTTTAAAATGGCTTGTATTACATCGGGGACCAAAATTCTAGGCACATTTTTTGCTGTATTGTTCAATGATCATGAAAGCGGCCCGTGTGGCCGCATATGCGGCTACATATGCCTAATCGGCCTCCTCAGATTACATGAAGCCCCCCTTTATGTGCCATTTGTGTATATGCGGGCTGCGCGGCTGCATATGCGCTCCGTGCGCACGCTTAAGGTCCAGTTGGGTAATCGGATCCGGATCTAAGATCCGGATACGATATGACTTAGAAGAAGCATGATTCCCTAATTTTGTTGGAGAAAATATCTGCGATGATTTTTTTATTACTGAGGTGTGAGGTCTTTATTTTTATTTATTACTGACATCTCAATTTCAATTACTTTCAATTTTAGTTCTTGATCTGTTTAGTTTGATCTGAATAGGTTTGAATTTCTACTTGTACTACTGTATAACTTACTCTTTTGTTTACTTTTGTTTTGTACTTTCAATTAATTTTGATTTTCAATCTTTTTACTGTCGAGGTTTAAATTGCTTGTACCGAGGTTGAGGTCGAACAGTTTAGTTTTATTTTATTTTTCTTTGATTTTGAATTTTAGTTACATTATTTTGATTTTATATATTAAATCAGATTATGTAATACTATCTTTGATGATTTTGCTATTTAATTGTACTATTTTGAGCTCTACATGCAATTCATTTTTCTCAGATCTTCTGTTGGGCCACATTTATTCATAAATTCAGTTCAGTTGTAGTTACTTTTATAGATATTTATTTTTTTAAATAAAAAAGTAGAAAACGACGTAGAGCTGCATATACCCCACATATACCCCCCCGCATACCACTTAATCGCTATTCAGTGACTTGTCCGAACATATAAGCATACCGCTTTCCTGAACCTTGGTACTATTGTATACTGTTTGGGTTGGCAATCCATATCATAAAAACATAACAGACTATTCCAAAAAAATATTTGAATCCATGGAAAACTGTAACAGAATAGCGTTTCCTTCTTTTGTACAGAGGCAAACTGTCATCTTGCATCTGTGGGTTGTAAAATTATTTAGATATTTTATGTTTAATATTTACAAAATTAACTCTAGTGCTCTCACTTGGTATGATTAAATGCCATTGGTGTGGGGTAGGCAAGGATGAAATCAGATAGAAACATATCAACGTCTTTTGAACAGCCGTATCCGATTCTAGATGGATAATGATATGTATATTTTTTTAATATCTGCTCTGTCAGTATATGTATGTGTATTTTTGTTTTAAATTCTAAATACATAGATACATTTTCAACCATGTATAACTTTTCAAAACATAACAGCCATATATAAGTTATAACAACATTTGATACCATGCTTGGAGTTGGGTGACGGATTATGGTCAAGAACCGCACTATAAACATATTATTCTTTGAGCATGAGAACTTGTAAGCTATAATTGAAGTTGGTTGACTTTGCACAGAGTAATATTATTCGTACTAATTTATAATTTTGTATTTTATTTTTATCAGAGCAGTATTAGAAAAAACATAACTCCCGTGGACTTTTATCTCGTATGTTTTCTTGCTGACCAGAACCATGCCGATCTTGGTCTTCTCTGTGCTAATCTAGCATCACATTTGATTCTCATACAGGTTTCAAATACTTTCCATATAGTTGCATGAACCTTTTCTGTTTGACATTTTGTCACATTTTTTCAGATCTATGTATGGGGTTATACGAAGGGGGAGATTGTCCACAGCATTGACACTGGTCACACGGCTAACATATTTTGCACAAAATTTGTTCCTGAGACATGTGATGAGGTAGTTGTGTCTGGTGCAGGAGATGCAGAGGTACCGTACTTCTGTTATAGGATTGGATTACTTGTCTGTTTTTCTAGTTATGTTATCCTCTTATTGTCCATCAGGTTCGCTTATTTCGCTTATCTTGCATAAGTAGCGGAGCTGAAGAAAATGCACTGAATTCGGTTGCCGTATTTCAATGTCATTCAAGGAGAGTCAAGAAGCTGGCGGTATGCTTCTCATGCAAAACTATTAACTCCTAAAGACATGCCTTGTTTATTGTTATGCTATCTTTTAAAAAGCAGGTTGAAGTTGGAAATCCAAATGTGGTATGGAGTGCTAGTGAAGATGGAACATTGAGACAACATGATTTTAGGGAAGGCACTTCATGCCCACCTGCCGGCTCTTCTAATCAGTAATGCCGAAATATCTTGGTATGCCTCATCTGATTCAATCTTTTAACTATGATGAGTTTTCAATAGTTTCCTGACTAGTGTATATGTTATAATGTCCTAGTTTGAAAGAATACAGCAACAAAGCCTTTTCCCACATTAAATGGGGTCGGTTACATGGATTCTTTGCCTCCATTCGGATCAATCTTGGGTCAATCTCAGACTTAGATCCAAAAAACTAAGATCCCTTCGTGTAGTCTCATTCCAACACTTCTTGGGCCTTCCTCGCCCTCTCTTAGCTGTCTCAACATCTCAAAACTCACATCTCCTAACTGGTGCATCATCCGACCTCCTTTGCAAAATCAATTTGTTCTCTTATTTCCTACATGTTTGCTACTAATTGTGCAAGTTCTCACTTATATATGTAGGTATATACATTTGAAGAATGATTAGTTTGGCTATATTTATCTTTTGACTGTAAGAGAATGTTGTAGTAGGAAAGAGAACAATAAATGAGCACAACTTTGTATGAACTTTCCACACTTGATTGTATGAAGAATAATATGATGTGATTAGCTCTGTGGGCCTGAGTCGTCATTGTCACGTAAAGTCTTGGTGTTCCATGCTTATCTTTCTAGTTCATGCTTTGTTTATCATTTTCTCTTCCGCATTCCTGTTATCTAACATGGTATCAGAGCGGGTTCGATTCTCGTGGATTTATTGTTGAAGATTTATGTTATGTTCGAGATTCGATTCGATTACTGTTTGTTCAAGTTCTAGGATTTCTATTGAAACTCTAATTTCTGTCCAGCGATCATCATCGCCTTTGAAGATTTCTACTGTCATCATGTTCCAGGCATTAGGGTTTTGCGGGAACCCTAATTTGCGCATGCGACCAAGTTCCTGTTCAATAGCAAGTGATGCGTTTCCAGGAGGGGAACCCTATCTCACGAGGAGGAAAAGGCCGCAAACCATTTCTTCGAGGGAGAGAGAGAAACCCGCTCTTCTTGCTCTTGCTGACCGTAATGGTGGACGACTGGTTTATTCGTATCCTTCCACGAAGGGAAGAAGAAAAAAGTCCCAACTCCGAGCTCATGTATCCCCCTACGCGTTCCTCTCCAGTTCCATACACAGGCGGCGGGCCATTCCATTCAATCGGGGTGGAGCTACCCTTCTCCATGCGAGATCCTCCAGTATGCCACCGCTACACGACTTCGTAGATCTTCTTCTCCAGTCGCATCGAGCGACATCTGGTTTCCCTATTCCCAAGCGGCGGTGCGCGATTCCTCCCCGATCTGCTAGCGGCGACGCTTCAACATCTCCGCGCAGGTGGCGTGAATCCCCTCGCCAAGTCCACGCAGCAGGCGCTCTCATTCAGCCGCATATGGCGGCACCGCATCAAGGTGTGCCACCTCTGCTCCAGCGCAGGTACAACCACTCCTCTGCCATCTCCCTTCCGAGCATCTTCTCAAGCGGCGCCAATCATCCTAACGGAGTACTCCTGGCGGCGGCACTCTTCGTGCGACGTCTATGGGTTCCCCATCTGGGGGCCCTGGTCGGGGCATGTGCGTAGAAGAAAAAGGGGGGTGAGACCAAAAAGGGGGTCGTAGTTATTATAGACAGGAATCATATACTCGGGGGGTGGGTGCGGGGCGGACGATTTCAAAACGGACTCCTCATTCATTAGATAGAGAAGATGGCCAAGATTTCGTGATCCGCTGCCGAACCTATTCCAATTCCAACAGCTCGGACTCGGATCGTGAGGATCGTCGGAATACTTCATAAAAAGCCCCGTGAGATGTTGTTTTGTAAAAAAAGGGGGGGGGGGTAGGGTTATTTAAAAAAATTAAAAAAGGGGAAGGGGGGCGTATCCTGTTTTGAAAAAGAGAGAGGGGCCCATGTGGTTATTTTTTTTTTTGAAAAAAGGGGGTTGCGTACAAAAAAGAGAGAGGGCGTACACAAGTAAAAAAAGATTTTCAAAAAAAAAAAAGATTTGCAAAGCCATAAAAAAATGGTGACTGGCTTAGTTGAGGAAAAACAAAAAAAGTGACGGCTAAAAAATGAAATAGCCGAGAAGAATTTTTATTGAGAAGAAAAGCCGAAAATGTGATGGCTTATTTGGTTTTGTTTACCCCATTTTATTGTCTTCTCCCAACATAGTCGATGTCATGTATTCCGACTAGTATGGGAGAAAGGGGGAGTATTGTATAGAGTCACAGGTCTGTTCCATATTCCAGATTCAGATGTCAAATTCCAGACCAATCAGATTTTTAGTCTCTACAATTGACCAGACTCGACGTTCAGTTGGTTTTATGGAAGGCCGTATCCCGATATATCGGCGATATATCGTCGATATATCGATATCGACATGGGACCGACATCGAAATCGATATATCGATATATCCGATTTCAGGCATTTTCTTCAGACAGATTCCTAGATATAGCGATATATCGGCGATATATCGTCGATATATCGATATCGACACAATATCGAAACGATATCGATATCGATATGTCCTTCTATGGTTTCGAGTCTTCAGTTTCAAACACACATGTGTATGCGGTCTTTTCAGATGTGCACATGTGTGCCATCATTTGTCGTGGTCCCCATCATTCTTGTTTTCGACCAAGGTTTTCGTGTGATCCATGAGGACTCCAGAGTAGAGGACCATTCCCTATGCCATATGCGCAAGGGTTTTCATGTGGTATCATAGGGACTCTAGAGTAGAGTACCATTCTCTGAGCCAGATGGGAGAGACCCAGTTCTCCGACGAGGAGACTTCTTCGGACTCCATTCTCCAGCGATCGTGAACTCTAGTACGAGATCCTTCTGAGGTTTCTATGAGAGAGAACCCACTTCAAGGTCCCTATGAGAGAGACCCATCTTCAGATCTACGTATGGATAATTAGCGATGCTCTTTGTTCGGACGTTTTCAGAGATGGAGCAGTTGTACACATGTTGTTGCGGGCCAGAGAACTCCGACGAGGAGACCCATCTTCAGTTGCAGTGACTCTGACAGGCGTAGTATATATCACATGCCCTCCGACGAGGAGATTCAGTTGACTCATACTTCAGCCCATTCGTCCTCCTCACCTGCAAGGCATTAGAAACAACGTCCTCAACAACAGTTGACAATTGTGTGTGCTGAGTTGATATTGTCTGTAGTATCATGTATTGTGAGTTGAGTCTCTTTCTGTTTGTCCAAGCTAAGCATTGCATGCTCCAGCTTGAGGGGGAGTGTTGGATTATTTGGTTGTACGCCTCTTATATTGTAGATGGGTAAATGGATCTCTCCATGATCCATTTGCCCCATCCATAGTTTAGTCCCACATCTACCGTCTATGGGATGTGGAGACGCGGTGGGGTCTATATATAGACTCCTACACTCATTGTATACAGATGAGAAAAAGCAATGAAGCATATGACCCTTTGAGGCCTTCTCCCATGGTTTCATCTCGCTCCTTAGGGAGTAGGGTTCCGGTAATAATCTTGGTGTTCCATGTTTATCTTTCTAGTTCATGCTTTATTTATCATTTTCGGTTCCACATTCCTATTTTCTAACTGTATCGATGGTCATTGCTCTGTGCGACCTTCAACAATTGGTGGCCAACACAACTTTGGGACCGCATACATCTTCTCTCGTGGCTTGTTGGAGTATGCGTTGTTGGAGTATGCGTAGTGATGGGTAATTGGATCCCTCCAAAGTTCAATTACCATATCCAATGGTTTAGTCCCACATCATCTATTTATGGGACTTGGAGAGTCAGTATGTGGCTATATAAGAAGCTCCACATCCATTGTATCAGATGAGAGAGAAAAGTGTATTGAAAACACAAGCACTTTCAGGCATTCTCTCATGGTTTCACCCCACTCCTTTAAGAGTAGGGTTCCACATAAATTGTCGGTGTTCTTCATGTTTAGTCTATTTTTATGATATTACTCTTCAGTGTTGTCGACTTCTCACATGACATCAGAGCTGGTACGATTTTGAGAGTTCTTAAAGATTCAGTTTGATTATCAGGGCGGATTCGAATTTGGTGATTTATTTTTGAAGATTATTATGTTCGTAATTTATTTAAGTTCAAGTTCTAGGGTTTCTGACGAAACCCTAATTGTGTATTTCTTTTATACATACACGCACAACTTCTGAGGATTACATGTTCCAATTCAAGTTCTGGTTCTGATTGAGTTTTTTTTCCAAAGTACTGAAGATCAGAGCAGCTGCCATCGATGCCAATGCTGATCTGATTGGCAATATATACCATCTGTTTGAGATTCTGAAACCCTAATTCTGAGAATTATTCCAACAAGGAAGAAATTTCTAGGGTTCAAATTTTGGAACCCTAACTTTACACGTGTTGAGATATTTGTCTCTTATTATATTTACTTCTTATTTCTATTTCTTTCATGTACTGCTTATGTAATTTACCTAGGGCCTTTCTCTTATGAAAGAGAGCCTTAGGGTCTCCTTAATGATATACAATTCTATTTTTCCAACATGATATCAGAGCAAAGGTCATGGATCAGGGTTCCGGTATACAATTCTATACAATTCTATTTTTCCACTTGCCCGCCGTCGACTGTCGCCTGCATCCTCACAGGCCATTGCCTGCCGCCCATCGCAGCCTTGCAGGCTGTTTGCCAGTCGGCCGTAGCTCCTCCTGTGGGTTGTGGGCCGCCCCACCTCCTGTGGACCGCAGTCTGGCTACTGCCACAGTATTATACGGTCTGATTTCAACCAAAAACTATGATTTCAGACATATAAATCACATTTTCCAGCTCCTCCAGTTGCAGTATGACATATTCTCGACCAAGCAGAATGGTCGGCCTCTTCATTCCAATTCTCGCATCTTCAAGGCACGTTTGAGCGACTTCATAGCTTTATGCCCATTACTACCAGCACCGAGCCGCAACAGGCATACCTAAATGCCACTATGATGGGACTCTCCTGTTATTTCTAGATTCTGAGTACGATGTAGCACATACTCAACTGCTTACTAGAGAGGTGATACCACCAATGTAGGATTACTACTGCGTCTACTACCATGGCCCAAACTTCCTCTATGATGGCAGCTTCTTGCGACAGAGGGGGTAGTTCTCATTTTCGCGGATGGGGATCCCATGTTCGAGGAGAAGGACGTCAGCATGGCCATGCTTGCACTGCCACCGTCCAGGTCATTCGGAGGGGACATGCTATCTGAAGCATGTGTATCCTATGTCAGCCCGTGTAGCTGAGCAGACAAAGACTACTCCATCTCCTTCGCTTGATGCGAGGCTGGATGATATTGTCTCTAGATTAAGAGAAATGATGACCACACCATCCACCCCAGCTGCAGGATCTTCAAACGTTGCAGTTGTTGCCAGAGCTTCTATGTGTTCGTCAAGTATTGCTTATGCACTTACCAGTTGTAGCAGTTAAGATTTGACTGATTGGATCATGGACTTTGGTGCATCACATGGTAGATCAGTTGTGATTGCTAATAGTGTTCATCTACCTATTGTTGGTCAGAGGGAGATTGTTCTAGGTCCCTCGATGTGTTTGCAGAATGTCTTCCATTCTCCAGCATTTCAGATGAATCTTTTGTATATTAGCCAGATTACAAAAGATTTACATTATCGTGCCATATTTGATCCTTCTTCTCTTGTGTTTCAGGAAATACTTACTGGTAGGGTTATTGGATGTGGCCGTGAGCATAGAGGACTTTAGAGACTGGTCCAACCTCCATATGCTGGTGCTGGTCCCATTCCTTCTAGATCAGTTTCTCCTTTCATGTGGCATCTTCGCTTTGGACACCTTCCTCTGCAGAAGTTGTGTCATGTTCTCCCTTAGATCTCTACTCGTACGGTCCTTGGAGTGTGAGGCATGCCAGCTTGGGAAGCACCATCATTCGAGTTTCCATAGTTGTCACAGCAATCGGTCATTTGAGTTGTTTCATTTTGACATCTGGGGTCCTAGTCATGTTCCCGATCATCAGGGATATCAGTTCTATATGATCGATGTGGATGATTTTTCTTGATTTTGGGTCTTCCTATTAAAGAATAATTCCGAAGGTGGTCATGTCATTAAATCGTTTCTTATTAATATTAAGAACATTTTTTCTGCTAATGTGAAGTTTATTCGCACTGACAATGCCTCGGAATTCTCCACTTTACAGATGTCTGACTTTCCCAGATCTCTTGGTATTGTTCATTGATGAATACCCATTCATCACTCTTTATTCTTTTATTTTAGCTACAAAACTTTTGCAAAACACCTTGTAAATACCTGTAAATAGCATAAATTGTCAAAATGCATGCATTGTGTAAATAACAATAATTAGCATGTTTTTGTGCATAAATAAAAGAATAAAGAAATAAAAGAAAAAGAGGTAAATATTTAGAATATATATTGAGTGACCTCATCCCAAGGGAGGGCTCAGCATGGGCCCGGCCGCACAAGAAACCATGTAGAGGGAGATAGGGTCAATCACACTTGTACATATACCTGTATATAAATAAATTTATTTTCCTCTAAATAAAAATAATAATGTGTTTTTGTTAATTTATACATAGTTATAAAAAAAAATCAGAAAAATAAAAATAAAAAAATAAAAATCTTTTTCTACCTTGTACATATACCATGTAAATATGTATATAAACCTATTTATTTAACTAATGTAATTAAATAATAAAAATAAAAATAAAAATACCTTTTTATTCCAAATTTTATGTTATAAATAAATAAAATATAAAATTGGAATAATTGTATAAAAATAATTAATTAAAAACAAAAATAAAAAATCCTTTTGTAAATATACATACATATAATAATAATATAATGTAAATACGTTATTTATTTTTCAAAAAATTAAATAAAAATTATTAAAAATTAATTTGAAAAATAAGAAACATTTTTCATGTTTAAACTTTTTTTGAAATAAGGTCATTATCTATTTTATTTTGAATTTCTAAAATAATTTCCAGTGATGGCCTGTGATTGGTCCACGGGGGATTGTTGACCCCCGATCAACTCTACCCCTTGGACCACTCGTCTGCGGATCTTGCCCCCGACCCGATTTCTCCGATTTTTGTAGGCTTGATCCGACCACCATTCATCGAAACCCCAGGCCCCGATTATCCTTAGATCATCCCTAATCCACGCCTGATAATCCTTCTAGGGATCCGAGCTTCACCGTGCTCTGCCCGACCCCATCTTCTCGGACCCTTCCTAGTATTTAGTCTCACCTCCGGCTGAAATTTCACTCCATCTTTGGCTCCGCCTTCCCATACCAGGACCTCCACAACCTTTCCTAGAGTGACAGCTTGCTGAGGGACGTGTCGCAGTGAGGAGGAGGTGTCCCCAGCCATTGATCCGACGAGTCCATCGCTATGCGCCGCCATGAGGTGCGCCCAGCCTCGGGTCCCGACGAACCCTTGAGGCAAAGACCCCCAGGAGCTCCCCCAGCTTCAGCCTAGTCGATTTCCTCCATCATGTAGCTTCAATCGCTTCTAGATTAGCTTAATTTTCCATTACGCCCAAATCGCATCGCCGGCCTCCGCCGGCCGATTCCTCGTACTCAGCTCATCCATTCGATCATCTGATCTCCCACTCATCTTCACGAGATTACTCTCCACCTTCTGCACCCACTCATTCATCCTGGTTCGCCCCGGACCCAGGAGTTCGGTTCTCCTCTGCCGCCGCTCGCTGGAGGACCATGTTGCGACTCATCCGACCATCTATTCCGCCCGCTAACGGGTCGAGGCACTTTGCCCTCGACCCAGTAGTCTCTCTGTGCTGCTTTGCAGGTCGAAGGGGCCCATCTGAGGGTCTGAACTTTTGAGCACGGAGGCTTAGCTCCTCCGCCGTCGTCGGTCTACTCCGGTGGTCCCCGGCTTCATCGGAGGAGTCCATCAGCTGCGGAAGAGTCCAAGCTTCACGTTCCCTATCTCAGCAGCTCCAGAGGAGGTCCTCGGCGCACGCATTGGGCCGGTAAACCTCGCCAGCATCAAGTTCTTGAGGACCTTCGTTCACCGTCCGATCATCCCCTCTACGCCAGATTAGATCATAGCCGCTCGTCTGCGGAGATGTCCCGACCATCGATCCATCTGAGGGCTTGATCCGGACCGTTCATCCAAGCGAAGAGGTGCCTTATACTTTCCACGTCAGATCCTCCACGTGGCGTCATCTTCATCCTTAGATCTTAATAAGAGGGTAATTTCACTTAGGCCCTCCTTAGTTTTGTTATTTCCATTTAGTCCTGTAAGTATTTTTGGTAGTTGTTTTTATTTTGAATATTTTGCATTGTGGACCTCGATGTTTCTTCTATTTGCATTTCAGTCCTTACATATGAGATCCACGCGCATCGACACATGAGATTTTGGGTTAATTGCACTTTTTATCCTGTGTTTCCTGTGTGTTCTGGATTGATCTTTTATAAATAGGAATGACACTTATGCCCTTCCGTGTGTGATTCACGTGCCTTGCACGTGATTTTGTGGACTTTTTGCACAAGGGCCCCTGGACTTTCTGATCTTGTTATTATTTGGACCCGGAAATACTTTTCTTTGCATTTAGGTCCCTAACTGTTGTGTGCCTTGTTTTAATTGAATAAAATATCAAATTAAATCCAAATTAGGTGAAATTTGGATACGTGGCTCCTGCCACTGTGTAAAAATTTCCCTAAAATTTTGGGACATTTTCGAGGATTTGATATTTTTAAAAATTCAAAAACATTGATTTTTGGTACTGTCTGACTTAGAAAATCAAAGAAAAATATTATAACTTCTTTAAAAATTCTAAAAAAAATAGTGATAGCTAATTTTAGTGTATTTTAGCTTCTATCAAAATTTTGTCTTATTTGGATTTATAAAAACCTTAAAAATTGCAAACCCTAAAAAAACTCATAAAAATTCTAAAAAATTCTATAAGAATCAAAAAATTGCAAACTCTTTTTATGTAGTTTAGTTTTTACATATATTTTTCATAAAAATTGCCTCCAGACTTTTATAGATCAATTTTATATTTTTAATTGATCTTTCAAGTCTGGTTGCATAGTAGCCCATCTTTTTCCTCTTTCTTGATTTTTATAAAATCGTGTAAAAAGCGAAAAATTTTGAAAAATTCATTAAAAACACTAAAAAACATAAAAAATACAAAAATAATTTTGTTTGAATTTTTGGAGCATTTTTTATTGTTTAAATAAATTGTTGTATTTGCTTTTTCTTACATTTTCTTATAAAATCAAAAACACAAAAAAAATAAAAATCATTAAAATCCACCAAAAAAATATTTAATTCTTTATTTCGACTTTGACTACTTCGTAGGCCGTCTCGGCCAACTCGTGCTCCCTGAGTCCGACCCTGGTTGCTATACCAGGTTAATAAAATTAGCAAGGACCGCTTCTTGTTTTGATTGATTTGTATCTCTGATTTTGGTGGTCTTTTATATTTTCTTGATTGACCGATTACCATGCGATCCGGGTCGCAACGACCCTTGTTTATCTTTACCCAGATTTTGTGGGATTTTTCGGTCATCAGAATGGCACCGTTACCGGGGAGCACGACTTTGTAGTCGTTTTTCGTTTTTGTTCAGTTTTGTGTTTCACGGCTTTTTCCGCGGCTTTTCAGTTTTTCGCGGCTTTTCGCGGCATTTTGTTTTTTTCTCTGTTTTCTTTTTATTTTCTTCTATTTTTGTTTTTGTTTGTTTTGTTTTATTTGTCTTTATTTTCACTTCTGCATATAGTGTCATTTTATTTTATTTTATTTTTATTGCTTTTTTTATAATAATCTGGTCTGATCACACCTCTGCTTGTTTGCTTGCGAGGGCTCGAGGACCGAGGCGACTCTTCTCGAAGAGCCGACGCAACTGCGGGAGTCGGAGGCAGCTCTCTTCTCTACAGAGCCGCAAGAGAGCGCGAGGAGCCAAGCAGGAGTGCGGGAGCCGCGGAATAGCCACGGATTAGTTTAGTTTAGTTTAGATTTATTTTCAGTTATTATTAATTTGTAATAACACATGGACCAGACTCAGACACTTTGACTTGGTTGAGATCGGGGTCTGTTTCGCCGAGCACCGGTGTGCTCGGGGGACTTCACCGAGATTTTCGTCGATTTTCTGAGTTTTGACCGTTTATTTACTGCAATTTGATTTACGCGGTTTTTAACCCTAGCTTAGGATTTTCATTGATTGTGACGTAATAATTATGGTCCACACACTTAATAATCTGCCTGTACCTATTAGATCGTAATTGGACCTAAATAAAATCAATAAGAAAGGGCTACTTGGTCACTTGAGGGGTCTCGAGCCGCTAGAGGTCGTATACAGCGCTGACAGGACCCGTTGTGGTGGGCATCGATCGACATCCGAGACCGGACACCGACCCCTCCTGTTGATCACTTAGTCATCTGTTCTTTCATGTAGAACTAATTTGCTTAGGGCCGATTTTCGTGTGCATCATATAGGTAGTTTATATTCAGTCTTTTATTTATGCGCGGATCATCCTGTATGTAGACTGCTGGAGTCAGGTACGGATTTCTTACTCTGCATGCATCATTGATTCCCACGCATTGGCTTTTTCGTCTTCTCCCCCTGTTTTTGGACTTAAATAATCAGGAGAATCGAAAAATTCGTTAGGCGTTATTTGATTTGAAAAATACTTAAAAAACAAAAACCATAAAATTTGGGACTGCTAAACAAACTCGACCCTAAAAGACACCTCACCATGAAAATCTGTCTTGGGTAGAGCAACCCCCTCATTGTCTAGTTTGATTGCACGAGAGAGTGACCTGCACCCTATGCTAGAGCCATATCTGACCCCTTTTCAGACTACTGCTTCTAGGCTAGTCGTTCTCCAGTGAGGATCGCTCCGGTCTCTCCGGTAAAGCGGGTCGCGATATCCTTAACAGAGCGAACCGATCAGGTAGCCGGTAAACGATCCGCGGCTTGTACTGGCTGGGAAAGATCTAGTTCAGGATCGGGACAGTCTCTTGGGGGAGTCGGATTCCTAACAGGTCACATAACCGCTCTGATATCCTGACATGATCACCTAAATAAAATCGACAAGATAATTGACCGAACTCTTACGGTCTTTAGCTCAGCGTGGAGTAGGTGAATTTGGGGTTTGATTGCTCATCTTGGTTGTTTTCCAGATCTCATCCACCCGACTCGCTAGATCAAGATGATGGGCAGGAGCTTCCGATCGCTCGACCACCCGACTGCCATCCTCGAGTGCTCCCACCAATACTACCCCGGATAGTCCTCAGGAGCTTCCGATCGCTCTACGCAGAACAAAGAGGCAATGTACACTTCATCCAATATCTCATTTCACCTCTACTAATGGGTTATTTTGCTTTGACAAAAGATATGAAGATGCTATAATGGCTATTTCTGTTCCCAAAGATCATCATAGTGCACTACAAGATGAGGGATGGAGAATGGCAATGAATGAATAAATGGAAGCATTACAGTCTAGAAAAACATGGGACCTTGTCAAATGCCCTCCTGGATGTAAACCATTTGCATGTTACTGGATCTTCACTACAAACAGTCCCCTGACGGTTCTACTGATCGTTTAAAGGCAAGACTTGTAGCAAAAGGCTTTACTCAAACATACAGGGTAGACTACTTCGAAACATTCTCCCCTGTGGCTAGAATGGGATCCATACGAACTATCATCTCTGTGGCTGTGAACAAAGGGTGGCCTATGTTTCAGTTAGATGTCAAGAATGCATTTCTATATGGAGAGCTTGACGAAGAAGTCTACATGATACAACTCCTAGGTTACGAAGTCGAGGGGGAGTATGTATGTCGGCTTCACAAAGCCATCTACGGACTAAAGCAAAGTCTAAGAGCTTGGTTTGATAGACTGAGTACAGAAATTGGCACCATGGGCTTCCAGAGGACTACGTCTGACTATTCAGTTTTTGTCAGGAGACGACAGACTAGTACTGTAATTCTTACTGTATATGTAGATGATATGATTATAACTGGAGATGATGACCAAGGGATACTAGAAACCAAGGCTTTCTTACAAAAAGTATTCGTCACCAAGGATCTTGGACAGCTTCGCTATTTTCTAGGCATAGAAGCTCTACGTACTAAGAAAGGCTTACATATGTCGCAGAGGAAATACTGCCTTAATATACTAACTGAGGCAAGATTACTTGGGTGCAAACCCTCAGGAATTCCAGTAGAGCCTAGAAAACACTCTCATCCAATGATCCTCTCTTTGAAGACACTACACGATATAGGAGCCTGGTTGGCAAACTTCTATATCTTACAGTTACTAGACCTGATATATCCTATGCTGTAAGCAGAGCCAACCAATATATGAGAAACCATGCTACAGCCATTGACAAAATGTTCTTCAAATCCTTTGCTACCTAAAAGACTCGCCAGGACGAGGAATCTTCTATGGGGCAAATGGTCACACAAATCTCATTGCATATGCTGACGCCGATTATGCAAGCTCTCCTGAAGATCGTCGATCTACAACTGGATATGCCATGATGGTAGGAGGAAACCTGGTTAGTTGGAGGAGCAAGAAACAAGCAGTTGTTTCAAGATCTAGTGCTGAAGCTGAATATAGAGCAATGGTTCAGGCTACATGTGAGATCACGTGGCTGCTCACTTTTCTACAAGAACTAAATGCTGCTACATCCACTCCTATTCTCTTGTAATGTGACAACAAATCAGCTACCTACATTGCTACCAATCCTGTGTTCCATGAGAGAACAAAACATATTGAGATTGATTGTCACTTTATCAGAGATGCTGTACGAGGAGGGAAGATAACCACGCCGCACATTCCAACAGATCTTCAACTTGCTGATATTTTTACCAAGGCAGTGACTAAGAAGCGGCTTTCTTGGATAACTTCCAAGTTGGGCATGATTGATGAATATGCTCCAACTTGAGGGGGAGTGTTAGAGATTACCGTATATGTTAGAGATTACTGTATATTGTTGTTTCTTTAGTTGTCTCTGTTTCCTTATGCATTGTTTCCTTATGTATCATTGTTTCCTTATGTATTGTTTCCCTATGTAACCCTACAGGGGTATTTATGTAAGTTCTCCTCTGAGCACCCTAGGGTTTAGTCCTATATAAGGATCCCTAGACCTCACAGAATAAACACACAATATTCTTCTCTTCTTTTCTCCACAATGGTCAAGAACTCTGTTGAGGCGAACCGCAAGTACCTTCGCTACTATAAGATAAATGCCATTCGAAATGGCAATCGGTCTGTAATCTTCGATCCCCTCGGCCGATTTCTTCTTCGGGAGAAGGAAAATGAGTGCCTTGTTTAACCTTTCAAAACATGCATTGCAGCGGCAAAACTCCTCGACAACCTCCAGGACCTCAGCACCAACCACATTCCAGAACTCTTTATAAAAACATATAGGGAAGTCATCTGGACCTGGTGCAGCATCTGCATTCAAATTCCACATAGCTGACTTAACCTCCTCTAAATTAACCGGCGTCCGCAAGCACGTCTGGGAGGCAAGATGCCCCAAGGTCGCTCCACCTCTACGGTCTAGATGCAACCCTACTAGAGACGTCAAGAAAGTGTTCTGCAATTGCGTTACCTAGCTCTCCGTCGCCTTCGACCATGTTCCTACCTACAATCATGGATTGGAAGGAATTGATCCGGTGCCTGCCACTGGCATCCCTGTGAAAGAAGGTCGTGTTCGCATCACCCTCTTTTAGCCAAGTAATACGAGATTTCTGCTTCCATTCTATCACCTTCTTCCTATCTTCCTCCTCAACCGTTCTTTGGGCAGAGGCCCTTTGTCCCGGTTCATCCGCATCCAACCGCCTGCCATCCTCTACATTGTCAAGTCTCTGTATCTCCAGTTCTGCAGCCAATCTCCTAGCGTACCTAGTCTCTCTCTCTCTCTCCTCCTTATAAGCAGCCAGTCTCTGATGTAGGAACTTCAATTTCTCTGAGAACTGTGTTGCTGCCGACCCAGAGACTGACATAGATGACCACATAGTGCTCACCAAGTCTTTGAAGGGCTCTGCCAGAAGCCAAGCACACTCAAATCTGAAAAATCCTCTCACCGGTGAGGTAGAGCCAGAATTCCAAATGAGGGGCGTTGACGAACCGCATTTTCACCCTTGTAATTATGAATAATTAATAGTTTCGTTGCAGTCGGGTAAAAATAGATCAATCAAAGACCGTTTTAAATAATGTATTAATTAAAGACAAAAGCGGTCGAATTTATATTTTACTTGGGCAAGCCCAAGGTCGAACTCAGGGACACGAGCCTCTTAAGTATTGTTTAGACTCTTGATACTCAGATTAAGTGATGAATTAAAAATCCATAGGTCATCATGCAAATGGATAGACAATGCAGACACATGGAATATGTAGAAGACATTTTTATTTGATTTTTCTATATGCAAGGAAATGCAATATTACAAATGCTGCAAAAATACCCTAATTATACAAAATCTTTGAGCGATCAAACAATAGTCGAATTCAGATTAGAATCATGAATCATGTTTCATTAAATTAATTAAGGCAATGCATTAAACGTGTTATATAAGTGATACTTGGCCATTAAAATAATAAATCAAAATTCACAATGTCAAAACAAAAATCTAAGCATGCCATTAAGAAACAATGAAACAAGCTTCGAAACGAGACCAAAATCGACTCAAACGGAGCTAGGATGCACAAGATATTCACAAAATGAAATCAGGGGCATAAATGCAAGAAAAACAGGAAAATAAATAACAAACAGGTCCCTGGAAAGACAAAAATGCAAATAAAATAAAAGCGGGGCCTTCCTTGTAATTTACCCACACGTACGGGGGTATATTTGCAATTATTAAAACCCGGAAAGGGTCGAATGCAAATTACCCTAGGTACACGTGGGTGGCACGTGTTTTCAGGACCTGTTTGCAATTATGAAACATCGTGAAGGTTCTTCTGCAAATTTCCCAAGCATGCACGTGACTAAGCATGTGCTGCAAGGGCTCAGTAGTCGATGGAGGCTCGGACTAGGCTCGGGCGATGGCGCGGGCCATGTGTCGCATGTAAAAGCTCGAATGAGGCTCGGATAGGGCTTGGACGCTCTGGACCTGGAGGTTTTTTGTTGACGCTTGGAGCTGGCGACGTGGACCTCTGCGGACCACTCGATCGTGAAGATGGGACGATCACTGTACGAGCACGGGGAGGCGGCGTGGCTAGTTGCGGGCCGTCCGATCTCGGAGATCAGACGGTGTCTGTGCGTCAAGTTCTTCGTCTCTGCCACCTCCTGCGGTGGAGTTGGCTGTGCTCCGATGAAGGTACCCTTGCTCCGCCAGTCCGTGGATGGACGTCTGTAGCTCGACAAGGGATCCTAAGTTGATGGCGATGTAGCTCGGACGTCCTTGATTCGACGGGGCGGTCTGGAGAAGGTCGTCGATGCTCCCTCGTCGGAGCCTGAACTCATGAAGGTTGTTCCGATCGAGCTCCGACCATTGAAGATTAGATCCTGCAATGTTAGTCCAACATAGCCGAAGCTTGCATTTTATGCGAGGGGATGAGTGAAATGGGGTCTCATACGGGTTGAAGGATGGGAGACCAGAGCTTCTCTCCGGTGGTCCGACGAGAAGATGAATCGAAGGAGGTCAGGTCTTGGAGAAGAGAAGATGGCTCACGAATGGGTGCGCGTAGGTGGCTGAAGCGAGGTGGAGCCGATGGAATGATGAATGTAGGAAGAACTTGCGAGTATTATCCTAATAAAATTCGAGAAATGGAAGGAAAATACAAAGAGATATCGGAGGAAGCTTACCTAGGATTTTGGCAGAGTGAGGCCTGGGATTGAGGTCCTATGTGAACCTCAGGTCTTCGTTGAACTTCGTCAGCCACGCAGAGCAGCTCGCCAGCGCAGAGCGGCCGGAAACCTGGTCTACCATGGCCAGGGGTCTTACCGGAGGTGTCGCCTTCATTACACCATCAATCCGACCTCCCCCTGTCACGGGGAGGCGGAGTGGTGCTGGGCAGAACCCTGCATACAAGTGGATACCGGTGAAGTGAGGCGGAGTTGGGTTATTTGAAGAGTAAAGATGGAGGTTCCGGTGATGGAATGAGTGGGTTACGTGGGGAATATGGAATGAGAGGGGGGACGTTATGGCGAACGTGGGCTCACGCGAGGATGATGGAAGATGGGGCTTCAACATGGGGCTGTTGGTGAATGGAGAAGGTGGCGGAAGAGGTGGGGGAAATGAAAGGGGGAAGACGGTGCGTGAGATGGGCGACGTGGGCGTGGAGGCGATCGGAGGTGGGGGACGACTCCTCGGCCGTTGGATCTCGCGATCCGACGGTCGAGGGAAGGGCACTAAAGGATGGCCTATATTAGATCGATGGGGGAGAAGATCAAAGGTTGAGAGCGCGACACGTGTCGTGCGGAGATGAAAGAGGGAGCGGACGGCTGTGATAAGAGATGGTCTTAGATCGGGTGGCTGGAAAAAAGGCAGGGATGAGTGGCTGACTTGGCTAAATCCAGAGGCAGCTCGAGCAACAGAGAAAATGACACGTGGCGTTATGAGATGAAGGCGGGCACGGATGGCGGAGATGTGATCAGGGGACTGATCGAAGGGTTGAGAAAAGAGCGGGAATGGATGGCGGTGATCTGGAGGGGAATGAGATGATCAAACGGCGTTGAGCGGAGCATGCGTGGCGCGCAATGAGGTGGGCCACGTGGCACAACCAAAGAGCGTTACGTTGCCCAATCTGGTTATTGATGAATACTCATTCATAACTCTTTATTCTTATATTTTAGCTACAAAAACCTTTGCAAATGCATGTAGATATGTGTAAATACAAATAATTACCAAAAGCATGCATAGTGTAAAAACTAATAATTAGCATGTTTTTGTGCAAAAATAAAAGAATAAAGAATTAAAAGGAAAAGAGGGAAATATTTAGAATAAATATTGAGCAACCTAATCCCAAGGGAGGGCTCAGCATGGGCCTGACCGCATAAAAGCCAAAGTAGAGAGAGATAGGGGCTCATGTGTGTAAATATACCTGTAAATATAATAAAAATATTTTCCTTCAAAAATATAATAAAATGATTCTTGTATATATTTGTATACATTTGTAAATACAAAATCAAGATAAAAATAGAAAAAATCAAAAAGAAAACAAAAATACCTTTACTTGTACATATTCACCATGTACATACACCCACTCTTATATTTATTTAGCCTTATAAATAAATAAATTAAAATCCCTAAAAATTTGTATATATTCTATCTTCTATGTTATAAATAAATAAAATAAAAACCATAAAAACAAAAACCAAAATAAAAAGAACAAAATTAAAAACCAAAAATAACATTGTACATATACCATGTATATAGATGTATATATCTATTTATTCACCCTTGTATATAAATAATAAAAATAAAATAAAAATACCCTTTTATTCCTAATTTTATGCTATAAATAAATAAAATGTAAAATGGGAATAAAAATGTACAAAAATAACTAATTAAAAATCAAAAATTAAAAAGCTATATTGTATATATACCTATATATAGCACTATAGTGTAAATACCTTATTTTTTTTTGAAAAATTAATTAAAAATCACAAAAAATAGAAAAAATTAAAACAAACATTTTTCATGTTTTAAGTTTTTAATAATTCGGCTATCCTCTATTTTTAAATGAATTTTCAAATCTTTTCCACGTGGCCTGTCCCCATTGGTCCACGGGGACGTTGACCCCCCGGTCAACTCCCCCCAAGGACCACTTCCGACGGGTCCATGACGCCCGACTCGACTTATCGACATTTTCGCGTCATGACCCGACCGCCCAACATCCAACCCCCGAGCTCCGATCGTTCTCCATGCATTCGAGATCCTCGCCGATACATCCGTGTTGGGATCCACGCCTCGAGGTACCCTGCCCGACCTTCCCTTCTCGGACCTGCACCCATATTTAATCCGAGCTCCGCCTCCTTCCTCACGCATCTTTGGCTCATCCATTCTCCACCCTAGGACCTCCATCGTCTCAGCGAGAGTGAAAGCTCGCCCCAGGTGGTGTTGCAGCGAGGCAGGAGCAAGGAGACCATCGATCCGGCGACATTGCGCCGCCGTGCGTCGCCAGGAGGTGACGCTCGAGCCTCGGACACCGACGGTCCTCGAGGCAAGGACCTGGAGCAAGTCCTGCTCCTCCACAGTCGATTGCGCCCATTAGGTAGACCTCTATCCTTCCCTAGTTCTCTAATTTTTAGTTTCGCCCAATTTCCGCCGTTGTCGTTCATCGCCGATTCCGACCACCGTATCCATCCATTCGATCATCGGAATCGCTGACCACCTTCGCCTCTCCTCCGCGCACGTTCTCCACCCACTCATCCAACCCAGCTCGCACAGGAGCTGGGATTGGGGTTCCTCCGCTGTCGCCTCGTCGGTACCCCTACGCCCCGACGCGCCGACCACCCACACCACTACTAACCGGGTCGAGGCATTTTGCCCTCGACCCAGGAGCTTGTTGCACATCTTTGCAGGTCCAAAGGAGCCCATCTGAGGGCTCCGACTCTTTGGAGCAGTAGCTTCTCCTCCGCCGGCGTGGCTTGAGCTCTCCGTAGCTCTGCTGCATCATCGGAGGGTGCCATTAGACGCAGAAGGCCCCCACGCATCTTCTCCGATCATCAGTGGCCTCCGAGGAGGTCTCCAGCGCCAGCACGAGCCCGACGAACCTCGCCGTAGTCCAGTTCTTCAACCATCCTCCGTAGTCGTTTGATCCTCCTCCAGCTCCAGTTTACATGCTAGCCGTCCACGCCAGGAGCAGACGTCACCGTTAGATCAGTGGAAGAGAGACCGCAGCCGTCAGATCGTCGAGGGTTAGCCACATCGCGTCCTAGCCGCTCGATCTTCCACGTGGCGGCGCCCCAGCCGTTCGATCAGGACCGAGGACCCTGAGTTGAGGCGCGCCCCTTCCCAGACCGTCCGATCTCCACGTGGCGCGCATCTGGCCCTCGACATTTAATAAAGGGGTAATTGCTCTTAGGCCCCTCTAGTTTTTACATTTATCCTTTAGTCCTGTAAATACGTTTTGTAGTTCTTTTATTTTTGGACATATTGCATAGAGGACCCTGAGGTTTATTATGTTTGCATTTATGCCTTTGTGTTTGATGGACACGTGCATCGACACGTGAGCTTTGGTGTATTTGCAGTTCTTGCCCTATGTTTTCGACGTGTTATTGTTTGTTATTTTTATTAATAGGAATGACAAATAGGTCCCCCCAGGCCCGAGTCATGGGCATCGTGCGTGGCCTCGGGGGCATTTTGCATTTCTAGCCCCATAGTTTCCAGGCTTGTTATCCAAGGGGCCCAGGGTTTTGTTTTATTTGCAGTTAGGTCCCTATGCACTGTGGCTTGGTTTTTATTTTTAATAAAATAGCAAATTAACTCCAATTTCGATGAAAATTGGATACATGGCTCCTGCCATGGTAAAATTTTCTCCAATTTTTGGAGACATTTTTTATTTCATTTGATATTTTTAAAAATTCAAAAACACTTATTTTTTTACTATCTAGCTTTAAAAATCACAAAAAAATATTAAAACACCTCTAAAAAATTAAAAAAATTATACAGTAGTTGTTTTGCCTTGCTTGATTTTCTGACCAATTTTGGTCATTTTTCTCTTTATAAAACTTATCAAAATTGAAAAACACTAAAAACCCTATAAAAATTCTAATAATTAATTGAAAAACCCAAAAATAATAATTCTGGTGCCTATATTTTCCTTGAGTTATCTACTATATAGGAAAATTACCTTCAGACCTTGATAGGGCCCTTTTGCATTTTAAATTGGCCCTCCAAGTCTGACTGGACAGTACCCTTCTTTTCTTGTCTTGTTTGATTTTTACAAAATTCAATAAAGATCAAAAAATTACCAAAAATTAACCAAAAAGAGTAAAAAAATATAAAAATATTTTTATTTGAATTTTTGGATGATTTTTGAGTAGGTAAATAATTGTTTGTAGTTGGTTGTTTTATTGTTTCCTTTTTTTTCTTTATTAATTAAAAATCCAAAAAATATAAAAAAACTAAAAATCCACCAAAAAACCCTTTTATTTTATTTTGTGTTTTTTTAGACTACTTCGTAGGCCGCAAGGCCATCACGTGCTCCCTGAGTCCGACCCTTGTCGCTATACCAGGCTAATCCAATAGCCAGGACCGCTATTATTTTTATTTGATTTTCATTCTATTTTGGTGGTCTGCACTTAATTTTCTTGATTGACCGCTTGACTCTTGAGCGACTGAGGTCGCAACGACCTTAGTTCTTCTTCTTTACATTAGTTGCTCGGGTTTTTCGGCCCATCAGTTATTCAAAAGAAAATGTCACAAAAGATAGAGAAAATGACCGAATTTAAAAAACTCAAAATGTGAACGTTGTGGATCTCGATGAGATCGACAAGTTTCATGTTGACCAAAAATGGAGACGAGGTCAAACAGAGGGAGAAATATTTTTTGTGAGCATTTTTAAAGGCTTAAAAATACTATGATTTTTATTTTGCTATTTTTTGTATTTTTAATTTATTCCAAGACTCTGATAAATACAAAGATTAATCTGGTTTTGATTGACACTTAGTCTAAGCTAGGGGGTTAATAACTGCAAATTATGAGAATGAAACTGGGTTTCATCAACCCCCTATACTTAAACTATGCTCGTCCCCGAGCATCTCAAAAAATGAATGAGCTGGATTAACCCCCTTGTGCATGTACATACAAGATCTGATCCGTTCAAGAACTCTCAATTTTAGAGATCCAAAATCTTAGAGGTCAACCCAACCTTAATCAAGAGGCGTCCAATTCCTCTAGTTCTCCAGACTCTCTCTTTGATACATATAAACTAAGGATATGAATTTAGGTGTTAACTGCGATCACGAGAATAGAGTCACAAAGTCACACATGGTCCTGGTCGAAGAAACTCTCCTAAGGACCCAATCATCAACACTAGGGAATAAATCAAATGTAGCGTCCAATCCATCGTCTCTTTAGTTGTCGGACTTAGAATTGTTGACGGCAGGCCAGTTGATGGAGGGTTTTGGATTGTGTCATTTCTTCTCTCCCTCTCATTGGAACAAGGATCCGCTCAAGTGACTTATTACTCAACGCATATTTTTGGTGTTGATCAGTGCGTCCGTCAAGAGAAGTTGGAGTCGTCTGCACTTGTTTTCCTAGGAATACATCGGGGTGTGCCTTTTTTGAGTACCTATTATACCTTCTACGCCCAGACTTGTAGCATTTACGAATTACGATGCAGAGCCCTTTTTTGGTGCAAACCCGACTCCTGGTCATAATAGTGGTGGTACAAGTGGACACTTTTGAAATGGTTGGGAGCGCTCGTCTTTGGTGGAAGCTCTTTGATGATTGACTTTATGGGATGAGAGCTTTTCTTTCAACCATGATATTTCTTTGCTTTGTATTATATTTGGCTAGCTCCACTGCTTTTATCAAGAGTTGGTACACACTGATCAACATTTTTCTATTATTTCACACCCTGGCACTTAGATCAATGTCAAGAGATTAGCATAAGAACCAAGTTCTCATACTGGCTAAAAAATGCTGACGCTCAGGTTTAATGAAGTCTTCAATGATTTTATCCCATCCTCGAGCATCATTAGATCAAATCCAGACTTGAATCCCTCATCCCAGTCCCTCAAGTGAAATTTCAACTCATCTCATCGAGACCGCAACCGTGCATGTGAAGTGCTGATCATATTCTTAAGGTTGGAGATTAAGCATGCAATATAGCACACAAATCTGGCTAACTAGGGAAATGTGGATATTTAAGTCTAAGAGCCTGATGGTTAAGGCTGGTTAACCTAAAATCTCAATACCTCTTCAACCAAGTGTCCTCGATCATTTCTGATCCTGTGTGAGAGTGAAAAATGTAGGGGATTTAATCCAACTCCTTCATCAAAGTTTTGATTTTTTTTTCAAATTTTTATGAAGACTTTAAAAGGCATACTGACTGCCTAAACTCAAATGAGTAGATGCATATGCTTTCAGCCAGTATGGATGTAAGTACAGGCCGTAGAACGGAACCTGTTGTTTGAGGATGGGGCCATACGCGATGCCCTCTAAACCGCCTACTCTGCTAAGGGAAAAACCCTCACTGAAAGCGGCTACTTATTTGGGTTTAGTAGACAATTTTGACTTTTAAAGGATTTTTAGTTTGTCTCATTTTTATGGATTTTTGAATAAAGTTAGAACACAAGTTAGACTCATCTTCCTTAAAAATAAAAATAATTTCAATACCATTTCACATCAATAAAGATTTTCGAAACATTTTTTCAAACGATTTTTCAAAATAAGTAAAACTCATTTTTCAAATCATTTTTAAAAATATTTTTCTTAAAAATAGTGTAGCAAAGTATAGAAAAAGTCTTGGAAATATCTCGTCCACTTAGTTTAAAAGATTATACTTTAGTCCAAAAAGTTTTAATTTTTTCAAAAATTTTCAAAATATAGCTACAGTACATATACTGTATATACGATATACCCCCTATACTAAAACTTAGCTATGTCCTCATAGCACTAGATAATACAAAGCCAAAGCTCCATTTAAGTATAGAAAAATATATGGGAACTGGAGAGGACTCCTCCTATACTTAGGTTAGAAATAACCTAAGTATCAAGGATAGGAAAGATGAGTAAGAAAATCACGGATACTCAGGTCCCCCCTATACTTAGACTGAAAGTAGCCTAATTATAAAGATGGATAATTGATGTTGGGGAGACCCGAGGGGAACGAAGGAGTTAGGATTGATGTACAAGTGAGCGGATGAATCTTCGGAGATGAATGGAGTACCTAGGACCTAGGGGAGTGTCAGAACAATCAAGGCTCAAACAAGCATGCAATACCCTTTTTATTTTCACCAACTCACATGTGAAATCAACAAGTATTGGTTAATTATCTTATCATTTTTATTGGTGATTAAAACATTCCATTTTACGCACGGATCAAAGAAAAAATGTCGAATAAAACCATCCTGCATAAACATGGGTGTTGCTCTCCCAAAACAAGATTTTACTCCATTTTAGGTCAACTTGCAATTAACAGTGCCAATTATTTGCTTAAGGTTATCACTGATTAAAGGAGAGCACATAAATCAAACAATTATCGTCTACCGCTCATTCCCAATTTCCATTAACCGAAGTGATCAAGTCAAGAAGGGAGGTCAAGAAAAAGGCATGCAGTCGATAAAAATCATGACCTATGCTAAGAGAGAAAACATGCAGTGTCTTGAGCAAAAATTCATGAAAACTTTGACTGAATTTAAGAACAAAATCGAATGTATGCAAGTCAATGAAAAACCACACCTAACATGCTTCTATTAGCGAGGAATAACATATTTTAATTCGGCTAAGTGAAGCGATGTCTATGTGCGTATAGAATTAAAGTGTGTCCTACTACGATCAAACATATGAAATAAAATGTGAAAATAGCTCAGAGAACCACGTGCTTGATCCTAGGTCGACACTCAAGTGGGGCAATCCCCACACAAACCACGGAGAATTTCGTTCATTTACACACGTGAGTCTTCGAATGAAGACCACTGTAAACACGATTATTACAATAAAAAATAAAAATGCAAGACAACTTTTTTTTCTTCGATATGTCTCCAAGGTTGCTTCTGCGGCTTCTCGCAGCGGGGAACACCTGCTCCTCGCCTCCTTGAACATCAAGGGTCCTCCCACAAAAACAAACATTAATTATCCATCAAAGAAATTATCAATTATAATGCATGACAAACACATGACCTATAATTTAAAAATTAACACTTAATTAAATAAAAAAATCCAAACAAAATAAAAGATGAGCCGTGTCCCCGGCAACGACGCCATTTGATGAACCGCATTTTCACCCTTGTAATTATGAATAATTAACAATTTCGTTGCAGTCGGGTAAAAATAGATCAGTCAAAGACCGCTTTAAATAATGTATCAATTAAAAGCAAAAGCGGTTGAATTTTTATTTTACTTGGGCAAGTCCAAGGTCGAACTCAGGGACACGAGCCTCTTAAGTATTATTTAGACTCTTGATACTCAGATTAAGTGATGAATTAAAAATCCATAGGTCATCATGCAAATGGACAGATAATGCAGACACATGAAATATGTAGAAGACATTTTTTTATTTTTGCCCTAATTATACAAAATCTTTGAGCAATCAAACAATAGTCGAATTCAGATTAGAATCATGAATCAAGTTTCATTAAATCAATTGACGCAAGGCATTAAACATGTTATATAAGTGACACTTGGCCATTAAAATAATATATCAAAATTCATAGTGTCAAAACTGAAATCTAAGCATGCCATTAAGAAGACAATGAAACAAGCTTCGAAACGAGACCAAAATCGACTCAAACGGAGCTAGGATGCTCAAGATATTCACAAATGAAACTAGGGGCATAAATGTAAGAAAAATATGAAAATAAATAACCAATATGTCCCTGGAAGGACTAAAATGCAAATAAAATAAAAGTGGTGCCTTTACTGTAATTTACCTACACAAGCAGGGGTATATTTGCAATTAATATAACCCGGAGGGGGTCGAATGCAAATTACCCCAGGCATGCGTGGGTAGCATGTGCTCTCAAGACCAATTTGCAATTATGAAACTTCGCGAGGGGCCTTCTGCAAATTTTCCAAGCATGCACGCGACTAAGCACGTGCTGTAAGGCTCGGTAGTCGATGGAGGCTCGAACTAGGCTCGGGCGATGGCTCGGGCCACGTGTTGCCAGCAAAAGATCGGATGAGGCTCGGATAAGGCTTGTATGCTACGAACC
The DNA here is from genome assembly GCA_037367405.1 of Ottelia alismoides. NCBI lineage: Eukaryota > Viridiplantae > Streptophyta > Magnoliopsida > Alismatales > Hydrocharitaceae > Ottelia > Ottelia alismoides. The sequence goes on from JAZKJV010003976.1 coordinate 129,351, forward strand.
TGGAGGTTTGTTGTTGACGCTCGGAGTTGGCGACGTGGACCTCTATGGACCACCCGATCGTGAAGATCAGACGATCACTGTACGAGCACAGGTAGGCGGTGTGGCTAGCTGTTGGCCATCCGATCTCGGAGATTAGACGGTGCCTGTGCGTCAAGTTCTTCGTCTCCGCCGCCTCCTACTACGGTGGAGTTGGCTGTGCTCTGGTGAAGGTACCCTTGCTCCGTCAGTCCGTGGATGGACATCTGTAGCTCGACGAGAGATCCTAAGTTGATGGCGATGCATCTCGGACGTCCGTGATTCGACGGGGCGGTCTAGAGAAGGCCGACGATGCTCCCTCGTCGGAGCCTGAACTCATGAAGGTTGCTCTGATCGAGCTCCGACCATTGAAGAGTAGATATTGCAATGTTAGTCCAACATAGCCGAAGCTTGCATTTTGTGCGAGGGGATGAGTGAAATGGGGTCTCATACGGGTGGAAGGATGGGAGACCGGAGCTTCTCTCCGGTGGTCCGGTGAGAAGATGGATCGAAGGAGGTCAGGTCTTGGAGAAGAGAAGATGGCTCACAAATGGGTGCACGTAGGTGGCTGAAGCGAGATAGAGCAGATGAAATGATGAACGGAGGAAGAACGTACGAGCATTATCCTAATAAAATTCGAGAAATGAAAGGAAAATACAAAGAGAGATCGGAGGAAGCTTACCTGGGATTTTGGCGGAGTGAGACCTGGGATTGAGGTCCTATGTGAACCTCGGGTCTTCGCTGAACTCCGTCACTCACGCAGAGCATCTCGCCGGCGCGGAGCGGCCGGAAACCTGGCCTACCATGACCAGGGGTCTCACCGGAGGTGTCGCCTTCATTACGCCATCAATGGGACATCCCCCAGTCACGGGGAGGCGGAGTGGTGCTGGGCAGATTCTCGCATACAAGTGGACAACGGTGAAGTGGGGGTGGAGTTGGGTTATTTGAAGAGTGGAGATGGCGGTTCCAGTAATGAAATGAGTGGGTTGCGTAGGACGGGAGGGGGATGTTATGGCGAACGTGGGCTCACACGAGGATGATGGATGATGAGGCTTCAACTTGGGGCTGTTGGTGAATGGAGAAGGTGGCAGAAGAGATGGGGCAAATGAAAACGGGGAAGACGGTGCGCAAGATGGGCGACGTGGGCGAGGAGGCGACCAGAGGTGGGGGACGACTCCTCGACCGTTGGATCTCGCGATCCGACGGTCGAGGGAAGGTGCTAAAGGATGGCCCAGATTAGATCGATGGGGGAGAGGATCGAAAGTTGAGAGCGCGACATGTGTCGTGCGGAGATGAAAGAGGGAGCAGACGACTGTGATAAGAGATGGGCTTAGATCGGGTGGCTGGAAAAAATGCAGGGATGAGTGGATGAGATGGCTAAATCCAAAGGTAGATCGAGCTGCAGAGAAAACGACACGTGGCATTATGAGATGAAGGCGGGTGCGGATGGTGGAGATGTGATCAGGGGATTGATCGAAGAGTTGAGAAAAGAGCGGGAATGGATGGCGGCGATCTGGAGGGGAATGGGATGATCGGACGACGTTGAGTGGAGCGTGCGTGGCGCGCAACGAGGCGGGCCGCGTGGTGCAACCAGAGAGCGCTACGTGGCCCAATCTGGTTATTCAAAAGAAAAACTCACAAAAGATGGAGAAAATAGCTGAATTTGGAAAAACTCAAAACATGAAAGTTGTGGATCTCAATGAGATCTACAAGTTTCATGTTGACAAAAAATGGAGACGAGGTCAAACAAATGGAGAAATATTTTTTGTGAGCGTTTTTAAAGGCTTAAAAACACTACGATTTTTATTTTGCTATTTTTAATTTATTCCAAGACTCTGATAAATACAAGGATTAATCTGGTTTTTTTGACACTTAGTCTAATCTAGGGGTTAATAACCACGAATTATGACATTGAAACTGGGGTTCATCAGGCATATGGTCAGAATGCATGCGGGGTTTACATGAAGCATAAGAACATAGGAACAAATCCAGTAGCTCGACTGAAGCAAGGAAGCAATCAAAACGAGAGCGGGATCCTGATCTCCGCCAAGTATATTTAGTGTCTGCCGCATCAATGACCTCAAGTTGTAAATCATCAATCAGATTGGCAAAAATAGAAGATCTCGGGTCCTGTCCACTCCACAAATGGGAACGGTAAGAAGAGAGCATGGAAACATTGAAATCTCCCCCAATAAGCCAAGCGCATCCCGGAGACGCACTTCTATCCGCATGAATATCTGTCCATAGCTCATGCCGTGAAGATGAGTGACATGGGCCATACACACAAGAAAGAACAAGAACGACTATTTTCCATGTTAATGCACATGACATGTACTTGTCTATTCTCCAAAATTCTCAGCATGATGTCCCACAAAATTGAATCATAAGCCTTCTCTAAATTAATAAAAATCAAATGTTTTTTCTGTTAGCTCTATACATCTCCATTGTTCTCCTCAACATGTGGATAGCTTCAGTTGTTGAGTAATTTGGCATGAATCGGAATTAATTTTCTGTTACTTTGGAAACTTTCCTCAGCATTCTTTCAATCACACGCTCTCAATTTTTCATAGTATGGCTCTTCTTCAGTTTGATACCTCTGTAGTTTGAACAATTTTGAATGCCTCCTTTTTATTCTTAAAAAGAGGCACCACGATGCTTTTCCTTCTGTTCTTCAGGCATTCTTCAAACAATAAGAGAGTAACTAAACAAAAAATTGAAGTGATCATGCCCTCATCTCTGTAGACAACCCTGAGGATACAACATGCCTCGGAGTAGGGGTCTCCCTTCCCTATAGTGATATATTTTCACAATCAAGCAGAACAACCGACCTAAGGTATTTCACTTATTCGCAAGCGAGGAATGAGACTAAGATTCTCAAAGTCCAACACAATATTTTCACAGTCAAGCAGAACAGATGGCCTCTTCATTCGTTATATACATCCTTGAGTGGGATGTTCGAGAAGCTCCACGGCTTCATGCCCCTCACATCCACTTCTGAGCAGCAGAAGACTTATAGGAATGCCACCATGGTTTATATATTCCTGGCAACCCTTGATCTAGAGTATGGGACTGCTCGTTCCCAGATTCTAGCGGATTCCACTATTCCTCCCATGGAGGAAGTTTTCCGTAGGCTCAGTAGGATCAATGTCCCATCCACTGCTACCAATCAGACCTCTTCAGTGATGGCTGCCTCACGAGGTCGAGGAGGCTCTTCTCAGTTTCGTGGGCATGGACCTCGTGGCAGTGAAGGTCGTATTCGCCAGCCTTGTACTTATTGCCATCGTCCAGGATATACATAGGATATATGTTATTCCATGCATGGCTTCCCTGCTTCTTCCCGAGTAGCAGAGTAGATCGAGCCCCTGCTGCTTCCTCTTCCGACCAGAGATTTGATGACTTTATAGCACGATTGAGGGACATTATGCTTCCCGCCAGTCCGATTGCTTCTTCATCGGCCTCAGGAAGTCACTCAGATGTGATTGCTTCGACATCTTCTAGTACCTTAGGTAATACTTATGCACTTACTAGCTATAGTGGATCTGATGTTATAGAATGGATTATGGACTCTGATGCTACACGTCACTTGTGTGGAGATAGAGGTCAACTTATAACATACAAACATGTTCCTCCAGGACGGACTGTGGTTATAGCAGATGAGACTCATTCCCCAATCACGGGACAGGGAGAGATTAGCTTGATACCCTCTATGCATGTGCAGAATGTGTTGCATGCGCCTGACTTCTCTATGAATTTGTTGTCTATTAGTCAGATTACGAAGGATCTACATTGTCGAGCAATTTTTGACCCATCTTCCCTTGTATTTCAGGACATCCTTATGGGCAAGATGATGGTTGTGGCTGTGAGCAGGGCAGGCTCTATTGTTTGGTTCGAACCCCTTATGCAGGCATTTCTTCTCATTCTGCTGGTCATGTCTCACCCTTTACGTGGCATCTGCGCTTTGATCATCTCCCGCTCCATAAGATGTGTCGTGTTCTGCCTCAGATTTCTCCTCACTCATCCTTTCAGTGTGAGGCATGTCAATTGGGAAAGCATCATCGTCTGCCTTCCCTAGTCAGAGTCGGAGCAATAACTCCGATTTGAATTATTTCATATTGGTATTTGGGGTCCAAGTTGTGTTCCCGATCACCAGGGACACATGTTTTATCTTATCGATGTAGATGATTTCTCTCGTCTGTCTTGGGTCCTTTTACTAAAGAATAAATCTGAAGGAGTTGTTATCAAAAACATTATCAATGAAGTGCAGAATGTGTTTTCTTCTTCTGTACATTTGTAAGAATTGATAATGCTTTGGAAATCTGTACTCATGCTCTCTCTCCAATTATATTTTTTAACTCGGGATATTATTCATCGAACAATGTGTGACTATACTTCCTGGCAAAATGGTATTGTAGAGAGGAAGCATTGCCATTTACTTGATGTTACCAGAATTCTTCTCATTCAGAGTTGTGCTCCGCATTCTTTTTGGGGTGATGATGTTCTTACGGCATGCTATCTTGTGAATAGCATGCCCTCGTTGGTATTGGCTGAGAAAATTCCTTTTTCACTTGCATTTCCTGAGAAAGAATTGTTTCACTTACTCCTCGTGTTTTTGGCTTGATCGCCTTTGTTCACCATTTGTCTCCTGATCTTGAAAATCTCTCTTAGAGAAGTCAAATGTATCTTTGTTGGGCACTCCAAGAGACAAAACGGGTATAGATGTTATGATTCACTGTGCAGGAAGTATTATGTTAGTGTTGATATCACCTTTTTTGAGTCGGTGATGTGTTTTTCTCCTATAGGTGATCGATTGTCTTCCTCTAACGCCGATAATGAAATCTACATGCTACCACCACCATCATCACCACCTCCACCACTTCCTTCACCTCCTCCTATACCCTCAGCTCCCATTGTCCCTATTCCACCGTTGCTGTATTACTATACACGTCAGCCTGCGTATGGTCACCGCTCATCATCTAGCACACATCACGTATGTTCTGAATACATAGCTCCTAACAATGGGTATGATGATTTGTCTGAGCAGGATTCTTTACATGGGACAGACATATAGGTTGATGATCTAGACTTATCTATTGTGCTTCGAAAACAGAAGCGTAGTTGTGCCTCATATCCTCTAGCATCCATGGTCTTCTTTGCTCGCTTGACTGGGGAATTCCGGAAATTTGCTGTTGCATTGTCTGCCATAGAAGCAAGTGAGATCTTGTCAGAAGGATATATTCAGGCTAGCTAAAGCAAGAGAAAGAAAGACCAAAGATCTTTCTCAAGTGAGATGCATTAAGGATGAGGAAGGTCACATGCTTGTTTCTCAGATGGATATAGAGACTAGATGGAAGCAATACTTCTATAAGCTTTTCATTGGGGAAGGAAATAGAGAGATCGCTTTGGGAAATCTAGCTAGTAGTGAAAGTTACTTTAATCGTGCAAGTTCAAGATGAATACAAAGGGAGGAAATAGATGAAGCTTTGAAGGTTATGAGACATGGGAAATGTATAGGACATGATGATATTCTTGTAGAAGTTTGGAGAGTTTTAAGTGAGCGTGGTTTTACTTGGTTTACAAATTTATTCAATGTTATTTGGCGAAGCAAGAAAATGCCTGAAGAACAGAGGAAATCATCGTGGTGCCTCTTTATAGGAACAAAGGAGGCATTCAAAATTGTTCAAATTTGTAGATGTATCAAGCTGATGAGTCACACTATGAAAATTTGAGAACGTGTGATCGAAAGAAGGTTGAGGCAAGTATCCAAAGTAAAAGAAAACCAATTCGGATTCATGCCAGGTCGCTCAACTATTGAGGCCATCCACTTGCTGAGGAGAACAATGGAGATTTATAGAGCTAAAAGGAAGAACCTCCATATGATTTTTATTGATTTAGAGAAGGCTTATTATTCTGTCCCATGGGAAATATTGTGGAGAGTTTTGGAGAAGAGACAAGTACCTGCCTTATATATTAACCTCATAAAAGATATGTATGATAGGGCTTCATCTTGTTTAAGGATACAGTCTGGGAAGACTAACAATTTTGACATCAACACTGGTCTCATCAAGGTTCAACTTTGAGTCCCTTCCTTTGTACTTTGATTATGGACTGTAGAGCTATATTTATTTATTGGAGGAAAAATGAATTACTTGATATTCATGAGACTCCACGGCTCTCTTATATAGGAGAAAAACCCTTGGGTAAATTGCATGCGAGATACATGAATAAAAATGAAAAGGAAAATAACACCAAAGATGTACAATAATCTCAACATCCCTCTTCAAGCTGGAGCATATATGTCAATCATGCTCAGCTTGGAACCACATCTTTGGAAAGGGCCACTAGTAAGAGCTTTGGTGAATATATCAGCAGTCTGATCTCTAGTAGAAATATGACAGGTGGATATGAGACTTTTCTGGATCATGTCTCTGATATAGTGGCAATCTACTTCTATATGCTTCGTACGTTTATGGAATGCATGATTATTTGCAATAAAAAGTGCTGCCTGATTGTCACATAGAAGCTGCATAGGAAGAGGTACATTAACTGCAAGATCAGTCAAAATTGACCTAACCCACATCATCTCTGTGCTTCCCTGAGTCATGGCCTTGTACTTGGACTCTGCACTAGATCTAGCAACCACAGTCTGCTTCTTACTTTTCCATGACACAAGTGAGCTGCCAACAAAATTAGCGAAATCAGAAGCATACTTCTTGTCCCTAGGGCATCCTGCATAATTTGCTTATGCACATGCCGTTACATCAAGAGAAGTGCCTCTGCTGAATATAAAACCTGTACCTGGTGAAGATTTCAGATATCTCAAAATCATATAGACAACATCCATATGAACCTTCCTGGGTTACTCCATGAATTGGCTCACCTTGCTACAACAAAGGATATATCTAGTCTGGTGATGGTAGCATATAGGAGCTTCCCAATCAACTCCCTATATCTCCTCTTATATATCTCCTTGGTGTCATCATCATATAATCTCATACTTGGATCCATAGGAGTAGTAGCAGGCTTGCACCCTGTCATACCTGTCTCTAATAGAAGATCAGTAACAAACTTCCTCTGGGTCATCACAATACACTCTGGTTCCCGGGGAACTCTAATCCAAGGAAGTATCGGAGATTGCCAAGGTCCTTGCTCACAAAATGCTAACCTAGGAACTCCTTGGTTGCCTGAATGCCCTGCTCATCATCACCCGTGACAATAATATCGTCAACATAGACAAGAATAACAACAATACCTCTCTGTGTCCTTTGAACAAAAAGTGAGTGATCCGTAGTGGTACCAGAAGCTGAGGGGGAGTCTCAGAAAGTGTGTAGGCTCCACAAGGCAATCTACGACCTAAAAATGAGTCACGGAGCTTGGTACCACAAGCTTTCAGAATTGATAGAGCATCAGGGGTTTTCCCGGTCCACTACAGATCATTCACTTTTTGTCCAGAGGACACAGAGAGGTACCGTTGCTATTCTCGTCTATGTTGATGATATTATTGTCACATGTGAAGATGAGCAGCGCATTCAGGTGGTCGAGGAGTTCCTAGGTCAGTAGTTTGTGACCAAAGACCTTGGCAATCTTCGATACATCCTTGGATTAGAGTTCTCCATAAACCAGCGTGGTCTTGTGACACCCAGTGGAAGTTTGATACTGATCTTCTAGAGACAGGCATGACAGGGTGCAAACCTGCTACTACTCTTATGGATCCAAGTATGAGACTATATGATGATGATATAGAGGAGGTAGATCAGAGGAGATACAAAGAGCTTGTTCGGAAACTTCTCTATGCTACCATCACCAGGCCAGATATATCCTTCACCATGAGCAAAGTGAGCTAGTTCAGGGAACAACCAAGGAAGGTTCATATGGTTGTTGTCTATCTGATTTTGAGATATTTGAAGTGTTCACCAAGAAGTGGGCTTATATTTACTAGAAGCACTTCTGTTGATGTGACAACATGTGCAGACGTAGATTATGTTGGATGCCCTATGGACAGGAAGTCTACTTCTGGCTATGCTATATTTGTTGGGAGCTCACTCGTATCATGGAAAAGTAAAAAAACATACAGTGGTTGCTAGATCTAGTGCAGAATCTGAATACGGGGCCATGGCTCAAGGAAGCATAGAGATGATGTGGGTGAGGTCGGTTTTGACAGATCTTGTAGTTGATGTACCTCTTCCTATGCAGCTTCTATGTGACAATCAAGCAAAACTTTTTATTAAAAATAATCCTGAATTCCATGAATATACAAAACATATAGAGGTGGATTGCCACTGTACCAGAGACATGATCTAGAATGGTCTCATATCCACCTCTCATGTTTCTACTGGAGATCAGACTGGTGATATATTCACCAAAGCTCTTGCTGGAGGTCCTTTCCAAAGATGTTGTTCTATGTAGAGCATGATAGACATATATGCTCCAACTTGAGGGGGAGTGTTGAGATTACTGTACATCTTTGGTGTTGTTTCTTATTTTATTTCTTTATGTACCACTCTTGATACTTACCCAGGGTTTTTCTCCTATATAAGAGAGACATGGGGTCTCATGAATAAACAAGTCATTCACTCCTCCCAACAGATCCAAAAGAGGTTTATTTCCACTTCTCATGTTGCTTCAGGCGATCAGATTGCGGACATATTTACCAAAGCTCTTGCGAGGGGTCCTTTTCACCGTTGTTGTTCCAAGCTGAACATGATATACATATATGCTCCAACATGAGGGAAAGTGTTGAGATACTTATATCTCTTTGTCTTTATTTATATTTTTCTATTTCTCCAGTCTACTTTATGTAATTTTCCCTTAGGGCTTTTATCCTATATAAGAGAGCTCTAGGGCTTACGTTGAATACAACTTTTTATTTCACAGCTTTCGACAGACTCAAAGAAGGAAACATCTACACATAAATAGTATTTTTGTTGAAACGAATCAAAACAACAATACCCATTTTAGATACGAGAGTAGCCTACAAAAACACTTGATAGCTGTAGGAGAGAGCTTGTCATGACCATACGTCATATGGTGAACAAAAGCAATAAAACCAAATACACGTGGTATAAGGGAGAACATGACCTCCTCGATAGACGCATTCGAGAAAGGAACATTCTCTCTTAAGACATATGATGGCATGCAATTCAACAAGTAGCAAGTAGTGATGACGACATCATAAAAAAAGAGTGGGATGCACGACTCTCGATCGTGTCCTAGTCACATCAAGTAAATGACGATATCTATGTTCAACAAAAATGTTTTGTTGAGAAGTGTAAGCATAGTAGGTCTGGTGTTCGATGCCAAGAGACCTGAAGAACTCAGATAGTTGTAGCGCGTAGAACTCTAAGGGCTCATTTGGTTGCTGGGTTGGGGTAACCTGATTGGAATAGTAGTTGTTTGGGATGGTTATGAGGGTTGGAATAAAGAATGTGATGTGATGTCACTATGATTTGTGATAGAATTCCATCCCATCAAAAGCGAGGGGTAAATCGGGTTACCCCGGGATAACCCGGGGGTAACCCGGTTACCAAACGAGCCCTAAGGCATTGTCAAAGTAAATAAACTTGACAATATGAGAGAAAATATTCTTTATTTCATTAATAAAAGAGTTAATGACAGATCAACTTCAGACTTGTTTTCAAAAGAAAAACCAAAAAGGTCTAGAATAACCATCCATTACAACAAGATAAAAACAACATCCCTGGAATTCAGGAACACGAATGGGACCCTAAATATATAGATGAATAAGCTCAAATAAATGATTATTGCGACTTGTTTTATATGGTTGTTGTAGATGATTATTCTAGATTATCTTGGGTTTTTCTGATGAAGAATAAGTTTGGAGCTGGTCATGTTATCAAATCTTTTCTTATTGAGATTAAAAATATTTTTTCTGCTAATGTGAAAATTTATTTGCACTGATAATGCCTTGGAGTTTTCTATCTTATAGTTATCGGACTTCCTCAGATCTATCGGTGTTATTCATCAAACTTCGTGTATGTTGAGCCGAGAATACTTTGTTATGTTATTCCATGGAGCCCTAGGGTCTCTTATATAGAGAGAAAACCCTTGGGTAAATTACATAGATATTCATAAGATAAATAAGAAATACTCAAGGGTACATCACACCATAACATAAACGTCTACACTCCCCCTCAAGATGGAGCATAGATATCAATCATGCTCAGCTTGGAAGAACATCTCTGGAAAGGTCCTCTGAGCAATGTCTTGGTAAATATATCTGCAGTCTGGTTTTCTGAACTGACATGTGAAGTGGAAATCAAGCCCTTCTGGATCATGTCTCTAGTGTAGTGACAATCTACCTCGATGTGTTTTGTTCTCTCATGAAAAGCTGGATTATTTGCAATGAACAGCGCTGCCTGGTTGTCACATTGAAGCTGCATGGATAAAGAGACATTTATATTCAAATCTTCCAAGACCGCTAGAACCCACATCATTTCTGCGCTCGCTTGTGCCATGGCTCTATATTGGGATTCGGTACTAGATCTTGCCACAACTATCTGTTTCTTGCTTTTCCAAGAAACCAAAGAACTTCCTATGAAGATAGCGAATCGTGACGTAGATTTACGATCCTTTGGACATCCCGCATAGTCTGCGTCTGCACAAGCTGAAATAGACAGATCTGTGTCTTTTCTAAATAACAAACCTGTGCCTGGGGAAGACTTCAGATATCTCAATATCATATACAAGGCTTCCATATGAACTTTCCTGGGCTGCTCCATAAATTGACTCACCCGATTTACTGCATTGGCAATATCCGGACGAGTTATGGTGATATATAGAAGCTTACCCACCATCTCTCTGTATCTTCTTTTATCCACCTCATCGGTATCATTGTCATAAAGCCTCATACTTGGGTCCATAGGCGTGCTCGATGGTCTGCATCCAGCCATTCCTGTTTCCACAAGCAAGTCTGTGACATATTTTCTTTGAGTCATCACCATTCCTTGTGCATTTCTTGCAAACTCTATCCCCAGAAAATATCGTATCGTGCCTAGATCCTTTGTAATAAACTGGCTTCCCAAAAGAGCTTTGATCATCTCAATCCCCTGAGTATCATCTCCTGTAACCAGAATATCATCAACATATACCATGACAATGACCATACCTCTAGGGGTCTTTTGGATAAACAGGGAATGGTCCGCATTGGACCTCTTGAACTCTTGTCGTTCAATCAACTGGGAAAGTTTCTGAAACCATGCCCGTGGACTTTGTTTAAGGCCATAGATAGCCTTATGAAGTCTATACACCATCTGAGTCTCCCCCTCAGCAGCAAACCCCGGTGGCTGCTGCATGTAGACTTCTTCCTGTAGATCACCATACAAGAAAGCATTCTTCACATCAAGTTGGAAAATAGTCCACTCACGTACCACAGCAACAGATAGTAGAATGCGAAGAGTCGAGTGTCGAGCCACTGGTGAAAAAGTGTCCAAGTAATCCACTCCATAGGTCTGGGTGAATCCCCGTGTGACAAGTCTGGCCTTGTATCGATCGAGGCGCCCGTCTGCATGATATTTAATTGTAAAAATTCATTTGCAACTCACCACAGATGCGCCCGGAGGAATAGGGACTAAGGACCAAGTCCCTCTGGACTGTAAGGCACGCATCTCCTCCTCCATAGCTAGACGCCATCAATCAATCTTCATGGCTTCTTGATAAGTCCGTGGGATGTTAACCGACGAGACAGCTGCAGCAAACCTCTCAAAATCACCAGTGAGACGATGAAAGGACACCTGAGAGGCAAGCAGATAGGATGCACATTGTCTCTTCTGCTTCCTATGGGGAATAGGACGATCAAGGTCATCTGTAACAGTACTAGCTGGCGGATCCTCTAGCTGTAGCAACGATTCTTGCACCGGTGCATTATCTAACCCATCATTAGTGATAACATCAGAACATACCTGAGGCGTGTTGGATGGTTGGCGTGTAGCTTGAGCTGGCCCTGACCGCCTTGTGTAAAACTTAGGAAATGATGGAACGGGTGGTGGTGGTGGTGGTGGTGGAACGGGTGGTGGTGGTGTGGTGGACTCAGATTGACCTAGACTTGGAGGTAGGGGTACATAGACATTAGTATCCGTGGATGTGGAAGGAACTAATCTGTCACCTGCAGGAGAGAAGTACATAACTGGTTCAAAAAATGTAACATCATCACTAACATAGTACTTGCCACAAATGGGATCATAGCAACGATATCCTTTCTGTGTCCTGGAGTAACCCACAAAAACATACTTAACAGCTCTAGGAGAGAGCTTGTCAAGTCCTGGAGATAAGCGATGAACAAAAGCGACTGTCCCAAAGACTCGAGGAGTAAGTGAAAACAAGTCCTTGTCAGGGAAAAGAACAGAGATAGGGGCCTTCTCCCCAAGAATGGTAGATGGCATGCGATTGACCAGATAGCATGCTGTAAGTATGGCATCCCCCCAAAAGGCTAATGGTGCACAACTTTGAATAAGTAATGTGCGAGCAATGTCAAGAAAGTGTCGATGTTTTCGTTCCGCAACACCATTTTGTTGAGATGTGTACGCACATGTTGTTTGGTGGATAATCCCTTTAGATGAAAGAAACCGAGCAAGAGAAGTAGTGCAAAATTCCAATGCATTATCCGTGCGCACATATTTGACAGTAGAGGAAAAAACATTCTGCACTTCATTGATAAGATTTTGGATAACGCTTCCTGCTTCAGATTTATTTTTAAGAAGAAAAGTCCAAGAAACACAAGAGAAATCATCAACTACAACAAGATAAAACCTGTGCCCCTGATGATCTAGGACACGACTCGGACCCCAAGGAGATATCTGCGGGAGGAGGTGACGCAGTTTCTGCAGCGGTAGGTGACCAAAGCGAAGGTGCCATGTATATGGAGAAACGGATCCTTGAGAGTGTAATGAGACGCCTGCATAGGATTGCCGTACCAGACGATAGAGGCCATTGTGCTCAGAACCACAGCCAATCACCGTGCCCATTAGTATGTCCTGAAAAACGACAGAAGATGGGTCAAATATAGCACGACAGTGCAAATCTTTTGTAATCTGACTGATTGATAATAAATTCATAGAGAATTCTGGTGCATGTAGAACGTTCTGTAAGTGCATGGAGGGCAATAAAACAGTCTTCCCCTGACCGACAACAGGGGAATGAGTGCCATCAGCTATGAGTACGGAGCGGCCAGACTGAATAGGTCTGTAGGACTGCAAGTTATCTCTATCACGACAGAGATGATGGGTGGCTCCAGAGTCAACAATCCAACCTGAGAGATCATGGTTATGACAAGAGGCAGAAGTACTACCTGAGGTACTAGCAGCAGCAGATGTACTAGCGGACGCAGAAGCTGCAACATCAGGGGTATCAACACCCTCTGATGATGTCTGTGGCATAATGTCTCGAAGCCGTGCCACTAGCTCTTCGAACCGGTGATCTGAAGTAGGCGTGGATGGAGCCTGAACATGATCAACTACACGTGCATAAGGAGGAAATCCATGCATGGAATAGCATGTATCCTCGGAATGACCAGTACGTCGACAAAAAGAGCATGTGGGACGCACACGACCTCCTCGGCCACGTCCACCACCACCACGGCCACGAAAGGTAGAAGAACTACCCCGTCCTCTAGAGACCGCCATTGTTGACGGAGATGGAGATGCGGCACTAGAGGGAACGTATATCCGACTAAGCCTCCTGTAGACTTCCTCCATAGGAGGAATAGTAGCATCGGTGAGGATCTGAGACCAGGCTGCTTCGTATTCCGGATCAAGGGCAGCGAGTAGAACTCCAACCATAGTGGCATTGCGAAACGTCTTCTGCTGCTCGGGGGTGGCTGTGAGCGGAATGGTGCTGTATAATTTCTAGAACATCCCACGTAGGGATGTGTATAGAGAATGAAGGGGCCGGTCATTTTGCTTCGTGGTAAAAATATCATGCTGCAACAACAGCATCTTCGTCTCATTCCGCACTTGAGAGTCAGTTGTAGCCAGAATATCCCACATCGCCTTGGCAGTGGGTTGATGAAGGACGTCGTTGGTGATCTCCGTCATGAGCGTCCCTGACAGCCAGACCTTGGCATAGGCGTCATCTGTCTCCCATGAGGCATATATTCCCGTCTTCTCCAGCGGTTCATCTTCGGTAAGAATATGCTTCTTACCACATGACTTCATAAGACTGAGGAACTGCATAGCCCACAGTTCGTAGTTCGTCCCATCCATTTTGACGATTGGTGCCGAACCTTTAAAGGCACCTATGGCGGGCATATCAACTTTTTGTTCTGACATAATGCCGGAGAAGAAAAACTAGGGTTGATAGACAGAAGAAACGGTGTCTACAAAGACCTTCGTGGATTCAAGTACATATGTAGACGTTATGCACTTGAACCCATTGTTGAACCGAGGCCGACCGAAGAAGTGGTGCCGCAAAAAGCGGCTGTGTGGTGGGCGACTACTAGAGGAGGCTGGAGGAGCCCCGTCGTGAGAGAGGCGGCAGGAGGAGGGGCCCGGCGGGAGGGTTGACGGCGGCTGGGGCCCGGCGGGAGGGCTGGAGGCGGCTGGGGGGTCCCGGTGAGAGGTGGCGGGAGGAGGGGGGGCCCGGCGGGAGGGCTGGCGGCGGCTGGGGGTGGTGGCTGACGACGGCGGTGGGGGGGGGGTGGAGAAAACCCTAGATTAGGGTTTCGGCTCTGATACCATGTTAGAGCCGAGAATACTTTGTTATGTTATTCCATGGAGCCCTAGGGTCTCTTATATAGAGAGAAAACCCTTGGGTAAATTACATAGATGTTCATAAGATAAATAAAAAATACTCAACGGTACATCACACCATAACGTAAACGTCTACAGTGTACTTATACTTCACAGCAGAATGGTATTGTTGAACACAACACTATCATCTTTTGTATGTCACAAGACTCTTTTGAGTCAGAGTCGAGCTCCTCATTCTTTCTGGGGTGATGCTGTTCTTACTACATGTTACTTGGTGAAACGCATGCCGTCCAATATGCTTGGAGAAAAAGTTCCTTTCTTGATTGCGTTTCCCGAGGACTTATTCTAACTTACCCCAGAGTCTTAGATCTGTGGCTTTTGTCCACAATTTTACTCTTGGTCATGACAAGCTCTCTCCTAGAGCTATCAAATGTGTGTTCGTTGGCTATTCTCGTACCCAGAAAGGGTATCAATTTTTTGATCATGTTGGAAGAAAATATTATGTGAGTGCATATGTCAGATTTTTTGAGTCTATTATGTATTTTCCTCCTACAGGTGACGCGTCGTCTAATGTCGACTCTGGTGAGGATATCTTCGTCCCTACACATCTGATATCTCTACCAATAAGTCCTCATGATGAGTCTCAGTCACCTCCACCTCCTCCTCTACCTCCTCCACCATCTCCTCCTCCACCTCCGTCTACCATGACTCAGTTCCTACCTCGTTATTACATTCGCAGGTCATCTACTCGTCCCTCTGCTCCTGCACCTTCCCAGTTATCCATCATGCCCCAAGTATGTAGTGAACACATTGTTTCTACTAATGGCATTGGCGATATGCTTGATCCACATGATACTACACAAGATAATCTGATAGTAGAGAATAGAGAGGCTGATGACCTCGTTGTACCTATTGCCTTGAGGAAGCCCCGTTGCAATTGTGCTACGTACCCTTTAGCTGCGCATGTTTCTTTGGACCATCTTTAAGAGGAATACATGAAGTTTGTTATGGGCCTCTTAGCCATTACTATACCACGAACATATCAGGTGGCCATATAGGATAGCAGTTGGCGACTTGTCATGGAAGAGGAGATGGCCGCTTTGCAGTCTCGTGGTACATGGAGTGTTGTTTCTACCCCTCCATGTACATCTGTTGTGGGGTGTAAATGGATATTTACGGTGAAGCAGCAAACACATGGCAGTATAGATCACTACAAGGCAAGGCTTGTAGCACGTGGATTCACCCAAACTTATGGGGTGGATTATCAGGATATCTTCTCTCCCAGTGGCCAGACACTCAACATTGCGCATTTTCCTATCAGTTGTTTTACGTGAATGACCTCTTTTTCAACTTGATGTAAACAATGCAATTCTATATGGAGATTTACAGGAGGAAGTTTATATGCAGCAACCACCAGGGTTTGCTGTTGAGGGGGGGGTCTCAAAAGGTATGTAGGCTCCACAAGATGATTTACGCTGTGGAGCAGAGTCCTAGAGATTGGTACCATAAGCTTTTAGAGTTGATAGAGCATTAGAGATTTGCTCCGTCCACTGTGAATCACTTACTTTTTGATCAGAGGATATGGAGAGGTATAATTGTTATTCTTGTCTATGTTGATGGTATTATTGTCACTAGTGATGATGAACATGGCATTCAGGCAGCCAAGGAGTTCCTAGGTCAGCAGTTTGTGACCAAGGATCTTGGCAATCTCAGATACTTCCTTGGATTAGAATTTATTAGGAACCAGCATGGTCTTGTGATGACCCAAAGGAAGTTTGTTGTTGATCTTCTATTAGAAACATGTATGACAGGGTGCAAGCATGCTACTACTGTTATGGATCCAAGTATGAAATTATATGATGATGATATTGACGAGATAGATAAGAGGAGATATAGGGAACTAGTAGGGAAGCTCCTATATGCTACCATCACCAGGCCAGATAAATGCTTTGTTGTTAGCAAGGTGAGTCAGTTCATGGAGCAACCCATGAAGGTGCATATGGATGTTGTTTATATGATTTTGAGATATTTGAAGTCTTCACCAGGGACTGGTCTTTTATTCAGCAGAGGCACGTCTCTTAACAACACAACATATGCAGACGCAGATTACATAGGATGCCCTAGGGAGAGGACGTCCACTTCTGAGTTTGTTATATTTGTTGGCAAATCATTCGTGTCATGGAAAAGTAAGAAGCAGACTTTAGTTGCTAGATCTAGTGCATAGTCCGAATACAAGGCCATGGCTCAAGGATGCAAGGCCTTAAATATTGGTTTCGGTTTCATTTAGGTAAGGCTGGAAATAGAAATTCGGTGGAATTTTGATGGAATTTTAGTGAAATGGTCAGAAATGGAGGAATTTACTTGACAACTCATTTTCTTAAATAAAAATTTATAATATTCTTTAACTCAATGAATGAGATAGAAAGATAGTTTTTTGCCAGTAGTAAGATATTAATATGATATTACATTAAATTTCCATCCAATCATCCCAATAGTAGAAAAGTAGTATGCTGCTCAGAACCAGAACCAGATTTGGAACCGCAATTAGAAGCCATTGATTTCTCCTCTTGAACATGGAGAGAATGGTGACACGTGAGCACCTCTTCAATAAGAATGAGGTGACATATATGATAACTACTAATTAAAATATATATATCAAAATAAAGAAAAATAAAAAATATAAAGATCTTCGGTTAAAACTTTAATTTAACTCTCAAATCTTTTGTCTAACTGATTTGGTTTGGATTTAGATCTAAAATATAGAAATTAACTAAAGAAACTTCTTTAAACAATGTACAGCACTCTAACAACTCAACACATTAGTGAATAAATAAGTGAAAATTCATTAATATATATATATATATATATATATATAAATTTCGATGAAACCGAAGGGTAGATACCCTTATTTTTGTTGTTTTGCCAAAACGACATGTAATTTCGATGAAATTTTGTTGTCATTTAGTTGATTTTCGTTTAGATCCTGGAAAACAAAATAAGAGAGCATTTCGATTTCGTTGACCTTAAGAAATGGAAATTTTGGAGAATTTTGGTGGAATTTTGTTGAAATTTGAAGCCATGCGAGGATGCACATAGATGATGTGGGTCAGGTCAGTTCTGGTTGATCTTGCTGTTGATGTACCTCTTCTTATGCGACTTTTATGTGATAATCAGGCAGTACTATTTATTGCAAAGAATCCTGCATTCCATGAGCATACAAAGCATATAGAAGTGGATTGCCACTATACAAGAGACATGATTCAGAAGGGTCTTATATCTACCTCTCATGTTTCTACTGAAGATCAGACTGCAGGTATATTCACCAAAGCATTTAGTGGATGCCCTTTCCAAAGATGTTGTTCCAAGCTGAGCATGATAGACATATATGCTCCAACTTGAGGGGGAGTGTTGATATTATTATTATCTTTTGGTGTTATTTATGTATTTTCATTTCTTCATGTATCTTTCCTGCCATTTACCCAAGGCTTTTCTCCTATATAAGAGAGCCCAGAGATCCTATGAATAAAAAGTCATTCATTTTTCCCAACATACACTGAACCTCGTGTGCCCATACGTCTCATTAGAACGGTTATGCCGAGCTTAAACACCGTCACTTACTCAATGTAACCAGAACCCTGTTGATTTAGAGTCGTGCTCCTCACGCTTTCTTGGGTGATGCGGTTCTCATTGCTTGATACTTAGTGAACCGCATGCCTTCCTCTGTTTGGGGAGAAAAGATCCCTTTCTCGGCTGCATTTTCCGAGAAGGATCTATTCTCCCTCATACCTCATGTGTTTGGATCTATAGTCTTTGTTCATGATTTTTCTCCTGGTTATGACAAGCTCTCCCCCAGAGCTATCTAGTGTGTTTTTGTTGGCTACTCTCGTATCGAAAAAATAGCACCATTGCTTTGATCCGCTTCGACAGAAATACTTTGTCAGTGTTGATGTTACATTTTTTGAGTCTGTCATGTATTTCTCTAATACAGGTGGCATACTGACCCCATCAGACTCTAATGACGATTCTACATGCCTCCACCTCCTACAGTCCTACCACCACCTACACCTACTCCTGCTCAACCATTGCCCAGTCCACCACCACCACCACCACTATCTCCTGTATCTAGTCCTGCTCCTCCACCTGCTCCTGTGGCTGCTCTTGGATCATCACCTACATTAAGTCAGTTTTTGCCACATATGTTTACTTGCAGGTCTTGGTCTGTTCCCCCGGCTCAAAGGTCTTCCCCATCATCCAACACACCTTAAGTATGTAATGAGCACATTGCTTCTAATGATGGCACTACTGAGTTATCTGTGCAACATGAGTAACTACATGATGAGCAAATACCCTCTCAAAAGGGAAACTTACATGTTCAGGAAATGATAGATGATCTTGATGTGTCGATTGCATATGCGAAAGCAAAGACGTACGTGTACTACATATCCTCTTGCTGCCCATGTTTCCTTGAGCAGACTTTTAGAGGTATTTCAGAAGATTTACCTTGTCACTATCAGCTGTGGAGATACCACAGACATATCAGGAGGCTATTCAAGACAGTCAGTGGCGTCTAGCCATGGAGGAGGAGATGGCCACGCTACAGTCTTGTGGCACTTGAAGTCTTGTTTCAACTCCAGTTGGCACATCCATTGTTGGGTACAAGTGGGTGTTCACTGTGAAGCACTATACAGATGACAGTGTGGATCACTACAAGGTGAGACTGTGGCACATGAGTTCGCCCAGTCATATGGGGTGGACTATCAGGATACTTTTTATCCAGTTGCCAGATATACAGATGACAGTGAGGTGAGACTGTGGCACGTGGGTTCGCCCAGTCATATGGGGTGGACTATCAGGATACTTTTTATCCAGTCTTGTTTCAACTCCAGTTGGCACATCCATTGTTGGGTACAAGTGGGTGTTCACTGTGAAGCACTATACATATGACAGTGTGGATCACTACAAGGTGAGACTGTGGCATGTGGGTTTGCCCAGTCATATGGGGTGGACTATCAGGATACTTTTTATCCAGTTGCCAGACATTCTACTCTACGTATCCTTTTGTCTGTTGATGTGACACGAGAT
Organism: Ottelia alismoides; assembly: GCA_037367405.1. Taxonomy (NCBI): domain Eukaryota; kingdom Viridiplantae; phylum Streptophyta; class Magnoliopsida; order Alismatales; family Hydrocharitaceae; genus Ottelia; species Ottelia alismoides. The sequence goes on from JAZKJV010003976.1 coordinate 149,147, forward strand.
TGGCCCCTCTATTAGCTTGATGTGAAAAATGCTTTTCTATATGATGATCTACATGAGAAGGTCTACATGTAGTAGCCACCTGGATTCATTGTCGAGTGGGAGTGTCAAAAGGTTTGTAGGCTACATAAGGCTATTTATGACTTTAAGTAGAGTCCAAGAACATGGTTCCAGAAGCTCTCGGACTTGATAGAGTAACATGGGTTTGTGCGATCGATTGCCGATCACTCTCTATTTATGCACATGACTCAGAGAGGTACAGTTGTCATTGTTGTCTATGTTGATGATATCATTGTTACATGGGATTATGAACATGTCATTTAGGTTGCCAAGGATTTTCTAGTTCAGCAGTTTGTGACCAAGGACCTTTGTAGTTTACGCTACTTCCTTGGATTGGAGTTTACCTCAAACTAGTGAGTCTTGTGATGACCCATAGGAAGTGCGTTACAGATCTTCTTTCTGAGATAGACATGACATATTGCAGACCTACCACTACTCCTATGAACCTGAGCATGAAACTCTACGATGATGATACCGAGGAGGTCGACAAGAGGAGGTATAAGGAGCTTGTCGGTATGTGATCATTACCAGGCCAGATATATCCTTTGCCATGAGCAAAGTGAGTCAGTTTATGGAGTAGCCCAGAGAGGCACATATAGATCCAATCCATATGATTCTGAGGTATCTGAAGGCATCATCTGGCACTAGACTTCTATTCAGCAGAGTTACATCCCTTTCAGTTACAACATGTGCAGATGCAGATTACGCTGGGTGTCCCAAGGACAGGAAGTCTACTTCAGGCTTCAGAATGTTTGTTGAGATATTTATAGCACTTTATATTTATTTCTTATTTCTCTTTCTTTCATGTACCTCTCTTGTAATTTACTCAGGGCTTTGCTCCTATATAAGAGAGCCCTAGGGTCTCAATAATGATATCACAATTCTATTTTTCCTCCAACATGGTATCAGAACAACGTTCCTATACCGGGGTTCCCATATCCCACCAAACCCTAACCTTACTCGTCGTCCCCCCCCCCCCCCCCCGCGCCGTCGCCAGCCTCTCCTCCATCATCGGCCTGCAAGTCGTCGGTCGGGCATTTGCCTACCGCCTTGGCAGGCCCTTCAGTCACCCCAGCAGGCCCCTCCGGCCGCCCCATCCTTGCGACCTTGCCACCCGCTGCTGCATGCATGATGCAGTTCAGGCGCACTAGCTGGACGTGGCATAGATTCCGCTCGACCATCTAGGTTGCAGCGAGCAGACAGAACCCCAACAGGACCGGCTCGGAGCACAGACACGACACAACATCTACCCGACCAGTCTGATGTTACTTATACCATGAGTCAGGACATTGCCGATCTTAGTGCCCATAGGTTTCTAGTGGTCCTCAGCCACAACCTTCACAGTCGCAACCTCAGGCACATTGGTAAGGGAGTTTCCGTGGCAGGAACTCCAACTTCAGGAGGTCGCAATAGAGACAGACGTAGAGTGTGGCAGGATCCAGTACCGCACCAGCCAGACAGGGTCAGCTACACGTAGTGACCGAGGAGCAGACTCGTTCAGCAGCTACTGTGGTGAAAGGTATGGTCTCGGTCTTGGGCCGACCTTTCCATGTTTTATTTGATTCTAGAGCGACACATACTTTCCTTGCTTCGAGACTACTAGCTTCTTTAGGTAGAGTTGCAGAGATCTTAACCTTTCCATATCATATCCGTGGGCCAGGTTACCAGTTGTTTATCATTTCCCTGATAGTCAGGCACTTGCCAGTACTGATTGGCAGTTACAAGATGATCGCATAATGTTTACTACTTCGGCTCGATGAGTTTAACTTGATTCTAGGTATGGATTGGTTATCTGCTCATCATGCTCTTGTTGATTGTTTTAGGAAGATAGTTGTCTTCAGGATTCCAGATGTATCCGAGTTCACTTTTGAGGGTACTATACATGACTCTAAAGTGGAGTACATTTCAGTGTTGCGAGCTCAGCGACTTGTTGATCAGGGACGTGATTCATACCTAGCATTTGTTCGGGAGGTATTTGATCATGAGCCGATGGCACATGACATCTGTGTAGTATCAGACTACCCAAATGTGTTTCCTGAAGAGACAGGATTACCTCCTGAGAGAGAGTTCGAGTTCGAGATCACATTACTACCACAAACACAACTGATTTCGATGGCTCCTTACCGCATGACACCAGCTGAGTTGAGAGAGATGAAGGTGCAGTTGCAGGAATTACGTGACTTGGGATTTGTGAGGCCGAGCACTTCACCCTGGCGTACTCTGGTTCTATTTATCAGGAAGAAGGATGGATCCATGAGAATATGCATTGATTATCGGCGGCTGAATAAAATAACGGTGAAGAATTGTTATCCATTGTCGGGTATCGATGATTTATTCGATGAACTTCAGGGATCTTTGGTATTCTCGAAGATTGATCTTCGTTCAGGCTATCATCAACTGAGGATTCGAGAGTCCGATATTCCGAAGACCGCTTTCAGGACGTGCTATGGACACTATGAGTTTGTGGTGATGCCGTTTGGGCTCACCAATGCACGCGCAACATTCATGGACATGACGAACATGATTTTCCCTCCATAATTGGGCAAGTTTGTGTTGGTATTCATTGATGATGTGCTCATATATTCTCAGAATAAATGGGATCACGCGAATGATCTATGGATTGTATTGGATACATCGCGGGAGCACAAGTTATATGTCAAGTTGAGCAAGTGTGAGTTCTGGTTATCTCAGGTCTCATTTCTAGGGCATGTCATTTATGGAGCAGGCATCATTGTTGATCCTGCGAAGATTGAGGCAGTTATGTCTTGGGAGCAAACCAAGACAGTTACTTAGATTCAGAGCTTCCTTGGATTAGCAGGCTATTACAGACGCTTTGTCAGCGGATTTTCATGCATTGTTTGCCCTCTGACACTATTGACACAGAAGGGAGTTCCATTCGTTTGGGACGATGCATGCGAGCAGGCCTTCAGAACACTGAAGGCTTACGATTGCACGATCTCTTACCATCCAGGTAAGGGAAACGTGGTAGCTGACGTACTTAGCAGGAGAGCTCATGAAGATGGTACGACAAACTGTCTATACATGTGGGATATGCTTGCAGCTTTGACCTATTGGCATCCTCAGTAGAGCGCATCCCTTTCTACCGTTGTACCTCCATGATTCAGCAGTTTGTAGGATCGCATCATCGAAGGCCAGAAGACAAAATCCTTGGATTAGAGACAGATATATGCGCGCCGTCAAGGATGACGTTGATGATTTTGTTGTAGCAGAGTCTATTTTATGGAAGGCAGGACGAGTCGTTGTGCCCATCGACGAGCAGTTACGCAAAGATACTCTCGATGAGGCACACATTTCACAATTATCTATTCATCCAGGTAGCACCAAGATGTATCATGATCTACGCCAACATTTTTGGTAGGATGGAATGAAGTGCGATGTGGCGCAGCATGTCAGCAGATGCATGACCTATCAGATGGTCAAGGCTGAGCACAGGAGACCACCAGGATTACTGCAGTCTCTCCCCATTCTCGAGTGGAAATGGGAGAGTATTTCTATGGATTTTGTCACAGGTGTATTGAAGACATCAGGTGGCCATGAATCTATTTGGGTCATTGTTGACAGGTTGTCCAAGTCTGTCCATTTCATACCTGTCAACACGACTTACACTCCATCCATATTGGCCAAGCTATATGTGCAGAACATCATCAGGCTACATGGTATACCACAAGAGGTGGTGTCTGACAGAGACTCAAGATTTACATCACATTATTTGCACCAATTCATGTCAGCACTACAGACAGAATTGAAGATGAGTTCTGCTTATCATCCGCACATAGATGGACAGAGCGAGCATACCATTCAGACATTGAGGATTTACTTCGTGCATGCTCTTTGGAGTGGAAAGGGTCTCGAAAGGACCATTTTCCATTGGTGGAATCTACGTACAACAACATCTATCATTCCAGTATCGGCATGGCACCATTCGAAGCCCTATACCAACAGAGATGCCTCACACCTCTCAGTTGGCGTGAGGTAGGTGATCATGCTCTATATTCCGTGGATCTCCTGGAGGAGATCGCGAGGGCTGTTGATCTTGTGAGACGGAGGCTTCTGACGGCACAGAGTTGCCAGAAGAGCTATACAGACCGTCGGAGAAGAGATTTGGAGTTTCAGGTAGTCAATCTTCTTCTTTTTCTTTTATTAAAAATTTAACTTAATCTCATACTGATGACATTCCTATAAATTATAGGCAGGAGATTGGGTATTTCTCCGAGTATCTCCCATGAAGGGAGTGCAGAGATTCGGTATTCGTGGCAAGCTGGCACCACGATATGTTAGACCTTTTAAGATTATTGCTCGTGTGGGGAAAGTGGCCTACCGAGTAGCCCTTCCTCCACATCATTCTACTATCCACGACGTATTTCATATATCCAACTTGAGGAAGTATGTGCGCGACCCCCGATACGTCATCAGCTACGAGAATTTAGACATGGAGTCGGATTTGACATACGAGGAGAGGCCAGTACAAATCCTAGATAGTGTTGTGAAGAAGCTTCGCATCAAGGAATTTCCATTGGTTAAGGTGTTGTGGCACCGACACGGCATCGAGGAGGCGACGTGGGAGACCGAAACCGATACGCGGGTACGATACCCGCAACTTTTTTGAGGTAATCATCAAAACAAGCATTTGTAATTAGATACATGTTAAAAAAATATACATATATTTTTATATATATGGCTTGTTTTCCCTTTGAGGTTTTTATGGGTTCAAAACCCTTTGCGATTTTTATAGCCATATGAAATTCAAACAAGACACCTAATGACCTTGACTCGAGTCTCGAGGACGAGACTCCCTTTGAGGTTTTTATATTTGTAACATCTGGTTTCCAATCAAACTCAAACTGATCCGATTTGGATCCAATTAACCCAATAAAGTTGTTGGTCAATGCTAAACAATCTAAATCGATCAATAGATCATGAATTAAAAGTCGTTCGGGCGAAATCAACCAAAAATCGATCGCATCGAAATGCGTGCCTGAAAAGCCGCAACGTAAATTCAGAAACCGCGAAACAAATCGAGACCGTCGTAGAATCCAATTCGACGAAACAAGATCAACGGAATCGACCGTTTGTCAATCGGATATCGTTTGATATTTTTAAATCACAAAATAAACCGATCAGTAGATCACGAATTAAAAGTCGTTCGGGCGAAATCAACCAAAAATCGGTCACATCGTAATACGGGCTCGAAAAAGCCACGACGTAAATTCGGAACTGCGAAACAAATCGAGACCGTCGTAGAATCCGATTCGACGAAACAAGACCAAGGGAATCGAACGTTCGTCAATCAGATATCGTTTATTTTTAAATCACAAAATTTAACTCCAAACCAAATCAGTAACTCGAAAATTTCGGACATCCAAATCCGATCGAAAGTATATCAATATTATACTCATTTTGATCGTCTTGCAGAGACGATCAAATCAATATATTGCGCATCAAAATCCGACACTCGAGGCGTGCGTGCGTGCGACTTTTAATATTATCACAAAAGTACAAATTTATATATATATATATATTAATATGAATTATTATTAAATATTGATGTCATGGATGACATCATTGGTGATGATGTCATTAATGACATCACTAGAGATGATGTCATTAAGTTTAAAAAATTATAAGGGAAAATAGGAAGGTGCATAGGAAACTTCCTCCCCACCTTCCTTGTTCTCTTTCTATATTTTTTTTTCCAAATCCAACGTCAAGGGTCTTCCTCTTTTTCCATTCTTTCCTTCCAACTCTCTCTCCCTCTCTTTTTTCCTACAGAACATATTCCATTCTTAATTTGTACTGTTGTCCAGCAGTCTTCTGGAGGAGTCTATTGCTCTATTTCCAGCCAATAGTGCTGTTGAAGCCTTCTTCCAAACCCTTCCAGCTACAGCTCTTCTTCCATACAAGTTGGACTACTGCATGAGTTGATCCAACTCTCTTGCTCCAGAAAATTGTGATATAATTAGGTACAATTCCATCCCTCTTTTGCTGCCTTGCATGCAATATATAGATCACAATGTATAATCTAACCTTCCTTCTTACTGTAATATGTGAAATTTAGTTGAGACAATTTGGTATAATATGTGTTGGGTACTGTTGCACTCACATGATATCCACGAATCGTATTTTACATTCTTTTGAAAGCAAACCTCAAGGTTACCTTTTATTGATCACTTGTGTCATTTTTTAAAAAAGACACTTGTATTATTTTTGGAAAGCATCACATATAGTAATAAAAAATTAGAACAATAACATAGCTAGCAGAGCTAAAAAGAAGTAAGCTCTTCTATGTGTTCTGTCCCATTAAATATACATAGAGGCAATCAAATGTAAATTAAGTACTTATTAAGAGGTAGTGGTACGTGTTTAAGCAGACCCACACATTAATTTCAACTTCTTTCCAGGACTTAGGCCATCCTTCCATAAGCTAAAATGGCACTCACAACATTCTCTTCACATAGCAAACAATAACACTTACCATGAAAAATAACCCCATCAATTAGGCACCTGTTGAGTATGAGGTCAAGAAACTATTAATCGATGGTGTGAATAGTTTACAACAGAATAGTCTGTCAAATCTAGAGAAATGATAATAATTTGGACTGAATTTCGAATTATAGGCCAACTGCTGAAATTAGGATATTAAAATCCGACATATATGGCATAGTATGACGATCTGTTTAACTTGGTTAGATTATTGTCCACTCCGTGGGAACATGTACTCACCAGAGGAAGCTCATAGCTTGCCAGAGACTGATTGAGAAGAGTGGAGTCTCCATTGAAGACATCAAAGTATATGGAAATTTCTCGTTTGCCAGATCCATCTCTTGTTCTCATTTAAATACCCTTTTTCTCTTTATCAATCATGTGCTCCCTTGATCAGTGTTGTATGGTTTTGTTTATTTTGAATTGGTAATTATTACGCCTAAATGTTAACAACTTTTTATTTCAAAGGGAGACATTTTTTTCCTTCTCTACTCAATTGGGTATATGGTCCGTTTCTTCTTCTTGTCACCGTTCATCTAATACGCTTTATCGTATCAAATACCTTCTCAGCATTATCTAATATCAAGATCTCAATTCCATATGAAAAATGTTGATCTTACTAAAAATTTAGTGTTACTTTTCGATCCTTAAAAGTACTTTTTATGTCAAAGAAAGTATAAAGTTTCTGGCATCCCTATGAAAGTTATATACGTAATAATCTTAGCATCATAACTTGAAAAAAAAACTAGGAGTATGCATCGTTAGTAGATCATTTAGTCGAAGTACACCTTTTGCTTGATATTGGATATTGACACGGATACATAGTCTGATGAGCATCATAGATACCAATAAGATCTTTGACCCAAAAAGACTTAAATCTATGCATTCAACCACACAATACCTAGATCTATAAAGTCAACTATAGGAGAGATGGAGAAAGTATTGGTTAGGTAAATAAGTGAAAAATGATGATGAATCAGTAATGACTGATAATTATTAGTGCCGGTCATGGTGACCCTTACACCTGACTGTGCGAGGGTGCGGTGACCCTCAGTCGGGCAGAGGAAAGGAAGCCCAGTTAGGGCAGCAACCGCCAAGTGCGTGGGTCTAGGATCCCAGTCCTTACATGGTTTTACGCGAGCTCTCAATGTTTTTACGCCTCGTTGGGATCCTGACTTTTGACCTTTTCTGCTGACCCGTTGTTTTTAGGATACCCATGCGAGGATCCTCGGTTTTAGTTTTTCGTACGAGCTCGTTTGCCCATTACCGGTCGACCCGATTTTTAGAGTGACTCCGGAGAGTTTCTCTCACCCATCTCTAAGGCGTAGTTTTGAAGTTGACCTTTCCCTCTATTGGACCGCACTTCCAATTAGAGGGCGAGACGGAAGAGCCTCTTAGGAGGCTACCTCACCGCTTGAGTTTTAATTACTTTTTTGCCAATAGGTTTGGCGATGTTACATTTGAAATCACCTGGGTTGCATTTGGGGGAGTTTCAGTTGAACTCAGAGAGAAGTATTATAGATCTTGTCTAAGAGAGAAAGTTGCATGTAAGTTGTTTTGACTAGAGTTGAATATAATTAAGTTAAATGGACGTGTTGGGAACTTAGTTATAATGCATTGTACAACACCGCATGCCTACGGAGGCACCCCAACCCTAAGGAACTTTTTCATGCCTTAGAAGTCATAGTGTGAGGTAACATACCGACTAAGACCACAAACTATCTACTTAACTTAAGAATTTAAATAAAATCAAGAGTCATTCAAAACCTAATCTTCCTCATTATAAAATCCATATTTAAGAATACTATATAATAAGACATTAATAGTTATATGTATATATACATATCAGTCATCAACTATTACATGAATATATATAATGTTATAAGGCAATTTGGGAAATTATTACACATGTCATTAACTACTATATAATAATGTGATATATGGGAGGTAATGGGAAAACTTGAAGCATCCATAACTGTAGCATGAAAACTTTTTTTCAAAACAAGTAGTTGTAACTTTTGGTTGTTATGCCTTTCTACTTGTTTCTTTTGTATCCATATTAAATGTCTGCTTATTTTATAATATGAATTATGGGTGTACCATCGCTCGCTGATACCTCTTCTTCCTACCATGTTTGGGCAGGCAAGGAGCCTGCAGCACAGTAGCAGGTTGATGACTTTTGGAGATCGTATTTATACTAGACGGTACGGTCTCTTTTAGCTCAACTTTTTTTGTTGTAGCTTTTGTTCTATCATATGTAAAATGCCTTTTCTTTCTCTTCTGAATATGTTGGGATATATGAATCAACTCTCATGTAGATGTTGTAAATACTTATAAGAATTATTGAAAAGATTTGTTGGTGGCACTTGTTGGTCTTTTTGTTCTGTGTTTGATATAATATTTATTGAATGTGAATCATATGCAAGAGCAATAACATCACGAAAAATTTTCCCTGATTTTCATAATTTAATACGATAACATATGAATGTAATAGTGCGAAACGTGTGTAAACGGATGTCCGGATCATAGGATGTCACAACCGTGGACTTCGACGAGGATTGCATTTCCATGGCCTTTTTCAGTTCGGCCCTTTTCAGAGATGGAACAGTTGTCTACATGTTGTGGCGGGCTAGGGTACTCCAACGAGGAGACTCATTTCAAGTTGCAGTGACTCCGACAGACGCAATTCAGAGCACATGCTCTCCGACGAGGAGATTCAGTTGACTCACACTCCAGCTCATTCATCCTCCTCACCAGCACGACATAAGAAGCAACGTCTTAGACAAAAACAATTGTGCGCCTTGAGTTGATATTGCCCGTAGTATCCTGTAGAATGAGTTGAGTTTCTTTCTGTTTGTTTGTCCAAGCTGAGCATTGCATGCTCCAGCTTGAGGGGGAGTGTTGGAGTATTTGGTTGTGTGCCACATGAGTTGTAGGAGGGTAAATGGATCTCTTCAGGATCCATTTACCCCATCCATATGTTTAGTCTCACATCTAGCAGTGGCGGGACTTGGAGGCTTTGTGGAGGCTATATAAGGAGCCCCAGACCTCCTGTATCCATTGAAAACATGGAATGCAATATCCGTCCCTGAGGGCTTCTCCCGTGGTTTCATCCCTCTCCTTAGGGAGTAGGGTTCCACGTAAAAATCATGGTGTTCCAAGTTTAACTTTATGTTCTTCTGCTCTGTTTATCACTACGCTTCCGCTTCCTATTTTCTAATATGGTATCAGAGCCAGGGTAATTCTCGAGGAGTTTATTTGTTTTAAGATTCGACTATTAGTTTCATTCTCAATTGTACGTGAAGATCTATATTTGAAGATCGTTCATGTTGATATGGTTCAAGATCAGAGCTTTCGCATTCTTTATTGTTTTTCTTTGAATATCGGCTTCAAGAAAAATTTAGGGTTCCTTCGAAAAACCCTAAATCTCCAGATCTCACGGCGGCGGCAACCTCCAGGTGTGTTCCTCCATCTCTGCTCCAGGCCGCGACTCCAGGAACCCGCATCAGGTGGCCGCGACTCAAGGACGCAAAGCCCTTGCGTCACAACCAAATACTCCAACATATATCATGGTTTTTTTTCTTGGCATTCGGGAAATGGTCTTAGGGTGATATTGAGGTTTGTATTCCATATGTGGTCAAAGATCTCCATCTTCCATACCCCAATTCCATGATTATGTGGCGTAATAATTATGATGCATTGTTTATGAGAACAATCCGGCCTTCTATGAGCATACAATTCATGATGTTCTTATTCTCTAGCACTTAAAGTGCTCACTAAAAAAGGCATTTTCTGCCATTGACCTTACCACTTCGATCTTGGCCCCTATTCAGATGCAGATTATGCTAGTTTACCTAATGATAAGAGGTCTTGGACATAATATGCTACCCTTGGGGGACTGGTAAACTTGTCACTTGGAGAAGCAAGAAGCTTAATGTGGCTTCTACGTCTAATGGATAAGATAAGTACAAAATTAGAACATGGACCATTTTGTGAGATCATTTGGTCTCGTTTTTCAAGGATGGGATTCTCATTGACTAATCACGTTCCCATGTACTAAGAAAACAAATCAACTACTTACATTTCTTAGAATCGTGTCTTCCATGAATACACTAAACACATAAAAGTTGATTGTAAGCAAAAATATGTAATCTACATATTTCTACAAAGCTCCAACTAGTAGACATGATTGGCATCAAGAACGGACTGAATCATATTTAATTTCGTAATAATAAACAAATATATGATACAAAGGAACAAAGGAGGCTTTATTATCCTTCACCTTTTCCTTGAGTCCTCCAAAAGACGACTTTACCTTGGAGCTTCTCCTCACATCCGAGCCTCAAATGGAGATAGGAAAATGTTGATATCAATGGCAGGAGGGGTGAAGAAATTAGAGGGTTCAAATGGTTAGAAATGAGAAATTAGAGGGCTCAAATGGTTAGAAATGCCTTACTTTTTATATCAACAAGTGATTACCTTAATATCTCAATCAAAATTATAAATTCCAAATTCAAATTTCAATCCTCCTCACTCGAAGTAAATTGCAAAAAAAGTCCCTAAACTTGACCACCTATTATAATGTAGTCTATGAACTCTAAAATAATCACAACGTGGTCAATGATTTTCTATCCTAGATTCAATGTGATTATTTTGTTTTGTTTTTCTATCAAAACAAACTTTTGGAATCGTTTTTCACCATAATGTCTTGTTGTCGTGAGTTCTTGAGCTCACATCAATGTTGCAAAATTCGGTAGTTGGTACTCGGTCGGTTGGGTCACTGACTAAGGATTATTCGGCAGTCGGACGACTAATCGGATTTAGTCGGACTTTAATCGATTTTGAATTTTATGATTATTTTAAATATATAAATCATTTTTATACATATCTTTATATATATTTTGTATATTTTTTTACTTTAATAAAATAAAAGAAGTAATTGAATTTAAATAAAACACTGAGCATATTATAATAAGTTTGCTTATAAAAAAAAGCAAAACATATAAGAATATGGTATCTCCAAGCAAAAAAATGGTCGGCTAGTGTATCTAGTCGGAATTAGTCGGTACTCGGTTGGCCACACCACTGACTAGACTAGTTGGACCTACTAGTCGGGCGACTTTTACAACCCTAGCTCACATAACCTCCTATGAGCTCCCTCAATCTCCATGCTATGAGATTTCTCCCAGTCCCTCTACCTTCTCACTTCGTCTTGAAGATCTTGCGTGCTATTACATCCCTTATCTCCAATAACATCACCTCTTACATCTCCCTTAGCGGCATCATCATTGCCATAGGAAACATCATCCTTCTCTCTTGTATTTTCGCCTTTTTATTATTTTTGCCTTTTTATCAGTCGCCTAAAATTCTATGTTGTTGCCAACTATCCAACCCTCACCCCTACGAGGCCTTTCATCATGTCGGCCCTCTCACCCCATGGCTTCTTTAAGCCAGGGAGAGAGAGAGGGAGAGAGGGAGAATGTTTATCTTATTAGTATATGGTACCCTAGGTCTCCTTAAACATAGATAGTTGTAGGGTCAAGGTTACATTGAAGAGACACCATAATAAGAAAAACAAGTATTCCGCTAAGAGGAGTTTCTATAAAGTATTTCTCAGTAGAGCTCCCATCAAATAACAATTTTGCCCTTTTCAATGACATCATGTTGATGACCTTGCCTCTATCATCCTCTTTGATGCCAATAGCATCGCTGTCTATGTCATGGTCCTCTCCATTATAATTGTGATCATGAAGGGAGCCACATCACCCACTCGCTTAACCACTATCTTGAACAAGTCAAGGTCGCCTCTATCTTGGATCACTTCCGCGCAAGCAACAACTATATAAAGATGGAGAAGAAGCTTCATAAGTAAAATCCTTGCCTCCATAAGGGAAGCTTCAATGGGAGCCTCATCAAGTGTGTCTGTGGATAGTCATTGCGCATCTATTGTAGACATTGTCGTTCACCCTCCACTGCATGCAAAACTATCAAGGTAGTGGAGATAGAGGCCAAAAGAAGGCTTTGAAAAACTTAGCATACCTTAGATGCAAGGGGATTGACTAGATGATGTTTAGGGCTGGTCAAACTAGCCGTGCAACCCAGCTGGTGACTACCTTCTCCAAATCATGGAACCATGCAGAAAGTTCAGCGATGGTTCAGTTGATCATCCCATTGTCATCAGTGAGGTAAAGAGATTCTGGTATCTCCCTTCGTTAGAAAATGCAAAACATACCATCTATACTGTTAGGAAATAGAGAATGCGGAAGCGGAATGATAAATAGAGCATAATAGAGAAAGATAAAACATAGAACAAAAGATTTTTTACGCGGAACCCTACTCCCTAAGGAGCGGGATGAAACCGCGTGAGAAGCCCTCAAAGGGGCGGATATTGCATTCAATTTTCTCAATGGTTACAGGAGGTCTGGGGCTCCTTATATAGCCTCCACAGAGCCTCCAAGTCCCACCATTGGTAGATGTGGGACTAAACATATGGATGGGGTAAATAGATCTCTCCAGGATCCATTTACCCATCTCCCTCATAGATGACGCATACAACGAATACTCCAACACTCCCCTCAAGCTGGAGCATGCAATGCTCAGCTTGGATAAACAGAAAGAAACTCAACTCACGCTACAGGACACTACGAACAATATCAACCCAATGCGCACAACTGCTGTTGTCGAGGATGTTGCTTCTCATGTCGTGTATGTGAGGAGGACGAACGGGTTGGAGTGTGAGTCTGCTGAATCTCCTCATCGGAGAGCATGTGCTCTGAACTACGCTTGTCAGTGTCACTGCAACTGGAAATGAGTCTCCTCGTCGGAGTACTCTGGCCCGCCACAACATGTGGACAACTGCTCCATCTCAGAAAAGGGCCGAACTGAAAAGGCCATGGAAGTGCAATCCTCGTCGGAGTCCACAGTCGCTGGAGAATGGAGTCTGAAAGAAGTCTCCTCGTCGAAAAACTGGGTCTATCCCATCTGGCTCAGAGAATGGTACTCTACTCTGAAGTACCTATGATACCACATGAAAACCCTTGCCAACATCGAATAGGGAATGGTTCTCTACTCTGGAGTCCCTATGGCTCATATGAAAACTTTGATCGAAACAACAAGAAAAGATGGGTACCACTACAAAAGATGGAAAATATCTACTCATTTGAAAGAAGACTGCATGCTCGTACGTGTCTGAAACTGAGGACTCGGAATAAATCGTCGAGTCTGATCAATCGAAGAACTGTAGAGTTTGAAAAAATCTGGCTAGTCTGCATCTGACATCTGAATCTGCAACATGACATGGGACTCTACATAATACTCTCTCTTTCTCCTAGACTAGTCGGAACATCGACATCGACCAAGTTGGGAGAAGACAAGAAATATGGGGAAAACAACATGAAGCATGCATTTTTTGTAAGTCATTCACACTTTTTTTATGACTTTTCATTCGCATTTTTTAAATAATTTTTTTGTAAGCCGTTTCACTTTTTTTACGGCTACTCTTTCTCTTTTTTTTGTACGTACCCTTTTTTTGTTTTTTTAACAATATAAACGTGACCCATATGGACCCAAAGACGCCTTAGCCCAATTGGGCTTTACAAAATAACTCTCTCTCTCTCTTTTTAAAATATCGCAACTCCTTTTTTTAAAGCCTTTCAGCCCTTTTTTTAATGAAACCGGCCTTTTTTTTGCTCATGAAATAGCCCTCCAATTTTTTTAATAAACGAAGTCATCGGGCCCGTTTGGTTCTTAGGGTTCCCACAGGGGAGAACCCATCGATAATCCGCAGCCGCCACAGGGGAGAACCCATCGCTTGGGCGCGTCGACGAAGAAGAGACGGTGCGGTTGAAGTTTGCACAGCCTGATGCTGCGCTCGAGAGAAGGTGGAGCGTTCTAGGGCAAATCGCGGAGGTGTTGCCTGCGTAAGAGGAGATCTGGGTGGCTGCCTACATGAAGGAGGAGTCAGGAGGCTGAATGAGGAGTCAGGAGGTGTCACCAATACGTCGCGCGATGAGCAGCCTGGGGGTGCGCTGCTCGCGCCTGGGGTGCGCACCCTTGTGCGTGTGATGCGCGAGGGAACATGTTGAAGAACTGATGCGGCCGCCAGAACTTTTTTTTGAAGTCGTGCCTGGACTTGTGCTTCGAGCCTGAGCCATGCGCAATCTTTGCGCTAGGCCTGACAATCGGCACTGGAAGATCTCGCGCCGCTGATGGAGATCAGGAAAGAGAGGTGTTGCGTCGTCTTTGTTGGAGATGGGGAACTCGCTGATTGCTCCAGGATTAGGGTTCCATCGAAAACCCTAGTCCCAATTGGAAGTGTCAATGGATCATATTCGCATCGACGATGGCTATGCAACAATTAGGGTTTGAAACCCTAGAACCGATCCGATCTTGAAGTGAACAAATCAATTAAAAACAATAATTTTCAACGTACTAAGTGATCAAAATTTGAATGATCAACGAGCTTGACTGCTCTTAAAAAAAATTCAAGAAAAAATCTATCAAGAACGACCCGCTCTGATACCATGTTAGAAAATAGAGAATGTAAAAGCGGAATGATGAACAGAGAAAACATAGAGCAAAAGATTTTTTACGTAGAACCCTACTCCCTAAGGAGCGGGATGAAACCACGGGAGAAGCCCTCAAAGGGGCGGATATTACATTCTTTTTTCTCAATGGTTACAGGAGGTCTGGGGCTCCTTATATAACCTCCACAGAGCCTCCAAGTCCCACCACTGGTAGATGTGGGACTAAACATATGGATGGGGTAAATGGATCTCTTCAGGATCCATTTACCCATCTCCCTCATAGATGACGCATACAACGAATACTCCATCAGCTCATGAGCATGATTTTGTACTCCTAGGAGTTGTCTGTTAACTTTTGACCATCATTTGTTTTTCTGTCCTTTCAAAAAAAAACTTGCTTTTCTGTGCCCTTCAAAATCCGGTAATGCTATGCATGGTCACCAGTTTGAATTGAATGGCTCGCTAACTTAGAATCCATGGATTCATCGAGTCTTGGAAAGTTCTGAGAGAGCTCGTTCTCTTCAAGTTATGGGCAAACTGTGGATGATGCATCTACTTTTATGATGTGTTTTGACGTTATATTTTTACTACACAAGTATATTCAGTAGCATGCTTTATTCGCAGTTATCTCATGCTTTCTTTTCTCATATAGCACATAAGCCTCCCTACATTAGCCTCAACGTTGAAGTTGCTTGGATCTAAATCAGAACATGCATTTGACTTGTGGAACTGGAGGTTGTACAGGGTCTTGTTGATTATGGACATGGAAAATGCATTTCTCTTGTAACTCGCATATGCTTGAGATGTATAGTTCGGCATTGAGCATCATGTATACATGTTGTAAATAAGTTGGCAAGGATTTTTTTTATCGACAGTTGTCACTATTTTTATATTCCTGGTGGTGGGCAGAATATGAGTCGTGAGGTTCATTTAGGAGATGGTAAATTGCAATGTGCTGATAAAGGTGTATTTTCACCATTACTTTTGGCAGCTTGCCGAAAATTGTAGTGTGTCCACAACGGTTATAATGTATATTATTTTTAGCAGGCCAAAAAAGGAGGTAGAGGTACTTACTGTGCACAAGCAAAATGTGTGATGTCTTGCAGCTGCATTTGTAGTCTCCTGACATGTTGCGGCACTATTCGATGTGCAGGTTTTTTTTCTGAAAGTTAAAAGTGTTTTTTTTCTATTAGCAACCAGTTACCCTCATCACAACTTTCGCCGACAAACAATAGTGATAAATTTGGGCACAAATCAAATACAAGTGTAAGTGCCATAGTTATGGGGAGAGGGTGTTGGTATCCCGCATAATGTAGTCATCTGTTCTTTGTATGATGTTCTTGCAGGAGTCTGCTGTCCATTTAAGATTCCTTTTCCACGAAAGGAGGCATCTTTGGTCCGTGCACATCCTAGACTTCGCTAAAGATCCCTCATATGTAGCTTGTTTATGACCTCATGGATGAGGATAGCAAGAGATATCATTCCACCATTCCGCAGTCGGAGAATGGGAATATATGATGATATACGTGGAGCGAAAGGAGAATCATTGGGGTCATGAGGAGGAGCCCTCGCCACGGGCAAAACAAACGTCCACAGCTTTAGTGATACCCTCCACAAACAGGAGGTGTAAGTTGCTTCCTCTTCCCAAAAAGGTTTGAAGGTTATTCTAGTTGCAAAAAAGTCAAGTTATTTATTTTCCATGACTGCCTAGGATATTTTCATGGATACATCAAATTGCTTATGAAATGGATGCACAAAATCTTCCTCCTTTAGGAGTCTGACTGTACCCAGGTCATCTCATGTCTTCTATAGAAAGGAAGTTAGAGCATGTGGAAGTAATGCTAGTCTTGCCCGACTGACGGCCTACCCAGCAGAGAAGGATGCCATCGATAATCGTGTTGACAAATTGGACTCCACTAGCTATAGATAGGGATGAGCATCGTGCTAGGCCAGGTTGGGCCCAACCTCACCTAGTTCAGCCTGAGCTCGATCACATTTTTTGGGTCCTCGGGTTGGGCATAAGCTCGCCTAAAATCTTCACTTGCGGTCCAAGCCCGAACTCAGCCCGCTAGAAGATGGATCGAGTTGGGCTGGCCCATTATTTTTTTAAAAAAAATTCCAAATCTGATTTTAGAATCTACTTTCTACAAAAAATCAAGAATTGATTCCACACTTGTCATTAGTAGATCTAACGGTATACCTTCTTGACGGTTGTGTTGTGATGTCGTGCAATGTGGGGGCCGCATTGGTAATGCTAAGGGGCATAGTTGCATAGAGGTTAGGGCTACTAGGCTAGTGGGGTGGCGTCGCGAACAACTGTAGGGGGAGGATGGCTAAGTGAGGGTGGTGGGCGGCAACACAACGTTGTAGGGATGGGAAGGGAAGGGGAGAGGGGGCGTGAGGGGTCGGACCCTTTTGGGGGGAGATTCTGTTCTGTTGTGTGTGTGTGTGTGCCGGGGGGGGGGGGGGATTCAGGGCACACTTAGGGTAGGTTAGGGTGTCCTCCGAGTTGGGTGGGGTCGTAACTCGGCCCTTTGGTCAGGTCGGCTCGCGAGCTTCGGGCTCGAGCCCGAACTTGTCTCGACAAGGCATTCGGGCCTAAAAAATTCCCAGGCACGCCCATTTATATTGTCGGATCGGGCCGGAGGCGGGCTTTATTGGGTCGGGCACCAAGCTGGGCCAGGCCACCCCTATATTTTTTTATCTTCCCTAGTTATTCCTCGCCTTCTGGATACAAAGAGTAGCTCGAGTTCTATCTTCAAGGACCCAAACTGCCTTGTTGGCCCCAAAGGAGTTGGCCAATGATATGCTAAGATAGGTAATTGGCTACCTAGGCCCCAGGTCAAATTTTATTCAAATTTGCATTTCGCTTTTCTCGAACTGAACAAGCAGCATCATAAGCCTGAGACATAATGAAAATGAGCCATAATTCGATTAATAACATAGAAAGATTTATTGGAGCATCGGCTAAAAAATAGCAAGCCACCAGTGTATATGAGATGAGTGGGAAAACTCTGCACCCTCTACCTCTACCCATAGGCAAGAGACTATTGGTGTGAGGTCAACCAAGCAAGAGAGGGGCTTCATACCCACTATGAACAACAAAGGGTCTCCTTTGAGGGAGTCCATGGGGCCTTTGAACATCCATCAAAACAAAAGAGGTCGTCATGATATAGTTGCATGTCTAATTGACGTAAATTTCATCAAAGTCCATGGATGCTCATATTTTCACAATGGATTTTTGGTTGATTGAAGCGAAGGTGTTTGCAAGGTCAATATTAAGGAATTCCCTCTTGGCTCCTACCTTCCTTTCAAACATGAGGGCCACCTCTCATGTCAGTCAAAAGTTATCCCCAATGTGCTTTGACTTTGACGAATACTGTCGAGATATTAGAGTATTTCTATATTCTATAAGTATTGTTTGCTTATTTGTATTTCTGTTTTTCCTCCTTATGTAATTTACCCATAGGTCTCTCCTCTATATAAGAGAACCTAGGGTTCTCAGTAATAAAGATCTCTCATTTTTCTTCCATCATGGTATCAGAGCGGCGGTCCTAGACAGGAGCTCCTATACCCTAACCCTAGATCCCCACCTATCGGCCCCCCTTTCTTTCTCCACCCGCGTCGCCGAAGCCACACCGGCCCCTCGTCGACTACCGCCAAGGCCTTCCCCTTCTCGCCAGGGGGCACCACTGCCTTGCTCAGCCCTTGGCGGCATCCCGCCTGCACCGCCAGCCCTAGTTGGCATCTCGCCACCGCCGTCAGGGGGCACCATCGCCCCGCCCAGCCCTTAGCGGCATCCTGCTACCGCCGCCTAGCCCTAGGTGGCCTCCTGCGGCATCTCGTGGACCATTTGAAGAACACCTAGGCTGCCAGCTTCAAGCGCCGTCAGTCCCTGTTGTTGACTTTCGTCTTCTTCGCGCAACTCAGATGATGGATTTGATTGCATAGGTCTACATATGCAATCAAATCCCCATATGTCATTGTAGACAAAATCTCTTCTCATCTACATACCCTGTGATCTTCGTTCGACATCATGTCAGAGAACAAAGTCGACGTACCCGCCACAGGTGCCTTCAGAGGTCGGGCACCGATTGTCAAGATGGACGGGGCGAACTATGAGCTCTGGGCTATGCAGTTCATGAGCCTCATGAAGTCCAATGGTAAGAAACATATTCTTACCGATGATGAGCCAACGGAGAAGACAGGGATTTACGCCACATGGGAGGCGGACGACGCGTATGCCAAAGTCTGGCTATCTAGGATGTTGACGATAGAGATCGCCAGCGACGTACCGCATCAACCCACGGTAAAAGCAATGTGGGATATTCTAGCAACGACATATTCTCATGCGCGGAATGAGACCAAGATATTACAGTTGCAGCATGATATTTTTACAGTCGAACAGAATGGACGTCCTCTTCACTCACTGTATACATATATGCGAGGAATGTTTGAGAAGCTACATAGCTTCATGCCTTTGACGGCCACTCCCGAGCAGCAAAAGACATACATGAATGCTACCGTGGTGGGTGTATTCCTGGCTGCACTTGATCCAAAGTACGATGTTGCCCGCTCTCAGATTCTTGTTGATGCCACTATTCCTCCCATGGAGGAAGCTTTCCGTCGACTCAGTCGAATCACCATCCCAAGCTCTACTATTACCCATACACCTTCAACGATGGTTGCTTCCATAGGACGAGCTGGCTCCTCTACCTTTCGTGGATGTGGTCCCCGTGGCCGTGGGGGTCGGATCCGTCAGCCCTGCACGTACTGTCACCGCCCTGGACATTCCGAGGATACATGCTACTCTAAGCATGGGTTTCCAGCTTCGACTCGAGTAGCAACACAAGTTGAGTCACCGGCACCTTCTCCTTTGGACCAGCGTTTCGATGATCTCGTTGCCAGACTGAGGAACATCATGCCTCCTGACCCAGCTCCAGGAGGCCAATCGGATGTGGCAGCCTCTATGTCTACCAGTACATCCGCTACAGCCAGTACGTCAGGTAGTTCTTATGCTCTCACCTCTTGTGATGGCTCTATGCTTACAGAATGGATTATGGACTCTGGAGCGACACATCATCTATGTGGGGACAAAGAGCAGCTTACTGCATATAGAGAGGTTCCTCCAGGGCAGACTGTGGTGATAACTAATGGGACACATTCCCCTATTACAGGACAGGGGAAGATAATTAACGCCATCTATGAGATTACAGAATGTGTTATATGCTCCTGATTTCTCTATGAATTTACTGTCCATTAGCCAGATTACGAAGGATTTGAACTGTCGAGCCGTTTTTGATCCATCGTCTCTTGTTTTTCAGGACATACTCACGGGCAAAGTGATTAGGGGTGGCTATAAGCAGAATGGTCTCTATCGTCTGGTCTGTACTCCCTATGTTGGCGCATCTCTTCACTCTACAGGATCAACCTCTCCATACACCCGGCATCTCCGTTTTGGTCATCTACCTCTTCAGAAAACGTGTCGTGTTCTGCCACATATTTCTCCAAGGACGTCGTTCCGCTGTAAGTCGTGTCAGTTGGGAAAGCATCATAGGTCCACTTTCCCGAGTCATCAGAGTCGGAGCAGTAGCTCTCTTTTTGAGTTAGTCCATATAGATATTTGGGGTCCCAGTCGTGTACCTGATCATCAGGGGCATAGGTTTTATCTTGTTGCAGTAGATGATTTTTCTCGCTTATCTTGGGTGTATTTATTACAGAATAAATCTGAAGCAGGAAATGTGATCCAAACGTTCATTAATGAAGTTCAAAATGTTTTCTCTACTATTGTGAAAATTGTGCGCTCTGACAATGCTAAGGAGTTTTGTACACGCTCTCTTTCCTTATTCCTTTCCTCCCGTGGTATAATTCATCAAACATCATGTGCTTACACTTCATAACAAAATGGTGTTGCAGAGCGGAAACATCATCATCTATTGGATATCACTCGGACCCTACTTATTCAGAGTTATGCTCCACATTCTTTTTGGGGTGATGCGGTTCTCACAGCTTGCTATCTAGTCAACCGCATGCCCTCGTCTGTCTTGGGTGAGAAAACTCCTTTCTCTATAGACTTTCCTGACAAGGAGTTGCTCTCTCTTACGCCCCATGTTTTTGGCTTTGTTGCGTTTGTCTACAAGTCGGCTCCAGGTCTTGATAAGCTCTCTCCCAAGGCTATCAAATGCGTATTTGTAGGCTACTCCAGAACTCAGAAGGGATATCGTTGCTTTGATCCTGTTCATGAAAAATATTTTGTTAGCGCTGATGTCACCTTCTTTGAATTTGTGATGTTTTTCTCTTCTACAGGTGACAGAATGACCACTCCTGAATCTGATACTGAGATCTACATGTCACCTCCTCCTATGAGTCAGTTATCTTCGGTGCCAATCATACATCCAACACCTCCACCACTACCTCCACCACCACCACCTCCACTACCTCCGATGCCTGTGACCGTGGTTCCACCATTACCATAATTCTATACTCGCCGTGCACCTTCTGCTCATGGTCATTGCCAATCAACTAGCATGCCTCAGGTTTGTTCTGATAACATGGTTTCTAACGATGGCTCTGGAGATGTTTCTATACAGGGATCAGTGCAGGATGAGGTTCCTGACGATCTGGACGTACCTATTGCCATTAGAAAGCACATGCGTACTTGTGCGACCTATCCACTTGCTTCTCAGGTTTCCTTTCATCGTCTTACAGGGGACTTCCAGAAATTTGCAGTTGCTCTATCTGCCGTGGAAATTCCACGAACTTACCAGGATGCATTGAGAGATAGCAGATGGTGTCTTGCTACGGAAGAGGAAATGGCCGCCTTGCAGTCTCGTGGTACATGGAGTCTAGTTTCTCCTCTTCCTAGAGCGTATGTTGTCAGTTGCAAATGGGTGTTTACTGTTAAACACCATGCAGATGGGAGCCTTGATCGTTACAAAGTAAGGTTGGTGGCACGTGGTTTTATGCAGACCTATGGAATTGATTACATGGACACGTTCTCCCTAGTTGCTCGACATTCCACTTTGCGTGTTCTCCTTTTAGTTGCTGTGGTACGTGACTGACCCTTATTCCAACTTGATGTTAAAAATGCATTTTTGTATGGAGACCTACATGAAGAGGTTTATATGCAGCAACCTCCAGGGTTTACTGCTGAGGGGGAGTGTCAGCAGGTTTGTAGGCTCCATAAGGCAATATATGGCCTTAAACAGAGCCCTAGGGCATGGTTCCAAAAGCTTTCAGATCTGTTTGAACGACAGGGGTTCAAGAGGTAAAATGCAGATCACTCCTTGTTTGTGCAGAGAACATCCATAGGTACAGTTGCTATCATGGTTTATGTCGATGATATAGTTATTACAGGAGATGATGAACAGGGAATCAAGATGGCAAAAGATTTTCTGGGCAGCAAATTTGTGACTAAGGACCTGGGTACCCTAAGGTATTTCTTAGGGTTGGAATTTGCTAGAAATGAAAAGGGTCTTGTGATGACCCAAAGAAAGTATGTTACCGACATGCTTGCAGAGACGGGCATGATCGGGTGTTGACCTTCTACTATTCCTATGGACCTAGCATGAAGTTATATGATGATGATACAGATGAAGTCGACAAGAGAAGATACAAAGAGATGGTGGGAAAATTTCTTTATGTTACAATCACCAGACCGGATATCGCCTTTGCAGTGAGCCGAGTCAGTCAGTTCATGGAGCAGCCTCGACAAGTACATATGGATGTTGTATACATGATATTGAGATATCTAAAGTCTTCTCCAGGAGCAGGATTACTCTTCAAGAAAGGAGAAACTCTCTCTGTATCCGCATATGCTGACGCTGACTATGCAGGTTGTCCTAAGGATAGAAAATCAACTTCGGGTTTTGCAGCGTTCGTTGGCAATTCCCTTGTTTCTTGGAAAAGCAAGAAACAAACAGTTGTAGCAAGATCAAGTGCTGAATCCGAATACAGGTCTATGGCCCAAGCAAGTACAGAAATGATGTGGGTTCGAGCAGTATTAATTGACTTGCATATAGAGGTTCCTCTACCCATGGAGTTACATTGTGATAACCAGGCTGCTTTATTTATTGCAAACAATCCTGCGTTCCATGAGAGAACAAAACATATCGAGGTAGATTGTCACTATACCAGAGATATGATTCAGAAGGGTTTCATTTCCACTTCTCATGTTAGTTCTGGGGAGCAAACAACAGATATCCTTACCAAGCCATTACTCAGAGGACCATTTCAGAAGTGTTCGTCCAAGCTGAGCATGATTGATATCTATGCTCCATCTTGAGGGGGAGTGTCGAGATATTAGAGTATTTCTATATTCTATAAGTATTGTTTGCTTATTTGTATTTTTGTTTTTCCTCCTTATGTAATTTACCCATAGCTCTCTCCTCTTATAAGAGAGCCTAGGGTTCTCAGTAATAAAGATCTCTCATTTTTCTTCCATCAAAAACCATTGGTTGTTATAAATGAGGTATGGCAGAACCTTCTTAAGCATCGTGATAAGCTACTTGGCAAATACCTTATAAATAACACTACAACAAGAAATTTACCCGAACTCCCCAAGGGCAGAGGGGGAACTAACATTAGGTAAAAACATAAGGAATGTGTTGTTCACCTCCCGAACAATATATCCTCTCGAGTGGAGGAAACACATTGCTACCACCACAATGATTTATCAAAAACTGGTGAATCCTCAATTGATCATCTTTATTCTTTCACTAATATTGTAAAATTAATAGTAACTTTATTTAAAATTATAAGAATAAAGAAGAAAAGAAAAAGAAAAGAAGGACATAGATATGTACAATAAATACCGACTGACCCTGAACCATGAGGCCATGTCACGTATTAGTCTCGTTGGAAAGGAATAAAGTAGAGGGAGATAGGGTAAATAACATATAAAAATCTCAGAAAATCTATATCACATTGTACATATTCATCATATTCATTTTGTAATTATCTTGTACTATTTTATTTATCATTCAGATCACTTCAAATAAAAATATTTTCTTCTTCAAACCTGTATATAATAATGTACACTAAATAATAAAAATAAGTACAAAACAGGTCATGTATAAATAATATGGTGCAACAAATCAAAAAATGTGTACCAATAAATAAAGCTGAATATCTTATGCGCATGAACTCAAAATTAACCAAACTCATTTCATTATACTCAACATTAAATTATCTTTAAAATAAGGGTGGTTTTATTAAAAATAGAGTTAGGATATGAAAGTTGGCTTTTGAGGGTTTCATGATATCTATACAAGTGTATGTTGCTCTATATTTGTTTTATTCTTTATTTTTTACATCTATATATCTTTTAAATATTTTTTTATTTATTTTATAATAAATTAATAAAATACATAAAAATCACTACAAATTATTATATAGGTAAATCAAACATATATTGTAAATAGTCTTAATTATTTATCTCTGTAAATATCTTTGTAAAAATATACCAAATATGTATTAAAATTCTTTTAATATAATTGAAATAAATAAAGTATCAAAATATAATAAAGTATGCATAAAAATAATCAATAAAAATATTATATCTTGTATTTAGATAAAATGTACTTATATTCTGCAAATCATTGATTATTTGCACCATTAATAAATTAATAAAAACAAAATAAAATTACATTTATAACATTTTAATTTATTTTTTAAAAAGTAAAATGTATTTTTGTAAAATTTAATGATTAAAAATTATGTATACTTTGTACATAGGCATTTTATACCTTTATTTTATTAATTTAATAATTTAAATTACATTATTTAATTTATTAAAAATATTCATAAAATAAATTATTAATTTATTATCATTTTATTTTAATATTTTAATTTGAAATCATTTACTATTTATTTTCATTTTATCTTTATTTTTTTGTTATTTTGTCTTGTAATGGATTTTGTCCTGTCCAGAATGCACTCCCATTGGTTCAAATCATTGTTGACCCGAGTGGGTCAACTCCTCTTCCACTCTTTTAGACCTGATTCCATAACTTAACCCACATTTTTCTTCCAATTTTTCGTCCAATTCCAACCTTCATCGACCCGATTCCACCTCCTAATCATCCACCTTAGATATGAGAACCTCAATCGATGATGATTCTCCACATCCGAGCCATCTCGATAAAATTTTCTCACACCAAAACCTCCCATCCTAATACTTCTACCTTGTCTATGTAATCATCTCAAGGTCCTCCATTTTGCGGTTGATTCACCTTTGTTCACCTATCTCCACGAGCTTGAATCCTTGAGCGAGAAGCTTTTTGATAGGAAGCAAATCCCAAAGTAGAAATGTGAGAGAAGGGTGAACGGCGAGGATCTAGTGCAGGAGACATTCTAGAGCACCATGATAATGCTTCTTATAACATCCCGAGCTTAGGTCCCTAATCTGTTATCGAGGAAAACTAGCCCTTACATCCCAACCCCCAAATATACTCCCACATCTAAAATTCAAGAAGTGCGGGTGTGGGTTATAAGTGGTGAGGATTACTACTTGACAACTTGGGATCGAGCATTTTGGGTGCTTGTTAACGGATTCGATTGGTTCTGAATCAAATAAGTTATTAAGGTCAGTTTTCCTCAATAATGGACCTAGGACCTAAGCCTAGATATTATAAATGTTATCAGGGTCAATTTCCCTGTTATAGTGAAAATGACTACCCAAGAGGTGGAGCCACATAAGTTGTTAGGGCCAATTTTCATCGATAACAGACCGAGGACCTAAGCCTGGTCAAAAACTCGAGAATGCCCTTCCTCAATTCATGAGAGTAAGTTGATTATTTTCGCAAAAGGACAAATTCGGATTGATCAAAACGACCACTTAATTAATTTTCAATGAAATGCTAAAGTAGTCAGATTTATTTTACTTATGCAAGCCCAAGGTCGAACTTAGGGAGGCCGCTAAAGTAGTCAGATTTATTTTACTTATGCAAGCCCAAGGTCGAACTTAGGGAGGCCACTGTCTCCTTAGAGTGATTTCAGATAACTTAAATGCTAAGCTTTCGAGGAGAATTTTTTAGCATTTTTCATGCAAATGATGAAGCGGTGCAAATGTAGATTGCCCATTAGAAGGTCATATTAGCGTAAGATGTAAAATCTAAATTAATGTGCAATTGAACTCAAAAATCTAGATGGTTATTTTCCTTACTTATTTATGCAATGATAAATCCAGAACACGTTATATTTTTATGACGTGAAATGCATGCATGAAAATGGACACTTTTATGGTTTTTATGCAAAATTTCGTGCAAATGAAATCAAAAAATTATGAAAATTTGACAGTAGGTCAAATATGATGAAATTAACCCAGGTAATCTTTTTAGAGTTTTTACATGCAATATGAATTTCCTATGAATTAAACAATGTAGACTTTGTGATTTTTAATAAATAAGCTCTACTAAATAGCAAACCTAATTAATTTCTAAAAATATAATTATTCTAGATATGTCTAATCAAGATCTATCCAGAGAATATTCTAACTCCTAAAAATATTGGGTTTACAAATCATTAAAAATTAATTAATGTGATCACAAGTCAATTTATTTTAACATAAACATGCGTGCAAATAACTTGATTTTTGGTCATATATCAGAACATAATTAATTCTTCATAATATGAATCTTGAGTAATTTTTAAAGCAAGACTAATTTATTACAAGTTAAACGAGCTCATATGTGTAAAAAATGTAATTTTTGCTAATTTAATTTTCATAAAATAACTACAACCCGCAAAAATCCACTAAAATATTCACAAGATAAAGAATAAATTGTCCAACTCATTGTTATTTTTAGAATTAGGAAAAGATGGAAAATGAAGGTTCAAATAAAAGTGTAAAATAAGGGTCTTTCTGCAATAAAATAAAATAAATGCCAAAGAAAAAAGGGTGCAAGGCTTTTTTATTTACTAAAACCCACAGGGGCATGCACACAAATCACCCACAATGCGTAAGGCATGCGTGATGTCTGATTTGCAGGGGGCTTCAATGTAACTTGCAGGGAATGCGAGGGTGCCTATGCAAAACACCATGCTCGCACGCGAGGGGGTACGTGAGGCGGTCTGAAGTACGGGAGGCAGCTCAGGACCCCTAGCTCCACATGGCAATCACCAGCTGCTTCACGTGCACCGAGGCTGGAGACTCAGAAGACAACTCAGGAATTATCATGACCGTACTATGTTGCTTGATCGGATGACTGGATTTTAGGGGAAAATGGTTGTCTCAGACCGGGCATTGTTCCTTATCAAATAGTGCCTATAAGTGGTGCCTCTTCTTCCTCCGATGATTCCAACAAAGCAATGCCCCTCCATCGAGGGAGTAGCGGAGGAGCGGAGACTTGTTGACACATGACTGATGGTTGGTGCGTATGAGAAGATCGCAAGGGGTACCTACACAAGGGGAAGAGAGCAAGGGGGAAATGATGGTGGAGACAAAGCCATGCGAAGGTGGTGACAGTGGTGCTTGGTTACGCGTAGGAGCAGGCGGAGGAGATAAGGTCGGTGGATATGGGTGGAGGTCCGGATCTAAGCGGAGCGATGAGGTGAATGGTGGTTGATGAACTGATGATATCTATGAGGGATGGATCGATATAGCAAAGCTTGAGGATAAGACGGAGATAATTACATAAATAGAGGAATGGAAGAAAACACAAGAAGAGGGAAGAAGAATAATGTGAAAGTTGGAGAGAAAAGGATCACCTGAGGGTGGTGGATAGATTGCCTAGCTTGTGGAGAGCTCGGAGAGCCTTTGATGTCGCTTCAAGAGCTCGGCGATGGAGAGCTCAAAGCCGGAGCAACTCGCGGAGCGGTTGCAGCAAGGGTTCGCCGGGAGACTGGAGGTCTTCACTCAAGCTGATACACCTGATGCTGTTACCTGTGGGTGGTGGTCAGCTCTCTCTCCTTTTCTCCCTGGAATGGTGGATGCGGTGATGGGTCGATGGAGGTGTCGATTTAAGGGTGATTAGTTCAAGCGAGAAGATGGGGGGAGATGGGGCAACGTGGTGCGATCATGGAACATGAGGAGGAAGAGGCAAAGGAGAGCGAAAGCAGTTGGTTGTGGTCTGAGTGTGGAGGGTGGCCAAGGAGGAGGGAGAGAGGCGGAGGAAGAGGCGGAGGAGGGAACTGAGTTGTGCCTTGGTCGAGAAGCTTGGTAGGGAAAAAGGGGTCTCGGCAGTTCGATTGGTCAAGATCGAACAATTGAGACGATGACACGTGGAAAAAGAAATGGAAAAGAAAAGAAATAAAGAAGAAGAATAGAGGTTCTTAAATCTCGACAGTTGGATGAAGCAACATTCATCCATTGGTTTGGATAAAGAGCGGATAAGAGGTTAAGTGGAAGGGCACGTGGCGGTTCCATGAGGTGCCACTGTCGCCTACACAAGATTTAGAAAATAAAACAAAATAAAAATCAAAATAAAATAGAGAATGTCATCAAACCAAAAAGTTTTCTTCATGAAAGTTGTTTATCTCAGTGAGATCTACATCTTTTGTAAAGGGACCAAAATCAAAAGAAATCATATGTACGAAACGTATTTTTGGGGTCTTCTATGTACATATAAACCCGTATTTTGGGGTTTTGTATTTTTTTTGATTTTTTAGGTAAGATAAAATTCAAAATAAAATCAAATAGTAGAATATGAAATAAATATTTACACATTAATCTATTTTTTGAGATTATTGATGATACATAAAATAAAGAAATAAAATACAAGAGACTTATATACATATTATATATAGATACTCAGAGTGACTTATTTCCTTTGATTTTTAATTCTATTTTGATTTGGATTTTTTTGCATACTTTATTAAAATATAAATAAAAGAAAATAAATTGAAAAGAAATCAATCAAAAAGAGGTATTTTTGTACATAAAATCTGATAAAATATACAATATATAATAAGGTCCCAAAATCAAAGTTTCACATATGAACTCTGATTCTTTTGAATTTGATCGTGTTTTGTAAATAGCTGAATGTATATTAATTCAAAAGTGAGTAGTGGTTCATAGGAGACTGCAAGAGAGAGATATTTATATTTACGGCTTTTTATCTCTAAACTAAGGTTTGGGTTTTATTGATCATATATATATAAGTTAGTATTTTTTAATATTTTTCCTTTGTTAATGTTGGTAATATGGACACAACAAAGTTGATTTTTTTATTTGAGATTAGTGAAAAATAATTAAAAATAGAGGAATTTGTGAGAATATACATGTGTCTATACACACGATTTTTAGCTTCTTATTTATGCAATTTTAAATGCCAAAATATGAATCTTATTTACATATGCATGAATGATAATAATGCAATATATATAATTAAATGCAATTAATTACTTGGGAACAACTCTCTATTTTCATCTTTTAAAGTGATGAATCACATATTCATCAACCCCATGTACTTAAACCTTGCTCATCCGCGAGCAATTAAAATGAATGCATAAGTGAAATGAGATTGGGTTCCATATAAAGGTCATGAACAAAAGGTTAAAATGGAGCTAGATTCGACCTTTGGATTAATAGTGCGGCGGAACTCCTTATGAGAATTATGGTTTAAAAACAACAGTCTCCTAATTGTACAAATCATCATCTAGACCCGACTCAGAAGTCATCTAACATCGCCCCCCTCCCAAAGCATCCCATATGAACCTTGAATAATTGTCTCTGGTTTGTGAAGGATGTTAGTTCTTCCCATCCAAGATGTTGAACTACGACGTAATATTCTCCTCCAGTAACTCATCCTCGGGGTTTCAGGGTTTTCCTTCTAAGTTCAGGAACATGCTAGTTCACAACGAGTAGAGGAGGAAGTTTAGAAGAAGGGGAAACAAAGTGAAGGGTGACCAGTGTAGTCAACTCTCCCTTAAAGCTTGGCTGGTGTAGCCAAATCTCCACCACATCTGCAGGCTATCTGAAGCTTGGACCACTGTGGTCAAATGTTGTTCTTTTTGGAATTGCCTTCTTTTTTGTAGAAATTATGGTTGCTCTGCATTGATCTTTTGAGCCCCGATATATATAGAATCTTTTGTTCCACCCATCTTTTGCTCTCCAACGTGAAAGCTAATTGATGTCGTCTCTCTGATCATGCTGCTCATTGTGGATGAGTTTGAGCTCATCTAGGAACCTCTGAAGATCAGAGATGCTCGAAGATGAGGTCCCATGATCTTGCCTTTGGGGAGGCTGCTGCTGACCCTAATGAGATTTGTTAGGTTTCTGATGGACCTGCTGATAGTATTGGCTTTGCTGGGGGTACTGCTAGTATTGAAAGGGGCCCTGATGGCTCGACTACTGCTATTGAGGGGGTGGAAACTAGCGGTACTGGATCTGAGGGGTATTGGATGTGTTGTGGGTATTGTGGGTGCTGCTATGGCTATCGCTGGGTGGTGTTGGGATCATTGGTGTACAATACCTTATTCACCCCCACACCTATGGAGGTTCCTCGGTAACTGTCTCAATGGTCGGCTCCGTGAACTGGCTCTCGTAGAGCTCAACTAACCTTGAGACCACATGTTATGAGGCCTCTCTGTGGGCTGATCCTGAATGGAGTGCACTCTTTAGATGGGAGCAGGGGCTGCAGACGGGGCATTTATCTTAATCTTAGATACCCTCTCAGCTAACTCTGCCATCTATCTAAGAAGCTTGCCGATGTTCTCCCACTCGAAGAGCTTGTGTATCTTACACACCTTTTCCTCGATCTGGTCGACCTTGGTTAACCTGTCATTGATTATCCCCATATTGAAGAGTAGGTCATTCACCAGATTGGCGACAACTGATCTTCCCACCTCCTGATGTATGCAAGTGGGAGGTGGCTTATCATAAGCCATGGAAATGGCTTTGGTGTGGCTGGTCTCTGCAATCTGCTAAAAATCATCCAAACTACTTCAGCTCCTATGTTCAAATAGCTTCCTCCACAGGAAACACTCACTAGACCTTAAACCTCGTAAGTCAAACCACTAAATAGGTTATGGACCAATATCGTCTTATCGAGATCTTGGCATGGACACTTCTGAATCATATCTTTGAACCTCTCCCATGCCTAGTGGAAAGGTTCATGAGGCACCTGTGTAAAGCTAGATATCTGTAAGCTCATGTGATTAGTTATACTTAAGGGGTAGAACTTCTTGAGAAACATGTCCTTTAATGCGACCCACGTGGTGACTACCTTCCCCAAGTTCATAAGCCAATATGCAGCTCTGTCTGCTACGGTAAATGGGAAGGCACTATGACGAATGTAGTCCTGAGAAACACCATGTCATTCTAGGTTGTCACAAACTAGCTCGAACTCCTACAGGAACATGTATAGTTCCTCTATTGCATTTCCGTAGAATTCTTTAGGAGTGTCAGAAAATGATGCTTCAATTCCCCAACATTGCATGGTATAATAATCCTAAGACCGTTCCCATTCAGTACAGAACTGGAATTGTAAGCATTCATCAGTGATTCCCCATAAGGTCTGTTTCCTCCCCCATTTCTCAACTGACCAATCTCTTCTCTAAATTGTTCACTGCGCTGCTCGGCACGTGCTAGTCTCGCTAAGATATCCCTCAATACATCATTGTCTCCCTCTTCATCAATATATCTTTTGGGAAGCATCTTGCTCACATGTTCTTCTTCACCTTCAGAATCAAAGGAATTGTAATCCGTATGTGTAGAATAAACTGATTTAAAAACACCGAGGTGAGGATCTTCCTTGGTGTGAGAAGGGAAAGGAGGAGAAGTATGGGTCTGACCTTCTCAAGAAAAAGAAAGAGACTTATTGGCCTTGGCTTCAAGGAAAGGATTTCCTTGAAGCTAATGGGGTCCAGGAATAAAGTCATCCCTAGCCTGTGAGAATGGTCGGTTTGGAGTGTTCAGTGAGAGAGATGCTCGCAAAGTTCGAGCAAAAATCACCCCAATATGTCATTCTCTATGTCAAGAGATTCGAGGAAAGAGCATGATATCAAATAAGGAGTGATAGGAAATGTGCTAAGATTGCGGTCTTTTAACGTACACCCCTGACGGAAACGCAAAGCAAACTTCAAGTTCACCAACTGTACATAGTAAAGTCGCAAATGTCCGACCAATTATCTTTTCAGTTTTAGTTTGGTGATAAAACATTCTTGTACGTCTTTTACACAAAATGGAGTCGTCTTATGCCTAATGATGCTTCTGATAGCCCCCAATAAAAGGGGTGGTCCTCTCGGGCTATCGGGTTTCAATATTACACCCCTAAGAAGACTACCGGGCTTATACAATCAAGACATATTTCTAAGGTCGAAGGCAAGCCCTTGTAGATTCTAATTCCAAAAGAGATGGATATAGAGACTTAGGGGGGGAAGTCTAGGGATTTGGGCTCTAACCATAGTGGTTGTGTCCTCAACCACTCCGTCTGGGGGTAAGTACATGTGTCCAAGGGTGGAGTTGCTCTCTTAAATACAATTTTTAGTTTTTTTTGCAATTTTTTGGTCAAAATTGTATTAGCATTCTCGATTTTAAGTTAGTTGTCAATTGTAAATTAATCCACCACTTAGCATGCCTATCGACACTCCCAATTCTTTAATTTCCTAAGTTATAAATTAGAAGAAGGAGATCTAAAAAGTCCATGCAAAATCGAGAATAATGATGAATGCTAAGTTAGGTGACTTATAGTGCTTTCCAGCTCTCTACATGTAGGATGCAATACAAAATTGAAATTTTACATTATATGCAAAGCAAGTGATGAAACCACACATGGCACGAACTTATATTAGACGGGAAGAATTTGAATTTAATTTGACAGTGTAGAATATTCTAAGGTGCGTATTATTAAATGTGGATAGTGTAGTCCTAAATTACATGAGCACAAGCAAAAGATAATTGACCTATGTAAAAAGCTCTAAGAGCCACAAGTGCAGGTCTAACCTATGAGCCACTCAAGTCTAGCCCCATCCTCAATATGAGAGTGAAACAATTCTCGACACACCATAAATAAAAATGTCCAAGTCCAGGTACAACCGCTAGATCCCAAACGAGAACCGCTGTAAATATCCAATTATTACAAATTATTACAAAAATCAAATAAAATGCAGAAATAAATGCTACGTACTCTACACTCTCTCACGACTCGACTCGATCTTCATTTTTAAATGCATCCTTCAGTCAGCTTATTTCCTTAAAAGTCGGCCTCCATTGCACCTATCTCGAAAAGCTACTCCAGATGCGTCGAGTCCCTCGCACAAAAAATAAGATGATGGTTAGAGAGATGACTCGAATAAAATAAAGAAATAAATAAATAAGAAAATAAAATGCTAGAAAAATAAATAGAGCGATAATTACATGAAAGCCCGGGGTCAGACTACCGGAGGTCGAAAACCTAATTTCTAAATTCTCTAAAAGTCAACAAAGTCGTGCCTTCCTGACAACCACACCATCCGAAAACCCAAGAATGCCCTTCGTTAATTCGTGAGAATTAATCGACAGATTGATCAAAATGACACTTAATTAATTTTAAATTAAGTGTAAGTGGTCAAATTTATTTTACTTGGGCAACCGCAAGGTTGAACTCAAGGAGGCCACTGTCTCCTTAAGGTGATTTTCAGACAATTTAAATGCTAGGCTTTCGAGGACAATTTTTTAGCATTTTATTTATGCGAATGATGGAATGCAAATGCAAAATGCCATTCAAAGGTTAAAATTACCTAAGATGTAAAATCTAAATTAATGTGCAATTGGCCAAAAAAATCTAGAAGGCTATTTTTCCTTAATTATTTATGCAATGAAAAAATTAGTTCATATTTTTTATATTTTATGGTGTGAAATGCATGCCTAAAAAATGAACACTTTTTATGAGTTTTTATGTAAAATTTCATGAGAAATGCAAAATTTATGAAAATTTGACGTAGGTTAAATATGATAAAATTAACCCACTATATTTTTTTAGAAATTTTTAGATACAATATGAATTTTCTATGAATTAAACAATGCAGACTGTGTGATTTTCAATAAATTAATTTTAATAAATAGAAAAACCTAATTATTTTCCAAAAAATAAAGTTATCCTAGATATGCCTAATTATGATCTAAACAGAAAAAATTTTAACTCCTAAAAATATTGGGTTTACAGACCATTAAAAATTAATTATTGTGATCACAAGTCAATTTATTTTATCGTAAACATACATGCAAATATTTTGATTTTTGGGCCCATATCAGAACATAATTTCTTCTACATAATATGTATTTTGGGGAATTTTTGGAGCAAAGCTCACAAAAAAGTCACTAAAATGTTCACAAGATAATGAATAAATTTTCCAACACAATGTAAATTTAGGATTAGAAAAAGATCATAAATGAAGGTTCAAATAAAAGTGCAAAATAGGGTCCTTTCTGCATTTAAATAAAAAATAAATGTCAAAGAAAAAAGGCACATAGCTTTTTTATTTACCAAAACATGTGGGGGCATGCATGCAAATTACCGACAATGTGTGTGAGGCATGTGTGATGTCTGGCTGATGGGGGGCTTCGATGTAACTTGTAGGTAATGCGCGGATGCCTGCATAAAACACATTGCTTGCATGTGAGGTGGCACATGAGGCGGTATGAGGTACGTGAAGTGGCTCAGATCCATTAGCTCCACGCAACAATCGACAGCTGCTTTGCGTGCATCGAGGATGGAAACTCTGAAGATGGCTCGATAATGATCGAGATCACCTGATGTTGATTGATCAAATGACTAGATTTTGGGGGGGGGGAATGGTTGGATCAGATCGGGCATTGTTCTTAATTGAACGGTGCTTGTAAGTGGTGCCTTTTCTTCCTCTAGTAATTCCAGCAAAAAAATGTTCGCCCGTCGAGGGAGTCGCGGAGGAACGAGGACTGGTCCATACACGATCGATGGTTGGTACATACATGAAGATGGTGAGGGATATCTGAAAAAGGGAAACATAGCAAAGGGGCGGTGATGGTGGAGATGGAGTCGTGCGAATGCGGTGATTGTGGTGCCTGGTTGCACGAAAAGGAGCACGCGAAGGCGATAGGGTAGGTGGATATGGGTGGAGGTCCATATCGAAGCGGAGAGATGAGGCGAATGGCGGTCGACGAAAGAATGATATTGATGGCGGATGGATTGATTCGATGAAGCTCGAGGATAAGGCGAAGATAATTACAGAAGCAGATTAAAGGAAGGAGTCGCAAGAAGAGGAAGATGAAGAAAGGAGGAGGGAAAGGGATCACCCGAGGGTGGTGGATAGACTTGACATAAAATATACAATATACAAAGATGTCCGAAAACCCAATTTTCACATATTAGCTCAGATTCTTTTGAATTTAGTCTTGTTGTATAGATAATTGATTGTATATTCATTCAAAAGTGAGTAGGTTTCATAGGAGATTGTAAGAGAGAGATATTCACATTTACTGTTCTTTGTCTCCAAACTAGAAGTTGGGGTTTGTTGAGCATATATACAAGTTAGTATTTTTTAATATTTTTTCTTTATTAATGTTAGTAATATGTACACAACAAAGTTGATTTTATTTGATTTGGGACTAGTGAAAAATAGTTAAAAATAGGAGAAGTTGTGAGAATATACATGAGTTTATACACATGATTTTTGGCTTCTTAATTTTACAGTTTTGAATGCTAAAATATGAATCTTATTTACACATGCATGAATAATAATCATGTAATATGGATGATTAAATGTAATTAAGTACTTGAGAACGGAGCTCTATTTTCATTTTTTAGAGTGATGAATGATATATTCATCACTTGGGATGATACAAATGGTATTAGAGTGAATTTTCCTCTAATAATGGAAAGGACTACCTGAGAGGAAACATGCAACCACCAATGTCATCGGAAATTATTGATGTGCCATGTCACAATGAGGATGTTGTGAATATAAGTGGGGGATGTTGTAAGACCCCAACCCCCGAACATAGACATCTAAAACTCACGAAGTACATGTGTGAGTTATAAGTGGTCAGGATTATTACTTGACAATTTGGGATTAAGCATTTTATATGGTTCTCAATGGATCCAATTAGACTTAAAACCAATAAGTTGTTAGGATCAGGTTTCCTCGATAACGAATCGGGGACCTAAGTCTCCGCGACTGCATCACGATGAGAATCCTTCGATCCGATCTAACATTTTGTTTCATGGTAGCTAAAGTTTTAGCTTTCATCTAATTTTGTTTCAAGTTTGATTCCATTCTATACAGCAGTAGGTAGATTTGACCTCCAATCATGATCTCAATTTTGGTCATTGATCGATCTGGCCCGAGCTCATCTCACCCGGACAACACTTCTAGTTCTCCGTTATTTCTCCAGAAACTAACAACTCAGATCAATCCAGATCAGGGATCTTGATCCTTCTCCTCCATCCGCGGGATCAACCACCCATTACATCCTTCTATGCTTAACAATCGACCGAGGATCGATCTTCGAGCAAGAATTCTCAATTTACAAGCGTCCTAGAGCTTTGACTTGTCGATTTGCTGGAGATAGCACCTGCAGTCCAACGACTTCATCTGGAGGCGAAGTACTTGAACCAAACCTCAAAGAGCTGAGCTCACTACACGGAGATCCATCATCTGGAAAACCACCTGCAGCTAACCATCATTTGAAGTGCATTGTTTGAGCACTGAGTTTGGTTTATCCTTGCAGGTCACAGATCGAAGCTGCTCAAAGTAATCGAGGGAGATCTGGAGACGACTGAATCATCTGCATCTGAGCATCACTCCAGATTTCTCTCCAACGAGATCTGGATCTGGAGAACCATTACGTCGAAGAGAGACTTGATAACAATACCGGAGATCGAGGAGCAGCATCGACGAGTAGCTTTAGATCCAATCAAGATCCGACTGAAGTCTAGCGCCTCGAGTTAACTCAGTTGAACACCGCTCAAGGAGACTGCAAGTTATCATCACGTGACCTTTTGTGAAATTGCAAAATTTATTTTGACTCCCTTCGACATTGCTTTCCTTGTGTCACGTGCTATCTCGTGATCATATAAGCATTTGCATGTGAACCTTTTATGCTTTCAATATTTCGATTTAGATCCTAACGTAGCCCCATGTGAAGCGTTCACATGACCCAACTTTTGGTTATTACATTTTAAATCTTAATCTTTATCTTTTGTTTTCAGTTGCAAGTCTATTTTCCAATAATCTCGTTTTAGCCCTTGTTTAGTAGTAGAATTTTAATTTTCTTTTATTTCTTGTATTAAAAAATTGTTGTGTGATAATAATAAAATAAAATCGCAATAACTAACTAATAACTATCTATATTAGCAATAAAATTTGTTTTTATAACTATTTTGATTTAATTTTAAAAAAAATCAAAAACATTATTCAAAAAATGTTTTCAATTTTAAAAATTATTAAAATTTTGAAAATTGCTAGAAAAATCTAAAAAGTTACAGGAGCTGTATTTTATTATTTATTTTCATATACATAAAAATCACATAAAAGTATGAAAATAAAACATAAAATTTAAATATTTACATGAACTTATAAAAAAAAGAAAAATCATAGAAAAATTACAAAAATTTGTACAATCACATCTTTTAAAGGTATTTTCATTATCTATAATATTAAAATAATATCAGAAAGTTCATGTTTAGTATTTTTTAAAATAGGGCTCTATTTTGATTAATAATATTGTTTTTAAATTTTAATTCTATATAAAATCCATAAGAATAGACAAATTCTCAAAAAAAGTCATTAATAATATAGAAAACTCCAAAAACCTAAGAACTCCTATTTTCCACTACTTGGTTTATTTATGATTTTTGAAAAATCTTAATATATTCCTTAATCCATTCGTATATATTCTTATTCATAACTTTATTTTCAAATTTAAAATTATGTAAAATTTTGCAAAAATTAAAATTCATTAAAAATTACAAATTAGAAACTATAAAAATATTTAAAATATAAAATCCATAAAAATATAAAATTTATACATATTTTGGTATAACAAAATACTTAAAAAAGGTCATTAAACAAATAAACTCCATTAAAATTTTGTAAAATAGTTTATAAAATCCAAAAAAAGGAAATATTTTCTAATCACTAACTTTACCTTTCTATATTAGTTGAAAGTTTGCATCCATGAGTTTGACTCTAGATGTTATACCCGTTTGAATAAACTAGTCTAGTTCTTAATAATTTTTTATTGATTCGCTTTTGGGTTGCAATGACATTAATAATTCATTCAAGAACTAATCACTAAAGCTGTCATGCCCATGTGTTTAAGAGGAAGGGATAGGGTGTCATTCTCTCCAAAGTTCAACTTGATCAAAAGGCCATTCTAAATAGTCCTTGACGTCTAAAGGGAGCAAGTTTTAGGGGCTAGGGGTGGAGGCCCCATCTATCAAAGTATCTGACACTAAAAGTATTAATTCAAAAAAAGTATTTGAAATATTTCCACTATTAGCTAGTTATCCTCAAAGGCCCATCTAAGGCAACAACAGTATACGATTCCTAGCTTCCCTTATTTTGGGGAGATATAAAAAATTATAGTAGCTATATTCCCCAGCTTGAGCCATTTGGCTCGGCTACGCTACCACCAAGATGAGACTATACATTTGCCTCAAGATGCCCTAGGTGAGAATCCTAATGGGCATTCCCTAGCATGACTACAATACCCTTTAAGAAAGCAACACCACTCTTGATGTCATCTTCAATGTTAGCTCTTTCCGTAGACTAACAAGAAAAGTTTGACTGCCTTGAGTTTCTTAGTCATAACTAATATTGGTTACAAGAGAGGTCTAAATCTTCTCCACCATTGGAAGTTATCCTTGAATATTTTGGAAAGAACCTTAAGCGCATCACGGAAGTGTAAAGATCACGTCATATGCAATCGGGAGCGACTAGTTGCACTAGTGGCTCGGTGCATCGGAATTTAAAAGTTTTAAATGATGAAACCACATGATCCGATAACATTTCTCGAATCATTTCATAAAAACTACAAAGTAGCTATAGGAATACCTTATGAAGCGTGGTTACGATTGTGCCTCTAAAGCAAGAGACCTCCCATCTCAAGTCCCATCTGATAGAGGAGATGCTTGTGAGCGTGTTGATGAAATGTGTGCTCCTTGCAATATGAGTCGATAATCCAAGCAACGAAACTCCAATCTCATCACACGAGATTCGATGTCTTCTTCATGAACGAGGTGCACCGAAGGAGACAAAGATCCATGAGCGGTCGAAGTGGTGGCACAACAACATGGCAATGATGGCGGTCTTCTCTAGGGTAAGAGGTGGATGGCCACTCTTGTAGGAGATAAGGGGGCATGTGTATGAGAATGAGAGAGAGAGAGAGAGCACTTGCAATTATTGTGTGTGTAAAATGAAGAGATATGGTTGCCTCTTCTTTTATAATATTTTGGGAGTCCATGGATATCAATCCATGGACAACACAAAATCGATGGTTGAGATTAATTTGTGTTTCTTTCAATGGCCATAATTTTGTTGTAAAAATATAAAAATATTTTATTTAATTAAATTTAATTAAATATATATTGAATAATAATCAATATCAAATATTAGTTAAAGCAATCAACCTTAGAGAAATAGGAAGGAGACAGACCTCCTTCCATGATGGGGGGATGACCACAAATCCTATTAGGACTTGGTGGTTGATGAATCTGTGATTCATCACTCTAAAAGTTGAAAATAAAGCTTTGTTCCTGAGTAATTAGTTGCATTTGATCACTTATATTGCATAATTAGCATTCATGCATGTGTAAATAATATCTGCATTTTAAGATTCATATTTGCATAAATAAGAAGCATGAAATTCCTTCTAAAAATCACCTGTAAATACCATATTTGTATCTATTTTATATTAACTCAAAATCCAATAAAATTAACTCTATAGTGTATATATTACTAAGTCTGATAAAGAGAAAGTATCAAAAAATACTAAATTGTAAAATTATCCAATAAAATCCAAATCCAAGTTTGAGACTATGAACCTTAAAATGTGCACATCTCTCTCATACACTGTCCGATTTAGGTCTACTCACTTTTAAAGTAATATACATTCAAAGATCTTCAAAACAAGACTACTTTCGTAAAAATCAGAGATCGTATGTGAAACTTGGGTTTTGGGCCTCTATTGTATATTGTACATAATGACTAAAATATCCTTCATTTTATCTTTTTATTCTCTTAATTATTAAAAAAAATAGATTAAGTTGTAAATATTTCTGTCATATTTTTTCTAACTTAAGTTTGATTTTTCTCTTATTTAAAAAAATTACAAAGTATAAAAATATGTTATTTTATATCTATTGGATATCACCCAAAAATACACTTTGTACATATGACTTATTTTGATTTTTAATCCTTCACAGAATTTGTAAATCTCGTCGAGATGAGCAACTTTTGTGTTGATCACTTTTTGATTTTACCTCTTTTGTTATTTCTTTTTAATTTTTCTTTACATTTAATTTTCTATTTTTCTGGGAGCAACACGTGGCAGTTCCTGGAGCCGCCACATGTCCTCTCCCTTTATTTTATTTTATTTATTATTTGTTTACTAATTTTATCTTTATTTATTACTTTATTTATTTATTTTAATTACCCACTTTACCTTTATTTTATTTATTTTAGTTATTTTAATTATTTATATTTTATTTTATCGATATTTTATTATTTGATTATTTATTTAAGAAAATTAATAAATAAAAAAATTCAACTTTAACCGCCACGTGGTCGCGCTCCTGTACGCCATGTGGCGCCTCCATCCCTCTCTCTTTTCTCTCATTCACATTCCACTCCCTTATTCTCTCTCTCTCTTCCCTTTTTACCCATGCACGACCTGCACCTCTCCCCTCACTTCTCTCTTCGCGCCCTGGAGCTCTTCTCCCATTTCCTCCACCTTCCCACGATCTCTCGCTCGTCCATGCACGTAACACATCTCTTCCATGTGTCTCCCTCTATCTCGTATGAACGCCCACTCCTCATTCCTTCCTCCACCGGCCACCTATAAAAATCACCTCGTGCTCCTGTTGCCGGGTATCCGCCCTTTTGGAGTCAACGAGAGAGAGAGAGAGAGAGAGAGAGAGAGAGCAACAGCATACTTTCAGGTGAGAGCTAAGTTATCACTGGTCGAGCGAAGACCCTCCACCGGGACATGCGTGATCCAGAGGAGCAAGACACCTCTGCTGTTGTTCGTGCCATCCACGACCAGCTCATATCCGTCGACGCCACGACGTAGAGCGACGATCTGGCATTGGCTTTTTTCCTCGGCCGGTTCCCCATGCCATAGATCTATCCTCATCTCTGGTAATCCTCTTCTTACCTCTTCTTCTTCTTCCTTCACTATCCTCTTCCTCCATCTTCCTCTTCATTTACTCTCTCTTCGCCACGCCTTCATCCACTCATCAAATCATAAAACTAATTGCATCTCAACATATATATCACTCATGGAGAGTCTAATGGTGATTTTTAATGATTTTTTCCAGAGCGGTTTCATAAAAAATTTAGGGATTTTATCACTGGTGCCCCTCCGAGATATCGCAATATCAGTTATGCCCCTATCTTTTTGATAATATCAGTTGTGCCCCTCACTTCTTGCAAATCTATCACTTGTACCCCTCGGGTAAGTTTCTGTCCATCCCAAACGCAAACAGACGTTATCTTTAGGGACACGTCAAGAATTAAATTTAAAAAATGGATTGAAATATCATCTTCCTCCCTTCTCCTCCTCCTCTGTCTTATTCCTCCCTTCTCTTCCTCTCCCATCTTCTTCCTCTCCCACCTGTTG
Source organism: Ottelia alismoides (assembly GCA_037367405.1). NCBI lineage: Eukaryota > Viridiplantae > Streptophyta > Magnoliopsida > Alismatales > Hydrocharitaceae > Ottelia > Ottelia alismoides. The sequence continues at coordinate 190,970 of JAZKJV010003976.1, forward strand.
TTGCCCAGACCTCCCTCCACCCCTCCGTCCCGACCTCCCTCCTCCGCCCCGACCTCCCTCCACCCCCTGCCGCCCCTCCGCCTCGACCTCCCTACCGGCTCCGCCCACGCCTCGCCTCCGTCCACATCCTCCTCCTCCCCCAGCCCCTACGCCCGCGACGCGGCGACCTCCGCGCCCCCGCGACCCCAGCGCCCCCTCCCTCCTCCCCCTGCACCCCTGCGACCCATGCCCCGCGCCCCACCACCCCCGCGACCCCTGCGCCCCCTCCCTCCTCCCCCCTTGCCCCTGCGCCCCCTCCCTGTCTCCCCCCGCCCCTGCGCCCGCGTCCCCGCGACCCCCGCGCCGCCGCGACCCCTGCGCCCCCTCGTCCTCCCCCCGCGCCCCTGCGACCCCAGGCCCCACGCCCCTGCGCCCCCTCCCTCCCCCCTCGCCCCTGCGCCCTCGCCCTGCCTCCCCCCACGCCGCCGCGACCACTATACCCTCGCCCTGCCTCCCTTCGCCCCTGCGCCCCGTGCCCCCGCGACCCCTGCACCCCCTGCCCTCCCTCCCCCCACGTGCCTCCTCCCACAGCACAGCACATGCTCCTCCCAGGTCTCCCCCAAGGTCTTTCATTATTTGTTAAGTTAAAGATAAATTTTTAATTAATTGATTCGTGAAAATTCACCGAAAAATTCAATAAAATTCACGGTTTGATCGGTAATGAGTGATATATTAATGAAAATGCAAAAAATTTAAAGATTCGATGGATGCATGAAGGTGTAACTAAGAGAGAGAAATTATGAAGAGAAAGGAAGAAGAACAAATGGAGGAGGAAGAAGATGAAGAATTCTAGACAATAATACCCCTTTTAACTGCACCAAAGTTTGAAAAAACCAAGGTTATGTCAACTCATTGACGGTCAATCTGACGGAAGAGCACAACTGATGACGGAGAAAGAAGTGAGGGGCACAACTGATATTACCAAAAAGATAGGGGTATAACTGATATTGCGATATCTCGGACGGGAACAAGTGATAAAATCCCAAAAATTTATTGTCACTAAACAAATAGATTGAGTTCCCCTATTAACAGGGGAACTTCCCCTCTCGTTCTCCCTAGCCTTTGCTCCTCCACGCACCACGCCACTTCCACGTTCACCTCGGCTACACCGTACACTGGCCGCACCTAGGCCTTGCTCGAGGCTCCTCCGCTTTCGCACGACCGCCTACGCCAACAGGCACACCTCCACGCACCTGCCCCAGGTGCAGCAACCCTCCCCCTGGTCCGTGCTCCTCCTCCAACTGCCCATGGGCGGCCTTGCCTCCACGCCAATCGATCAGTGCGCGAGGACCTCTTCGCCATTCGCAGAGCAGCCTCGTGCCTACCGTTGCATAGCAAGCACTATCGCCTCGCATCACACCGGCAGCTCCGCCCGCCATCGCCTCGGTCGTGTGTCGGCCGAGGTCTCTAGCTGCCATTGTCTCTTTCCAACTGCCATACAACGGTTGGCCTTTTAGCACTAGACTTTCGCGGTTGCACAGCAGCACCTCCTCCTAGCGAGCTGCCTCTCTACAAACGCCAGTCACCATCGCCCGCACATCTCCACTCAATCCACTGCCACGCTGACACCTTCTCGTGCTACCCATGGAGCCGTACCCTCGCGCAGTGGCTCGCGCACCAGCAGGCTGCACGCCGATGTTGCCAGCCCTCGACGACGGCAGCTGCGTGCGTAGCACCACCAGGGAACACCCCCTTGTCCTTCTACTAACTCCAAACCCCACCTCATGTGCCTAGCACATGAGATTTAGGTCAATTACAGAGGGACCCTCAAGTTCCTTGGAAATTACGCCGCCATCCCCCCAGCTGGAGATCACGTGTGCTACATACCCCTCTCCTGGGCAATTTACACCCGCAACCATCTGAGCATCGGTAATGACATTTCAGTCCTCATGCACATTTGTTTATGCGTATTTGATTTCTGTATTTGCAAGTAGGCCCCTGTAATTGTCTTTTAATCTGAACGTTCATTTAATATCATTTTATTATTCTAAAAATTGCATATTGTAGAAAAACTCATGCTTTATCATTGTGAATGTTTGTTTGATTTTTGTGAGCTACGGATTAATTAATATAATTATTTTCGTGGAAAATTCAACATTTTACTCTGAAATTAAATTGGTTTTATATTTACTAAAATTATTTTGCGAAAATCACCCTGCATTCATATTTAATCCCTAGTTAATTCATTCAGTTGAAAAATTCCACAAAAAATATAATAGTCTAATTTCATCATTTTTCACATCCTGGCCAAGTCTGAGATTTTTTAGACATTGTTTGAATGCAATTGCAATTGAGTCCCTTAACTTAGCTTGAAGTTGCATTGCATTTTTAATTTCATTTTAAAAATACCAAAAAATTTTCTATGAAAATCTAGCATCTACATCGACTTTAAATAAATCTAAAGAGAAAGTTGCCTCCCTGAGTTCAACCTTGGGCTTACCCAAGTAAAAATAGTATCTGCTCGCTTTTAGTTGGACTAATAATTAAAGAAGTGGTTTTTGATTGATCTGAATTCATCCGACTAAAAACAACATAATTAAAAGGGTAAAATCCGGATTCTTCAAATGGCGTTGTTTCCAGTGAGGCATGGCTTTGGTTAATTTTTAGAAATTCTTAATTTTAGATTTTTCATCCACGGATAGTCTAATTCCTGTTTTTTCTTGTGAATATTTCTCTATTTATTCTTAAGATTTTTTTGTTATTTATTTGCTTTATTCTATGTCGTTCTCTCTGACCACTGTCTTATTTTTGTGCGAGGAATACGAGGCACCGTAGGCGACTCGTCTGGCGAGCTGAAGAACCTGCATTGAATTGAACCGAGTCGCTTTGAGAGAACTTGTAAAAAAAATCTACATTTAAAGCAGTTCCCATTTGGGTTCTCGCGTGTGTAACCGAATAAAAAGACTCTCTATGTTGTGTGGTTACTTGCCGTAGAATAGATCCTGGACTCGCAGCTCTTATAGCTTCCTAGTTCTGTTTGTGCTCATAATATCTAGGGCCACACTTCACCATTGAAAGACACACTTAGACCGCATGACTTTAGCCAAATTTAAATTCATTCTTCACTCGCTAATAGAACTGCCTGTCTAGGAGCGGCTTTTCATTGCTTGCATTCATTTAGTTCCAAAATTTCAATTCTATTTTGCATCTCGCATGTAGAGCACGAGGATCACTGTACGTCTTTTGAACTGGGCATGCATAATTGATTTTTAATTGCATCGGTTTTTCTCGAATTCCTCCCCCTTGATTTTACAACTTTAGATTAAAGGAAATTGGGACTAGATGATAAACGTGCCTTGTGTGTTGGACTAATCAAGTGGCCATCTAACTTAAAATCGGGGATGCTAAACGAATTGACCAAAAAATTCAATTTAAAAATGGAATTTTAGTTTGCGGGAGAGCAACCCTGACCTTGATTTTAGGCTGAGTGAGGGTACATAGAGTATGTGTGCACACACTAAGATAGAGCCCAAATCCCCACCTTCCATATCAATGTACCCCACTCTTAGTAAATATCACAGGTTGAAGTATTCAAAGTTCAACTGACCAGCACCAAGAAGCCTCTGCTTGCTTCGGCAAGTAGATAGGGATGAAGCAGCGGTGCGACGTGATAAGTTTCTAGTAACCCTCAGGGGTGAAGTGATAAGCCTTGTCAGCCTCCACCTACTTCGATAGGTAGATAGGGACATGTCCCTGAATTTCAACGGTATTAACCGAGTAAGCCAGTGATAGGAGCTAGTAGAGGAAGGGCGTTGGTATCTTAGGTGACAGGTTAAACAGGGGAGACACATCCGTCATTGAGTCGACTTCCCTATAGGCCATCGCGTAATCCTTGCTAATTTGCTTGAAAATCACACTTAAAATGAACCAGATTAATCAGACCCGGCTTTGGATCCTTAACCTTGTTGAGTGTGAACTCAGGGTTTGTGATTCAATTGATTGCTTTAGGTAGGAGTCAAATCCTATCTTCGCACACTTGTGATCCCGACATTGCTTCTTTTTTCCATAAAAGATGACCGACTGAGGGGATATTTACTCGATCGCAAATATCTCATTGAACCCCTTACGAAGTGTGCCTTCATGGTCCCGGGCACAATTTGGGCCAACCCGAGCTCATGACCCTCTTGACTTCGGGATCTCTCACTCTTGGGATGGTCACCCTCAAACCATCCCTTTTCTCTCCTCTCATCTCACCAAGGAAGTCCTTCGCCTCGGTGAGAATGTCTTCATTACTACATCCTCTAACCTAGACCCCGATATTTATTCAGGTGAAGAGGATGAACCCGAGACCAAGATGCCTAAGAAACACCCTAGCAAAGAGGAACACAAAGATGACCCTATGCATCAAGCCTTTTGCTTGTTTAGCTAGAGCTGAGCAGATAAATGCAGATCTTATGGCTAGGATGGGACATGTGATTGAGGCGAGTGGAATAGACAAACCGATAGTAGATGCCTACAACCTAGCTGATAATGAGATACATAGTTGCCCTCGTACCTGAGGTACCACCAGAGGCATTTGAGCTGAATCCCCATTTCCTTGGGTTGCTATCAAAGTTTAATGGAAATGCAACAAAAGAACCATATGCTATCTTGAGAGACTTCGAGTTGGTGTGTAACAACCTTAGCCATCCTAGGGACAAGATTACATCAAGCTGAAGGCTACCTCGTTTGCCTTAGGAGATAAGGCTGCCCATTGGTTGAAGAATCTCGGGATTAGATGTACGATCTGGATGCAATTCACAGATTTATTTCTGAAGAAGTTCTACCCACTAAGTAGGACTAATGAGTTGAGGATGAAGATTGCTAGTTTTTCCCAGGGTCCCCACGAACTATTTCATGAAGCCTGAGATAGATTCAATGATTTGACACAGAAATGCCCTTGTCATGGCATTACCAAGGTGATCTTAGTCCAGGCCTTATTCTGTGGTATGGCCCCTGAAATGCATTGGTTAGTGAGTGCAACCTGTGGAGGTAGATATCTAAATAAGAACGAAGATGTTGTATGAAATATCCTAGAGCAGATGGTAGAAACGGGCAGATTTCAAGCCACTAGGGCCTATCATGTGTCTCCCTCAAGCCTATCTCATGAGACACCTAAGAGGACTGTAGCGGATCTGACAGATGACCTAAACCCAGCATGGGGATAATAGTTGATAAGCTTACCATGGTAGAACATATCCACAATAGGGTCACTGATCTTGAGGCGCTTTCATGATTGCCGAAATAAGTGGAGGAATTGGATGAGAAGGTAGCCAAGATACGACTACCTGCCCCTTCTACACCTTCGATACATGTACATCGAGTTCACCTAGTACAGGAGCAGGTTCATGGGCCTTAGAGCAGCTGGGTTGAGGAGCAGCAGTACACTCACCAGGAGCAACACGCACCTCCATAGGTGGAGTTGGTATACGAGGAGCCTCCGCAGGTGTTTGAGATCAACGGGCTGTGGTACAACCATTACCCCATCAGTAGGCAGTCGAGGATGGGGAATGGTCTGCCACACTGACCCCCCCCATCTTACCAGGAAACCAACTCCGTCCCCACACCGCATTTTGTGCAGTCCCGATCAAGACAAGGATATCAACCTCAGCAGCACCAGCAGCAGCGCACATTCCACTTGGGCCAGCAAGCCCCCCACCACCTTACACCTCACAGTCCAACCCACAACAGTACCGACAAGGTCAGCATGGCCAATATAAACAGCAAAATCACCCATCCTCTAGTCAGCAGTAGCAGACCCTGCCCACTAGTGATTTGGGGTCCCTCACCTTGGCCATCTAGACTTTGACTGATAGGGTTCAACAGATGCAGAATGATTAACATGACATAAGAATATATTTGAACCAGGTCTCACGCCACCAGGATCAGCAAATGGCACCAAGGACCCCAATTCCCGCCCAGGTTCAGGCCAACCCCAATAGCTTGAATCAGGGTCAGCATCGACCACGAGATCATTTATATTATTCAGAGTATTCTCTATCTGAACATGAGATTCATTCATACAATAATATTAATCATATGTACCTTAGGAGCGGAAGGACCGTGACCATACCTGATCGGGCACGAGAACATGAGGAAGACGCTACCAAGTCTCTACCTGAGGAGAACTTGGAGGCAGAGGAGCAACATCACCACCACCATCACCTTCAATAGTGGAATAAAAGGATTTCAAAGTCCCCAAAGCACCAAAAAAATCATGAAGGCAAAAAGAACAAAAAGACGGAGAGGAGCACCGGCAATGAATCAAGTGAGCTGATGAAGAGCCCGCATCTCCATTTGAGGAGGACACACCAGGAGTAGTAGTAGATGCACCACCTGTTTTGTTTCATGAATTTCTTTCGAGTCAGCGTCAGAGTTAGAGTCCCAGTCCTGTAAAGAACTCAGTTTCCCATTTGAATGAAAATATTTCAGTTTCAGAATCTGAGTTATCTTAAAAAATCCCTTCCCCTGTACCCTTAAGGGTGGAAAGAAGAAATCTAAAAAAGTCCAAAAAGATGACCCTGAGATGGTTGAGTTTTGCAACAAATATATCAAGATCACAAGCCCCTTTTATAAGTATGTGGATATGACACCTGCATTTCAGAAGTACCTTAAGGTGAGATGCACACATACTAGGGTCAACAGGAAAATAAGAAGCCATGTTGTGAAGCACGTTTTGTCAGTAGGCACTACTTGCGCCATCAATAATGTGTTCCAAGGAAACGAAGGGACATGGGTGTCCATTATGTGGTGAGTCATGTCGATGACACTGCGTTTGCACGCACTCTCCTGGATAATGGATCCTCAATTAATATAATGCCAACAACCCTTTATAAGCGGCTAAATCTAGGACCTATTAGGAAATCCAGAGCTTTACTATTGTTTGTAGAGAAATCCAGTAAGAGGTCCAAGGGAGAATTGAGGAACAATATCATCAATGTAGAGGGTTGGAACTATATGGTGGACTTTACAGTCCTTGATATGGAGACCCCTTGAAATTGGAGAGATTCTCAAATCATTCTTGGAAGGCCCTTCCCGAGAATAACATGGGCTTTTTTCGATTATAAGGTCGTGAAAATTCAATTACATACTTCGAGCGGAGATGGAGAACTTGAGATGAAGTAAACAAGGTGGCAGAGGCTAGATTCCGAATCTAACACCGAGTACACTTCGTCAGAAGCAGATTGTGTTCATATAGACACCGTTGGGCCATGGAGACATAACCCAGCCAGCACTGATGAGTCCCTCTCCATTGGATAGAATCTGGTACATGAGACAGTTTGCGAGATCCTTAGGAAAGAACAATGCGTAGAGAGTGCATCCCCCTACATCTTCGATGACACAAAGGCCCAGCTGGGCCTGTCAGTCCTTCCCTCTTTAGGATAATCAGAAGATAAGGATGATGAGTCAGACCTGGCTTTCGCCAATTGCTTGGACACTTTTGATGGTCCGACTCCAGAGTTGAGTCAGTTGGTGGCAGTTACTTCATAGACAGATCCAACCACTATCAACACAGGGCCAGAATTGATTGAGCTAAACTTTCTCGATGATCGCACTTTACCTGAGCCCAAACCATAACCCGCAATCCTAAAATACACCTTCCTTGCAGGACAAGAAGGGAAGTTTTTGGTTACCATCAGTTCACGGTAGACCAATGAGAAGGAATCTCTCTTGTTTTAAATATTGGAGAAAAATCGCAAGGCAATAGATTGGGGCATCTCCGATCTCCACGGGATAAATCTCGCTCTGTGTTCGCATCATATCTACCTTGAGAATGAAGCTAAACCCTCTCGTGAATTCCAGCGTAGGTTGAATCCAAATTTATGAGAGGCCGAGAAGAAAGAGATTAAGAAATGGTACGACGAGAGCTTTATTTATCCCATCTCTGATTCCAAGTGGGAGTCACCTATTCATGTTGTCCCAAAGAAGTCGGGAATTTAGACGACCACCAACGAGGATGGAGAGGATATTGTGACACGATGACGGGGTCCGAAATTCGTTGCATTAAAGATGTGTATTTATCGTTCGCTTAGAAATAATGATTTGTCGTTTTGTTGTAGGCGGCAATCGGAATCGGTTAAGAAAATAACCACAATTATTTATTCAATTTTTAAGCACGTGGTTTTATGTTTATTTTACTTGGGCAAGTCCCAAGGTCGAAAACAAGGAGGCAAAGGAACAACATAGAATTATGTCTATCAAAATTCCTGCGTGGTTTTCAAGGGGGACTTTTTTTAAAATTGTTAATGCAATAAAGGATGCAAAATGCAATTTTGGCATATTTTAGGGACTAAAACGTAAATTACGCTCAAACGATGTCCGAAAAATACGAAACTTGGCCACAATGCAAAATATGATGAAATGAATGCACTGTATTTTTTTTGGAATTTTTGGATGCAATAAGAATATTATGAATTTTTAAATGCAAACAAAATGAATTTCAATATTTAATTATAATAAATATTAAACCTGATTATTTTCAATGAACAAAATTATCTAAGATCTATCACTAGGTAATGGATCTTAGAAATCCTAAATCTTGAAAATACTAGTTTCAATACCTATTAAAAATCAAACATTGAAATATGCAAAATGATTTTTACAGGGTAAACTATGCATGCAAATGCACTGATTTTTCAGGAATTTTTAGAGCAATGGTTAATCAAATATAAATTTCAAAGCAAGAAATGGGCAAATTTTGTAATTTTCCACAAAATAATTAATTATTAATAAACCATCAATCACAAAAATATCCACAATATGTCAAACTGTAAAGAAATAAGTGTAGAACAAAATGCCATTTTTTGATAAAATAAAATGATGCAAAGAAAAGGTTCAAAACAGAAGGGGAATACAGGGGTATTTCTGCAAAATAAGTAACTAAAATGAATATGAAAATGCAAAGAGGACCTACGTGCAATTATCGATACTAGTGGGAGTGAATCTGCAATATTTCTAAGGGAGCACGTGCGACGCATGTGCTTTTGGATGTCTGGACTTCTTCGCAAAAATGAGGATCTCCGGGGGGTCCAATGCAATTTACCCCCGCAGTCACGTGCTTAGCACGTGACCCGTGGGGATGATGTAGGCGCTGACGTCCCCCCGGGCGCGCGTGCCTCGCACGTGCGTGGTGGGTCTCGGGTGTGTGCCCGGTCCAAGGCAGAGGCGTGGAGGCGGGTCAGAAGGCCTTCGGCGACGAAACAACAAGGGGATGGAGGCGGTAGCTTCGAATGCCGGCGAGGCTGGCGGGACGCCCTAGCAAGGCGGAGGGAACCGGCTGACCTAGCGGAGCTGAGGCTCCTGGAATTGATGACCGACGACGTAGCAGTGGGGTTATGGTCGGTCGATGGTGACTCGCCGGATGGAGAAGCAGAGAGTTAACGCCGTAGAGAGTTGTCGGAGCAGCTCCTGGGCGTGGTGAAGATGATGGAGTTGAGCGTCGGAGGCGAGCTGTTGTTGAAGTTGGTGGGTGGTGGCTCGACGTCGAGGCGGAGCAGAGAAGCCAGGCCGAAGCGGCGCTACGACAAGGCGGTGGCCTTGGATCTCACCGGCAGATGGAGGAGACGCTGTCACCGCCGCCTCCACGCACAGATGTGGATCGACGGATGAGGGAGCGAGGGTCACGGTGGTGATCTTAAATAGGTTGAGGGGTTCGTCGGAGATGGAAAGAAGATCAGGGGGGATCTGGTGATAGGCGGCGGTGAAATCCCAGGGATTTGATGAGATTGGGAGTGACGGAGGATCTGGGACAGAGATTTGACTGATGCGACGAGATATGGTGGTCGGATATGGGGGGATCTCAGATGCGGTGGCAGAGATTTCAGGGAAGAGGGCGGCTACCGATTGGGAAAGGAACGGGGAAAGATGATGGCCCCTGGGCTTTTCGATCGGGCGATGATCGGATGGCCCAGATGGGGCCACGTGGCACGCAAGGGGGTAAAGGGAGCGGGGCACGTGTGTTGCACGTGCTTCGCACGTGCGGGATTAGTTAATTAATTAATTAATTTTTTTTATAAAACGAATAATAAATAAAGCAAAAATTGGCTAACATGTGGCGGCTCCAGGAGCTGCCACATGTCAGCACCAGAAAAATCGAAAAAGAAATAATTTTTAAAATAAAAAATAATAGAAAATGGCCACAGATCGAAAAAGTTTCTTCACGAAAATTACTTGTCTCGATGAGATCTACAATTTTCATGAAGACATCAAAACCAAAATCAATCAATTGCAAAAAGTGATATTTTTGGGGTATCCCATGTACATAGAATACCTTGATTTTTGGGTTTTATAATTTTTATATAATTTTTAAACCAGATAAAAATCCGGAAAAAATATGATAAAATCAAAGATAAATAATTACACATTAATCTGATTTTTTTGGATTCTTATTAGGTAACAAAAAGAAGAAATAAAATAAAAGATGAAAAAGACTAATTTTGTATAGTTGGTTAGTGAAGACTTGGACCCAATTTGTTTCTTTTATTTTAAGCTCAATTTGGATTTGGATTTTTGCGCATTTTAATAAAACTTTTATCAAAGAAGACAAATAAAAAAATAAACTAAAATAGGCTAAATATGTACATAAAATAATAGGTCAAAAACCGCTAAAATACAAAATGTACAAAAGTGGCCCAAAATCCAACTTTCACATATGAGCTCCAATTCACTTGAACGGGTCTTGTTTTGAAGGTAATTGAATGCACATTAGTTCAAAAGTGAGTAGGATTAAAACAGACACTAGATGGGGAAGATATGAGGGTTTTAGTCCGGAAATCCTAAAATTAGGGCTTGGGTTTTTGGTCCACTTATTTGGGTTAGTGATTTTTTTTTCATTTATTCTTGTTAGTGATGTGTACACAGTGGAGTTAGTTTTGGGTCATTCAGAGTTAGCCTGAATGAGTTAAAAATCCGGGAAGTTCGGCTATTTACAGGTCATTTTTGGCTTGGATTTTTGGCTTCTTATTTTGTGCATAAATAATGGATAAAATGCAATTCTTATGAAAACATGCATGAATGCTAATTATGCTGAATAAATGCAAAAGTGCTGATGATTTTGAGGGATCTGAGCTTAATTAATGAGATTTAGAGTGATGAATCCGAGATTCATCATCCCCCTATACTTAAACCATGTTCGTCCCTGAGCATCAAAAAGAAATACCATGAGGTGAAATGATTGGGTTCCATACCAAGATCATGAGCTGAAGGTGAAAGTGAAACTAGACTCGACCTTTGGATTATTAGTGTGACGGAACTTCTGTGAGACTTAGAATTTTAAAATCAACAGCCCTCAAGTTCTACACATCATTGCTACAGTTTCGGCTCAGAAGTCATCCTAGATCAATCCTTTTCCCAAAGTATACCCTATGAACATTGAACAACCGACTCATGTGTGTGAAAGATTTTAGCTCTTCCCATCCAGAATGCCGGACTACCATGCTCCTCTCCTCTCCTCTCCAGTAACTCGTCCTCAGGGAGCAGGTATTTCTTTCTAAGGTCTGTCGCGCTGTGTTCACAATCGAATTGGGGGAGAAGTTAGAAGAAGGAGAAAATAACTGGAGGGTGGCCAGTGTAGTCACCTCTCCTTGTGAAGATGGCCAGTGTAGTCGAGTCTCCACCAAGATCTACAGGTTTTCTTGAAGCTTGGACCTTTTTGGTTAGATATTTATTTGGTAGAATGTTTCTTTGTATTTGAAATTTTTGGTGGTTCTGCTTGGATCTTATTGTGCCCCTACGGATATAGAATCTTTTTGTTTCCGTATATTTTTTGGGGTCTTAGAAAAAATTGTGCCCAACCGTCCATCCCTTTTCCGAAGCTTTATTTCAACACGTACTCTGGTCTTTAGATTTTCACGCTACCAGAAAAGAAACTCGCACAGTCTTCCAACATCCTATCTGAGTTGAACTAAGTGCATAGTGCGAGAGTACAAATTAATTCCCTATTCCATAGTTGTACCCAGAATGAAGAGACCATGTTAGACACTAAGAGTCAAACGATGCACATTGTCATGGGGAACTTAAAGAATTAAGCCAAAGACCTGAAGTTTCTAAAATCCTATTTCTCGGTGAAGTTCCTCTGAAAATTAGGTGGATTAAGGTCAAGTCCAGATCACTCTCGGGTTCTCCTCATAACTCGGTTCAGAACACAAAGACTTTTCACAAATGCAAATGCATGAAATGATGGATGAAGTGCAGGTGTGTGAAAAACAGACACAATTTTTTTGTGAATTTTTTTATGCAAGGGATTTTTGGTTTTTTAATGCAAAAATGAATAAGAAGCCTTTTTTCAAAAATTTTGGGCACAGTAAGTGTTAGTAGCAAAACTCTTTTTCTTTTTTTTCAAATTAATTACCCATCTCGTAAATACATATAGACTTACGCGAAAGTACGAGATATGGGTAAAATATATACACAGTATATATACAGACCCCCCTATACTTAGCGAGTGATGTGTCCTCAGAGCACAAGAAGCGTAAAGAAGACATAGCTCGGGCTAAGCGTAAGAGAGTGAAAAAGGAAAAGAAAAAAAGAAAAACAACAAGATATAGAGGTCCGCCCCCCTATACTTAGACTATGAACAGTCTAAGTATAGAAGAAGAGCGGAAAAACTGAAGCGGTCGGGTATGTGAATGAGGAGAATATAAACAGGTGAGCGTCGGTTCCCCCTATACTTAGGCTTTGGTCATCCTAAGAGAAAGGTGGAAATGGAGCGATCGGGAGATAGGAGAAGAATGGTATATACATATGGCATCGGTCCTCCCTATACTTAGGCCTTGGCCTAAGTAGAGGAAGAAGTTGTACAAGGAGACCGATGTGGTCGGGAGGGAGGGTGGGTAGCTGATGATTAAGGTGATTTTCAACTGATCTTTTTGTGAGCCTGTGATGGGAGGTCAGTATAACGAGACAAAGATGAAGCATATGATTCCCAACTATTATCAGTGTCATCCTCAGAAAAATCATGATGGAAAGTAGATGAAACATTTGAGTCAGATGAAAGGTAGCCATCATCAGAGTTATCCTCAGAGGAATAGTATTTGAATGTGGACACACTCCAGATATTCATGTCTTTTTGTTTCTTCAATTGTTTCCTCAAAATTCATTCCTTCTTGGGATCAAGCGATTTGTCCTCAGATGAATACTCAGAAGCACCGGTCTCAGTCATCTCATAAGAAATAATTCCAGTATACTTGAAGAGGGCAGGTGCATCAGCTTTGGATGAATATTAGTTAGGAACGGGAGTTGTCCAATGAGAATCGAATTTTGGATCCTTGCGAAGATATGGTTTTAGAGCTGTCGAACAGACTTCACTCATGTAGATTACCTTTCCGGACCTGATGAGGGATCATCAGCTGATTCCTCTTCCGAAAGGTCAAAGGTGACTTTCTTTTTCTTGCTTCGTGAAGGTGTCAGTTTATTTGAGTATCCAGATGAATAACCATTAGAATTCTTCTCCTTAGCTGGTGCTTGTCCTGCGGGTTTGTTCTTAGTCTTCTGAATGATGGTGCACTCTCGATTTGGGATGATTTGATCAAGGTATTCAGAGAAGGTTGCTCCAGGGTGCGACCATGCATATGTCTTAGGATCATAGAAAAAGTATTTGTCTATTTTGAGATCTGCATGAATTGAAATGCTGGGAAGAGTCTTTGCATGTTCATTCTCAATTGATTTGACACTGGAGCATTCTTGTGTCAAGTTGTTGTGATCCATGTAATCCGAATAGGTTGACACAGGGTGAGCCCATGCATAAGTCTCCGGATCATATGATCCATATACTCGATTCTCCATGGTGAGTGCAGCTGGGAATGGAGTAGGGGGAAGATTCTCTAAACCAATAGTCTCATCAACAACCGCTATCTCAGGTGTAGCAGGGGGTAGGGCTCTTTTACCGCTTCATGATTATGGTTGTCGGGGACTTCGTGGGTTACCTCAGAAAATCGTGGTTCCTCAAAAACTGTGTCATATCGTAGTGCTTCCAATGCTGTGAAATTGATTTCCTGAGTCTCACAATCACTAATTGCCTTAGCCAATGCTAAGAATGGTTTTCCGAGAATAATTGGAGACTGGGTGAATTCTCCTTGATGCTCTATATCAATGATCGTGAATTCTACTTTGATCGGAGCACCTTGGAATATCATGATGACAGAAATGATTCCTCTCGACTGCTTTATCGATCGGTCCGCCAATTGAACAATCTCTCATATCTTCTTGATCGGTCCGAGTTTGAGTTCGTGAAATATAGAGGTCGGGAGGATATTGATCGGTGAATCGTCATCAATCCGAGCATGGGTGAAAATTGTGTCTTTGATTATACAGTTAAATCTGGGCAACCGCTTCACTATGCGGCTTTTGATTTTTCTCCTCAACACCAAGGAGGAGGTCATTGACAAGATATGTCTTTCAGTCTTTGTCTGTATCCTGTCTGACTTTTTGATCATTAATTTGTCCATTACAAATCCTTTAAGTTTGGGGAAGTGTTCAATGGCCTTTATAAAGGGTAGTTCGAACATCAATCTTTTTTCCAGTGCTTCCCATACCGCAGGATCCAAATTCTTCAGATCTTCTTCAGTTTCAATTTTTATGAAATTTTCTGGTTTTTCGATTTTTTGGTGTTTTTGAATATTCCCATTTTTTAGGTATTTCCGGTGTGGCATGGTGATGTGGTGTGTTCCTCAGATGAGAAGGGGCTTTGTTGTTCAGAGTACGAGTCAGAGGCATAGTAATTTCTAGGGGAATAATATGCAGAAGTGTTACTGTCAGGATCGTCCCCAGATTTCTGAATATCCTCAAGATTTTCAATAATCATTTCCTTTCCTCATTCATTTTTATATTCGAGCCACCAGAGATTGAGATTAATCGATCGGTAAATTTTTGAATTCTATCCTCTAGTAATTCAAATCTTTTATTTATCCTCGAAATATCACTCTCAAAATTCTGTTCATGATCAATCATGGGAGCAGTCGGTTTGTGTTCAATAATTTCATCTTCCATTTTCCTGTAGGTGCTGAGAGGAGAATTTCTTTGAATATCCGATATATGATAATTATTTTCAAAAAATTTCTCCTCAAAAATTATGGAAGGAGGCTGCTCAGTGGAAGGGTTTTGCGGCAATGTGTAGGTCTCACACTCAACATGTCGTGACTCGGGCATGTCATCATGGTTTGAGTAGAGTCTACTTCCATGGTCATGATTGATCATATCCTCAAATAATGGGGTCATACAGGGTGCATATGTGTCTATCTCATCCATGTGGTCCTCTGTATATATAGGCTGATCAAATGAGTGATATTCGGGTTAGTCAATAGGGATTTGATCGTTGCGATCAATCCAACACTGATGATCATTAAGTGCGGGTCTTTCCATCTGGGTTCGGTTTCTCGACCAGTCATGAGACTCAAAGGGATTTTGATCTTGAAATGGTTCATTGGCAAGAAATCGGGAATAAGACGGTTCAGTCCAAGATGGTAGGTGGTCATGTGCGGTCGGATGATTCGAGTAGGAATTCAATGAGGGGGCCGAATTCATCCACGGGTGAAAGTCTCCTGCAAATGCTGGAGGATTATTGAAAGAAGAGGATTTAGTTGATTTGGGCCTAACTGAGACAAATTTATTTCATAGTATAGCTCTGATGGATTTTCAGATAAATATTCGACCATTTTAAATAGAGCTGAAAGGAATGATGGTTTGGGTTTGCAATGATTTCCATGATCTGGATGCGGAGAGTTTTTGGACAAATGTTCCATGATGAGGTTTAAATCAAGAAAGGAGAGAGATGATTACACGGGATAATCAAAAGAAATTTTATCAAATGTGTGGCTATTGATCTTCGATATCGGTTCACACACACCAATGCAAACACAAATCAAACCCCAGATTCATCAACTCACACAATGAAGTCGTAAGAGTTCGGCTATTATCTTTTCAATTTTAGTTGGTGATAAGACAATCTTGGAAAATAATTAAGCGAGCTGTTAAGTGCCGAAATTTTTGTAATGACTGATCCGAATTCTTACGACTAGTTGCACCAACTTTCAGCCAGTATGGGAGTATGTACGGACCGTAGAATGGCTACCCGTTACTTGAAGACGGAGCCTTGCGGAGTGTCCTCTAAACCACCCACTCTGCTAAGGAAATCCGGACCATTTAGCGGCTACCCGTAGATCCTCACTGAGAAGTAGCTAATTGTTTTTGGCAGAATCAATAGTCAATATAAAAATCCAGGTTTGGCTCTAGCCTTAAGTGTCATCTCTCGCTCACTAAAAAAAATAAAAACATCCAAGGTAAGGGTTTCTCTCCCGCAAAAATTCTTGATTTTATGGATTAATTAGATCGACTATATTTAGCAGTCTCAATTTTAATTAGGTGATCACTGAAGAATTAAATGAACACAAATATACGTCTACCGTCCAGTCCCGATTTCATTTAAAATTATGTGACAAAACAAGAGGGAGAAATTCGGGAAAAGTCGATGCACGTGAAAACTATGATGAATGCTCAGTTAGAAGACTTACAGTGAATCCTCGCAATCTCCATGTGGGATGCAATACAAGAATTGGAAGATTATTCTAAATGAATGCAAGCCGATGAAAAAAACCGCACCTAATCAGAAAGTTCTATCAGCGGGAAAGAAATGAGTTAAATTTGGCTAATTTGAACGATCTAATGTGCGCCTCAATTAATAGTGAAGTGTGGCCTAATTCCTACGAGCACAATCAAAAATTAAAATACTCTGAGAGCCGTATGTGTAGGTCTATCCTAATCGCCACTCAAGTCGGGCCCCACCTTCACCGAAGAGTGAAACATGCCACGACACACTACAAGAATAGTTCAAGGTCTTTTTACACACGTGAGAGTCCAAACGGACACCACTAAAAATAAGCAATTAATTACAGAAAATAAAATTGCTGGAAAATAAAATTCTAAACTCTACGCTCTCTCACGACTCAACTCGATCTTAATTTAATTGGGGCTTTTTCGGAAGTCGGTGAAGATGCTCCAGTTTCTTGAAAAACCGTTCCACGTACGCCGGGTACCTCACAAGAAAAATAAGAGCGAAAATGTAAGAGAGTGACTCAAAAAAATCAAAAAAATAAAAATAAAATAAGAGAAATAAATGCTGAAAAATAAAATAAAATACATGCGGGAAGAAAAAAAGGGAATTTATAATGAAAAATCCGGGGGTCAGACTACCCGAATGCGGAAAACTGAACGAAAATTTTCAAAACACAAAACTAAGCCGTTTGCCTCCCCGGCAACGGCGCCATCTGATGGGGTCCGAAATTCATTGCGTTAAAGATGTGTATTTATCGTTCACTTAGAAATAATGATTTGTCGTTTCGTTGTAGGCGGCAATCGGAATCGGTCAAGAAAATAACCACAATTATTTATTCAATTTTTAATCATTGGTTTTATGTTTATTTTACTTGGGCAAGTCCCAAGGTCGAACACAAGGAGGCAAAGGAACAACCTAGAATTATGTCTATCAAAATTTGTGTGTAGTTTTCGAGGCGGTCTTTTTTTTGTAATTTTTAATGCAATAAAGGATGCAAAATGCAATTTTACCCTTTTTTAGGGACTAAAATGTAAATTACGTGTAAACGGTGTCCGAAAAATACGAAACTTGGTCACAATGTAAAATATGATGAATTGAACGCACTGTATTTTTTCCCAATTTTTGGATGCAATATGAATTTATTATAAAATTTTAAATGCAAACAAAATGAATTTTAATATTTAATTATAATAAATATTAAATCTAACTATTTTCAAGGAACAAAATTATCTAAGATCTATCACTAGGTAATGGATCTTAGAAAAATCCTAAATCTTGAAAATAGTAGTTTCAATACCTATTAAAAATCAAACATTGAAATAAGCAAAATGATTTTTACAGGGCAAACTATGCATGCAGATGCAAATCTTTTTGGGCACAATGTCAAGCACAATTAATTCTACAATATATGATTCTTCGAGAATTTTTAGAGCAATGGTTAATCAAATATAAATTTTAGAGCAAGAAATAGGCAAATTATGTAATTTTCCACAAAACAATTATTATTAACTAACTATCAATCACAAAAATATCCACAATATGTCAAACTGTAAAGAATTAAGCGTAGAACAAAATGCTAATTTTTATAAATAAAATGATGCAAAGAAAAGGTTCAAAATAGAAGGGGAATACAAGGGTATTTCTTCAAAATAAGTAATTAAAATGAATATGAAAATGCAAAGGGGACGTACGTGCAATTACCGATACTAGTGGGGGCGAATCTATAATATTTCCAAGGGAGCACGTGCGGCGCACGTGCTTTTGGGTGTCTGGACTTCTTTGCAAAAATGAGGATCTCTGGGGGGTCCAATGCAATTTACCCATACGGTCACGTGCTGAGCACGTGACCCGTGGCGAGGAGGCGAGCAGGAAGGCCTCCGACAATGAAGCAGCAAGGGGATGGAGGCGGTGGCTTTGAATGCCGGTGAGGCTGACGGGACACCCTGGCAAGGCGGAGGGAACCAGCTGACCTAGTGGAGCTCAGGCTCCTGGCGTTGACGACCAGCGGCGTTGCAGTGGAGTCGTGGTCGGTTGATGGTGGCTCACCGGCTGGAGAAGCGGAGAGTTGACGCCGCAGAGAGTTGTCGGAGCAGCTCCTAGGCGCGGTGAAGATGATGGACTTGAGCGTCGGAGGCGAGTCGTTGTCGGAGTCGGTGGGCGGTGGCTCGACGTCGAGGCGGAGCAGAGCAGCTAGGCCGAAGCGGCGCTGCGACAAGGCGATGGCCTTGGATCTCGCCAGCTGGTGGAGGAGACGCTGTCACCGTCGCCTCCACGCATAGTTGTGGATCGGCGGATGAGGGAACGAGGGTCGCGACGGTGATCTTAAATAGGCTGAGGGGTTTGTCGGGGATGGAAAGAAGATCGGGGGGGATCTGGTGATAGGCGGCGGCGAAATCCCGGGGATTTGATGAGATTGGGATTGACGGAAGATCTGGTGAGGATCTGGGACGGAGATTTGACTGATGCGACGAGATATGGTGGTCGGAGATGGGGGGTCCCGGATGCGGTGGCGGAGATTTCGGGGAAGAGGGTGGCGGTCGATTGGAAAGGAACGGGGGAAGACGATGGCCCCTGGGCCGTCCGATCGGGCGATGATCGGATGGCCCAGATGGGGCCACGTGGCAGGCAATGGGGTAAAGGGAGCGGGGCACGTGCGTTGCACGTGCCTGGGAGGCACGTGCTTCATACTCGCATTATTAATTAATTATTTTTTATAAAATGAATATAAAATAAAGCCAAAAATGGCTGACACGTTGCGGCTCCAGGAGCTACCACGTGTCAGCACCAGAAAAATCAAAAAAGAAATAATTTGTAAAATAAAAAACAAATAGCAAATGGCCTCGGATCGAAAAAGTTTCTTCATAAAAATTACTCGTCTCAATGAGATCGACAAATTTCATGAAGACGTCAAAACAAAAATCGATCAATTGTAAAAAGTGATATTTTTGGGGCATCCCATGTACATAGAATACCTTGATTTTTGGGTTTTATAATTATTATGTCATTTTTAAACAAGATAAAAATCCGGAAAAATATGATAAAATTAAAGATAAATAACTACACATTAATATGTTTTTTTTGGATTTTGATAATTAAGAAAAAGAAGAAATAAAATAAAAGATGAAAAAGACTAATTTTGTAAAGTTGGTTAGTGAAGACTTGGACCCAATTTGTTTCTTTGATTTTAAGGTCAATTTGGATTTAGATTTTTGCATATTTTAATAAAACTTTTATCAAAGAAGACAAATAAAAAATCAACTAAAATAGATTAAATATGTACATAAAATAATAGGTCAAAAACCGTTAAAATACAAAATGTACAAAAGAGGCCCAAAACCCAACTTTCACATATGAGCTCCGATTCACTTGAACTTGGTCTTGTTTTGAAGGTAATTGAATGTACATTAGTTCAAAAGTGAGTAGGATTAAAATGGACACTGGATGGGGAAGATATGAGGGTTTTAGTCTAGAAATCCTAGAACTAGGGTTTGGGTTTTTGGTCCACTTATTTGAGTTAATGGTTTTTTTGTATTTTTCATCTATTCTTGTTAGTGATGTGTACACAGTGGAGGTGGTTTTGGGTCTTTCGGAGTTAGTATGAATGAGTTAAAAATTCAGGAAATTAGGCTATTTACAGGTTATTTTTGGCTTGGATTTTTGGCTTCTTATTTTGTGCATAAATAATGGATAAAATGCAATTCTTATGAAAACATGCATGAATGCTAATTATGTTGAATAAATGCAAAAGTGTTGATGATTTTGAGGGATCTGGGCTTAATTAATGAGATTTAGAGTGATGAATTCGAGATTCATCACACGAGTACCCACATCGTAGCATGTCTGTGTTGATTACAGATGCTTGAATGATGTGACAAAGAAGGATCATTTTTCCTTACCATTTATCGATCGTGTCATACAAAGATTTGCGGGAAAGGAATTATTCTACTTCTTAGATGGGTTCTCGGGCTACAACCAAGTAGCTATTGATCCTGAGGACAAGGAGAAAATCACATTCACATACCCCTTTGGTACTTACGCTTTCAGGCACATACCTTTTGGGTTATGCAATGCTCCCGGTACATTTCAAAGGTGCATGATTGCTGTATTCGCTGATATGGTCGGTGAATTCCTGGAAGTCTTCATTGATGACTTCTCGATCCACGGTGATTCCTTCAATTCATATCTTCGAAATTTAGACCGAATCCTCAAACGATGTTGTGAGGTAAATCTGGTGCTCTCCTGGGAAAAAAGTCACTTCATGGTGATGGAGGGCATTGTGTTGGGGCATGTCATCTCCAAGAGAGGAATGAAGATTGGCCCTACAAAGGTGGACATGATCAAACGACTCCAACCACCAACCAACGTAAAACAGTTGCAGTCATTCCCCGAGCATGTTGGATTCATAAAAGATTTTTCAAAGATCGCCCGACCCCTAAATACGCTTTTAGGTAAAGACATGGAGTTTATTGTCGATCATAAATGTCTTGATGCCTTTAAGCTACTTCAAGGGATGATCATAGACGCTCCTATCCTACAAGCCCCAGATTGGTCTCTTCCTTTTGAGATCATGACAGATGCCTCAGATTTTGTTTTTGGGGTTGTGTTAGGACAAAGAAGGGATGGTGTCCCATTTGTTATACACTACGCAAGTAAAGTGCTTGACCCCGCTCAGCGTAACTATACAGTTACCGAAAAAGAGATGCTTGCAGTAGTGTTTGCCTTGGATAAGTTCAGATCTCATCTCATTGGATCTAAGGTGATTGTGTTCACAGATCATACAACACTACGGTACCTCATAGAAAAGAAGGACGCGAAGACGTGTCATCTTAGGTGGATTTTACTTATCCAGGAGTTTGACTTGGACATTAAAGATAAACCTAGAAAGAAGAATGTAGTGGCTGATCACCTCTCCCGTCTCGAAATTCTTGATACTTTTGATGATACACCTATTCGAGACTCCTTTCCTGACAAGTCGGTTTTGGTTATTGACTCACTTCCATGGTACACCAATATGGTGAACTATCTTGTCTCCAAGAAAGTTCTCGATGATTAGCCCAAGAGCAACATAGACCGACTCAAGTCGGATTCGAGACATTACCATTGGGAGGATCTGATCCTTTTCTTTGAAGGACCGGATTGTGTCTGGAGGAGGTGTATTCCTTAGGAGGAATACCATAGTGTCCTTACTTTTTTCCATAGTCTGGAGGCAGGAGGACACTACTCCGGGAAGAGGACTGCATGGAAAGTATTACAGTGTGGCTTATACTGGTCGACTCTGTTTCACGATGCTCTCACCTTTGTGAAGTCGTGCACAGTATGCCAGCGAATGGGAGGAACTGTTGGTTCCAAGGATGAGATGCCAATGCAGCCTGTCATAATTTGTGATGTCTTTGACGCCTGGGGCATCGACTTCATGGACCCATTTCCAATTAGCCATGGTTTTGAGTATATCCTTCTTACGATGGATTATTTGTCAAGGTGGGTGGAGGCTATCCCGACCCGAGCCGCAAAAAACAGGTCTGTCTATAAATTTATCAGAGATCATATCATTTCTAGGTTTCGGATCCCTAAATTATTGATATCTGATGGGGGTAGTTATTTTGTGAACAAAGACGTAAAGAAACTTGTGAAGGATTATGACATCGAGCACCGTATCTCTAGTCCTTACTACCCACAGATCAATGGCATGGCACAGGTGTCGAATAGGGAGGTTAAGACCATATTGCAAAATCTTGTCCGCCCAGACAGGAAGGACTGGTCTCAGATCTTGGACCAAGTCCTTTGGGCCTACAGGACAGCTTACAATACACCATTAGGGACCTCCCCATTCATGATGGTATTTGGGAAGCCGTGCCATTTGCCTGCAGAGTTAGTGCATAAATCAGAATGGGCAATCAAGAAGGTCAATTGGGACATACACCTAGGGCTGAAATAGAGAGAGATGGATCTGAATGAACTTGTGGAGATCAGAAACCGAGCATACGACAACAGTTTGGTGTACAAGGATAAGGTAAAGTGTTGTCATGATAGATTTATCAGACGAAAGATCTTTGTTCCTGGACAGTAGGTATGGTTGTTCAATGCGAGGCTGAAGCTCAAATCCAAGTGGATGGGTCCGTTTATAGTTCGTGCTGTGCATGACAGTGGATGTGTAGAGATCTCAGATCTTCCAGATGGAGAATAGACATCCCTAGTGAATGGACAACTGTTGAAACACTTTGTCGAACCAAATGAATAGTTAGTCCATGATGAGGAGATTGTTTTCATGCGTGACGCGGACTCAGAAGACACACATAGAGCTGTGCATGAAACCTTGCAACATTGATTTCTCGCCATTAGCAGCATCAAAAAGATTCAGATCACGATCTATCTGTATATTCTCACTGCTCCTTGTATATATTTTTCCCTCCCTCCACAGTGATTCGAATCACTCTACCTGGCTCCATATCGTTTCATTTTATGGCTATACTTAGGATGACCAGACCCTAAGTATGGGGGGAGTTACCCAAGTCTCTTCATCATTCTTTGTACATCCTTTAAATGTCATCGGTTCTCACATTCACTTCTTTCCTAGACTTAGGCTGACCAGAGCCTAAGTATAAGGGGGGACCGGTGCCCGCCTTGTATATCCTCATCCATTTCCCAACTTGACCTCGTCCGCCCCATTTTCGATCTTCTTCTACACTTAAGCTGGCAGAGCCTAAGTATAGGAGACGGAGCGACTTCTATACTTTTTGTTATTTTAGCTCTCCTATGCTTAACACGAGCTATGTCTTTTTCCTTGCTTCTCATGCTCTGAGGACATAACACACACTAAATATAGGGGGGCGTGTATATATTACATATATACTTTACCCATAACTCGTACTTCACATATTTTTGTATATATTATGAAATAATTACGAGGTGGGTAAAAATTGAAAAAAAAACTTTTTTGTAAAATGCATGTATACTTGTATAATATGTATATTATATAACATTTATATAGTTTGTATAATACTTATAAAGTTCTTGTAAAATTTATTATTAAATAGGGGTATACAAAAAATAGGTTTCTTATTTACTCTTGCATATTATTCTTGCATTTAAAAAAAATGTCTTGCACTTCATTCATCGATATAGCATGTCATTTACATCTAATCTGCATATCTAGCATATGCAATGTGAAACGTTAGTGGGTCTTGAAGAAGTCGAGGATGGATTTGATTTGACCTTAATCTACCTTATTTTAGAGGAACCTTATAGGAATTGGAGTTAAGATTTTTCAAGTCGAATGACTTAATTCTTTGAGTCCGCAATTCTATGTTCACATGTCATCTTGATTGGTCTAAATAGAATACTTCATACACATGCATGATTCTTTTAGACAATAACGTAACTTGGACAAGCACCAAGCACGTAGCTCTTCATTGATGAGGTGGTGAGGAGGTAGAATCCTTTGAGTTGGAGTAGCACACGGATGGAAACATCCGTCCTCCTCTAAAGAGGGTAGTGCATCTCAACCTAGTCTAGTGGCATCGACGTCTAACGACGGGATGCTGTGGGTTGCAATAATGCTTCAAAAGAGGGATAATCTATTGGCCCAAGAAGAAAAACTCCTGATGTACATGTTGTACCTTGTATATATGTAAAAAAAGAAAAAAAGAAGAAGAAAAAATGCAGAATCTCCAAAAGTGGACATGCCTGATTGAAAAGTAAAATGCTTGGTAGAGTGCATATACAAGTATATAAAAATAAGAAGAGCTTCAAATCTTGTAACTGGATGACTTGGCTATACTGGTCAAGCATCCCAGGATAGGTAGCTACACTGGTTGTCATCCATTCTTCTCTCCACCCCCTCTTCTTGAGCTGGTCGCACTTGAACTTAGAAGGGAATACCCCGCTCCTCGAGGAAAGAGTTGTTGGACCGGGGAATTAGAGTTACCTTATTAGAGGAGGCTGGTTCTTTGCCATTTCTGATGTGTAGAGCTATATTTCACTTATATAGTACAAGTAAGATTCATAGTCATGAAAATTTGCGTATGAGGATTTGTTCTGACCTGACTGTTGAGGCGATTTGAATAGAAGACTTGTGGAACATAAAGGCTGTTAGGTCTTAAATTCAATTCCCAATATGGTTCCGTCACATTATTAATCTAAAGGTTGAGTCAGGCTCCATTTTCACCTTTTGTTCATGACCATGGTATGGAACCCAAAATCATTTCACTCTTGCATTTCATTTTAGTTTCTCAAGGACGAGCAAGGTTTAAGTATAGGGGGTTGATGAATCTGTGATTCATCACTCTAAAAGTTGAAAATAGAGCTTTGTTCATGATTAATTAGTTGCATTTCATCACTTATATTAAATAATTAGCATTCATGCATGTGTAAGAAATTTTCTCAACTAATGGGATGAAAGTTCCTCAGAAAAACGGCTCGCAAAGAACCCCAACTAGCTCTCTCCTTTCTCAAACCTCGGAACATCTCGTGTCTCCATCCTTGAGTGTCAAGGGAAAGGTCTTCATCATGTCATCCTCAGGCAAAATATCTGAATTGTTCTAGTACTTCATATCTCCTCAATTGCAAAAATATGCTCATACGACTCCTCATGCGGATTGTCATGGAATCTCGGCAACAGTGATAGAAAGTCCAAATCAATCAGACAAGTTGGTGAACTCAATGTAGAATCTGGTGACTTCTCTCTTGAGTCATATATAGGTTGCTCAGTCCACACTTTCATCTCAGCATCTCATGGACTCGTGTATACTGAATGATCTGATCTCTACTCACAAGTCCCAAACATCTGCCATAGGTGTAGAAGAAGGTTGACTCGAAGATAACAAAGAAGGAGGGATAAAATGAAAGGGAGGAGACAAAGAAACACAAGGAACAAAAAGAGAAGGTTCTCCAAGATCAGAATCAAACTCGGAGAAGGAGGGAGAGTCATGGTTGGGTTCGAAAAGAGAGTTCTCTGGAACCGACCTAGGAGAAACAAGTAGAGATGAAAAAGACGACTCTCCAGGATCGGAGTCATACATTGAGAAGAATGGAGGATTCAACTCAGGTTCAAAACACCAGTTGTCTTGAACCGACCTAAATGAATGAGTTGGCGTGCATGGAAGCACTACCATGAGAGTCCGCCTAAGAGATTGTCTTCCCATCATCGTGACTCATGATATATAAAATGAAATAAAGGTGAAATAATAGAAGACTAACAAGACTCGGACGACAGGTAATTGCTAGAACTCAGAAACAAAATATAAACAGATTCACACCAAGCACAAGCAAATGCAATGCAAACCCCAGATTCACCTACTCAAGTATTTGATGACCATGAAAGCTCGCTCATTAATTTATTCAATTTTATAGCTAGGTGATCAAACAATTATATAGCACAATCTCATAGGTGTAGTATCCTAGGGTAGACCGTGAACAAGTCGATGAATCCCCAAGTAGAGAACTATCCAAGTAAGTGCTCGGGACTAGTTCTAATAAAATTCACCTCCATAATCACACGACTACTTCTGCTAACATCTAAGGCACGTGCTTGCAGCAATAACAGAACCCAAGAGTCAAAGTCTAAGCACTTAGGGCACAAGTCCAGGGCTTTGGTCTCTACTCCTTAAGTGCGCGTTCATCGCTCAGTCTGGAGAGTACCTGCATCCAATGAGGGGATTTCTCTCCCAAATCAATGAATGAAGTCTGTTACGTTTAATTTTATGGTCAAGTAAAATTAAGCAGTCCCAATTTTATTTTTGGTTATCACTTTTTCGATCTTTTTGATTTGAGAAAAGAAATTGTAAATGTATTTTTGTCTTTTTCCTTTTTATCCTAAGTGATAGAAATTAAGGGGGAGAAAAAGAAAGTACAATGCATGAAAAATCAATGATGCATGCAGAGAGAAAGAGAGAGATGCGTACCTGAATCCAGTACTCTACATGTAGGGTAATATACGCAAAAAAGTAAATCTACCTTAGATGCATGAAAAGCGAAAAATAAAAAAGTGTAACCTAGAAAGAGTGGATAGTTCTACAGGGAAGAACCAATTCTATTTAACTAGGGTTTACGACCCTAAGTCTAACTAATCTATGATATGCACGAGAAATGAAATAAAATCCTAAGCAAGCACCTAGCCACTCACAGAAAATCTCGGAAAACAAAAAAAGGCAGTGAAAATCAAAATCGCAGTGAGTTCCCCCAAGTGCACCAGCACTTGGTGAAACAAACCCAAAGAATGAGTACAGTCCAAGTACAAGTAGGGATGTCCTTATGGGGCCCCTTCTACAATGTAAAAATGGGCAAGTTCCCCTTCCTCTATCACCAAAGAAAATAGAAAAAGTATACACAAACAGCTACACGAATCCTCGTATCTACCTCGTGTCGCTCCTCTACAACTGACTCGTAAAGAACACCAGTGTCAAAGTACCCCAGCTGCTCGACTCCCGAAGAAACCCAACTCGATACTTAGGCCCTGCAACATAAATCAAACACAAAAACTGTAAAAAGGATACAAGAAATAAAAGAGAGAGAAAGAAAAGAAGTAAAAAAATAGAAATAAAATGCAACAAAAAAAATGAGATGACGAAAAATAGAAAGAGAAGAAATCCTAAAACCTAAGGCTCTAACTAACTACCCAAGTGTTTCCTCTCCAACAACGATGCCCTGAAAAATCACATGATCTGATAGTTCTAAAAGTAGAAATTATCGTCGTTGTGTCAGTCAGATGAAATTATCAGAAATTTTATTATTATTTTATTTATACTCCTAAACTAACATATATAGTGATAGTACATGAGTGTCGTACTCATGGAGGCAAACCGTGTAAACTAAGGTAAAATAGGAGAGTGACTTAGGAATGACGGTTTCCTGATTTTTATTTATGTTTATGAAATTTTTCTGAATTTTTATTTGATCATATGTTTGTATTTTTTAAATTTTGTATACATATAAGTAAAGAAATATAAATATTAAATACTAAATTTATTATTTGATTTTAATTTTTATATT
This sequence comes from Ottelia alismoides, assembly GCA_037367405.1. Classification (NCBI taxonomy): domain Eukaryota; kingdom Viridiplantae; phylum Streptophyta; class Magnoliopsida; order Alismatales; family Hydrocharitaceae; genus Ottelia; species Ottelia alismoides. The sequence continues at coordinate 218,520 of JAZKJV010003976.1, forward strand.
TTTTACGTTTTATATTTTGTTTCCTCCTTTTAGGTATGTTTGGATGGTTTTTAGAATTATATTGGTTTTGATATATTTTAAAATTGAAAACTAAGTTTTTATGCATATATGGAATTATTTTTTACTTTAAAATAGTAAACATGTAGAAAATATTTTTATTTTATTTTTGTTAGAAAGTATATGAAAATACCTTTAAAACAAGGTTTGTACTTATTTTTGTGATTTTTATGAAGTATTTATGAATTTTTAAAGTTTTTTGTATTTTAAAATTTCCACGAAGTTTAATTTCTGATTTTTATATTATTTTGGTTTTCTGTATAAAATATAGTAAAATACATTGTGAGTAATTTTAAAGATTTTTAAGATGTTTTATATTTTTATGATTTTATAAGTTTTTTTGTATTTTTTGGTATTTTGTTTTTGAATTATTGAAAATATAAAATATTTTTATTTTTGAAACATGATATAATATTGTATTGAGTATAATACTATGTATTTATAAATATTTTTATTCCATTTTTATTGTTTTTATCTTATTTATTATGAATATTATACGTATTATATTTATATACAGGAATAGGGCTTTTTTGTAGTTTTTTTGAAATAAAAGAAGTGCTTTGCAAATGAAAATGGGATGGTTATTCGCGCAAATATTCTCGAGTTCACGTGCCCTCGCACATGTCTTCTCCTATCAAGGACTTGTTTATAAAACGAGAAAAAGAGATTCATGTACAAAAAGCACAAGAATGCACATGGATGCACACGTGCTACAACTGTTTGGGGATTCTTTCATTAATGTTAAAAGTTTCAAGGGCTTAAACGTAAAAACACCCAAAAATATATGTTTCGTGCACGTGAGGTGCACGTGAAGTTCTTTTGAGTGGTTGGGAGGTGGACTTTCTGGATCGTTTGATCGATTCGGTCAGATGGTTACTGTATCTTCTGGTTCCGGTTCTCTCCCCTTTCAACTATGGGCGACGACGATGGTTTCGATCTTCATTCATGGCTGCTTGCAGTGGTGCTTGATCAGAGCTTAGCTGTGCTCAGTCTCTAAATGATAGGTGATGGTCGATTCTAGGTGAAGATGAATCATCTTCAAGTGATGCTCTCATTATTTCGAATTTGATCAAACTAAGGATTCTCAACCTCCAGCGAAGCCTCTAGATGTGGCCTCTATTTTACTCTACGATGCAATAATCTCCAGGTAGTTCGTTCATTTCATATGAATGTTCCTCATGCAAGTCTCTAGGAGTATTCATGCTCCATATGAATCGATGTTCGAGATGATGATTCCTGATCCTCAATGCGGGTCTTGAATGTGTTCCAAGTGCTCGATAATGGAGTTATAGTGTTTGATGCCTCGTACATCGTGTCGTTCCTACAAAGTTAGTTATCTTACTTGAGGAAAAATGCTCGGTTCAGTGTCAGCGAATGTAAGGGGGTGAAGGAAATCCTGGTAGATGAGGCAAATGCATCAAAACTCAGACTCGAATGAATCCGAGATGATCAGATAGCGATAGGAAATAGAGAAATGGATTAATCGATTTGAGATGTAAATCGAAGAAGTTTGGATTCGATTCAATATCGATGAAATTGGTATATATTTGCAGAGAAACTGAAGAAGAAGAGAGAGATCTTATAGGAGAATGAGATGAGATCTAAGAAGGGGGGAATGAGAAGAAGGAGACGAAAAGATCTATCTTGATCAGGATCTACTAGATGAAGGAGGTGAAGAACAATTTCGGGTAAGAATTTTGGGGGCTCCCAGGACTCACTCGATTCTTGTTGTTGTGTGTCTTTCTCCATGGGAAGAACACCCATATATAGGGCTTTCCAGTGACCTGTACGCTCCCAATAACTGCTCAAAGATAATATAACGTCCATGTAATTATAATAGACGTTTTGATATCACAATCATATTATTCATGGACATTATCTTTGTATTCATGACCATTGAAGGTTATTATTCTTGTAACGGTCTAACATCTCCCACTTGACCAAAATGGTCATGATATTCACACTCCCACTATTCGAGAAGTGTATATCTTCTTAGAGATGTTTACTTGAGGTCCATTATTCATGATACCTCCAATTTGACTCAGTCATTCCTGAGTCCCATTAAACCAACATGTTTAATGTATGTTCCAGCTGCAATTCCTTTAGTAAAAGAGTCAGCTAACATATCACTGGTAGGTATATATGTTACCTTGATTTCTTGTTTAGCCACTATATCTTGAATATAGTGATAATGGATCTCAATATGCTTTCCCTTGGAACTATTTGCTTTACTGTTAATCAAACTTATTGCAGCTTGATTATCACAATACATTTCAATTGGTTCTTTAACCAATTCGAGACTTAAGTTCTCAAGAAAGCGTCTGATCCAAACTGCATGAGTGGTGGCCATGCTACATGCAATGTACTCGGCTTCTTGTGTATGTCTAGAAACACATGTTTGTTTTTTACTACCCCGAGAAATAGCCGCTCCACCAAATATGAAAAGGTAACCTGATGTAGATTTTCTATCATCAACATCTCCTCCGAAATCTGCATCGGAGTATCCAACCACCTCAAGTGAATCAGCCTGATAAATTAGTTTTAATTGTACAGTACCTTTTAAGTATCTCATAATCCTCTTTATAGCTTCCCAATGTGCCATTTTGGGATTACTTTGATATCTACTTACCAGGCTTACAGGAAAAGCCAAATCAGGTCTTGTACACACCATTGCATACATCAAACTTCGTACTGCTTGTGCATATGGAATATCAAGGGGTTTCTGCCCCTTTCCGGGACACTGACTTTTACTAAGTCTTTTTCCCATCACAAGTGGTGTAGGGGTTGGAGTGCTATTTTGCATTCCAAACCTCTTCAAAATTGTATGCAAGTATTTTTCTTGACTTAGGCTCAAGCTCCTTGAGCCTCTATCTCTAGTTATTTGGATACCAAGAACATAGGATGCTTCACCCATGTCCTTCATCTCAAATTCATTCCTCAATTTTTCTTTTATTTCATTGAGCATTAGCATGTCATTTCCAGCAAGCAAAATGCCATCAATGTATAGTGACATTATAACAAATTTGCTCCCACTTTTCTTGACATACACACAATTATCCAACTTATTCGCAAAAAATCCAAATTTGATAACAGTGTCATGAAATTTGATATACCACTGTCGTGAAGATTGTTTCAAGCCATATAGTGACTTTTTTCAATTTGTACACCTTTTTCTCCTTTCCTTCTACCTGAAAACCTTCAGGTTGTCGCATATAAATGTCTTCTCTCAATTCTCCATTGAGAAAAGCAGTCTTCACATCCATTTGAAATAATTCTAAATCCATATATGCGACTATTGCCAAAATCATCCTTATAGATGCGAATTTGGCTACCGGAGAGTAGGTTTCTTGGAAATCTATTCCAGCTTTCTGGGTATAACCCTTGGCAACTAATCTAGCTTTGTATCTATCAATGGTACCATCGATGCGATACTTCCTTTTGAATACCCACTTGCACCCTATGGATTGCCTACCTTCTGGCAAATCACATAGTTTCCAAACACCGTTTCGCTCAATTGAGTCCAATTCATCCCTCATGGCGGCCGTCCATGATTCTGACTCGTTAATAGCCATTGCTTCATTAAAAGAAATAGGATTTGTACAATCCACTATATCCTCATCTACGGTGTAACATGAAACCTCACATCTGTACAGATAATAATCATCCATCCATGCAGGTTGTGTCCTGGGTCTCTTGTTGCCGATTATACCTGTGGGTTGTGTGGGTCCACCTGCTTCTTCCAAAGGTTCTATATTTACTATAGGTTCATATTCTATCTCCGGATGAGGTATGTCATCCAATATTTTTTGTCCTGTTTCTATATCATTTTCATTATCTTCTAAGATAATTAGAGGTTATGTTTCCTCTATTTCATGCTCCTTTTCATCTTGATTTTCAAGAAAGGTAGCATCACGACTTTCAATGAGACCTCGAGCATCATGAAAGAACCTATAACCTTTGGATTTTTCACAATATCCAATGAATCTACACTTTAATGTCTTAAACTCAAGCTTGTCTCTAAGCTGACTTGGAAGCAAGACATGTGCAGTGCATTCCCATTTTCGAAGATGACTCAATTCTGGTTTTCGACCATTCCATACTTCGTATGGAGTTGAATCCACAGATTTGGTGGGAATCCGATTCAATATGTAATTGGTTGTCAACACAGCTTCTCCCTAAAATCTTTTAGAGAGACAAGAGTGTGATAGCATACACCTTACTGCATTCATTAAGGTTCTATTCTTTCTTTCTGCTACACCATTATGTTGTGGTGTATAAGGCATTGTAGTTTTTTTACTAATGCCTTCCAGAATACAATAATCTTTGAATTCATTTGAATTGAATTCACCACCTCTGTCAGTTCTAAGTGTTTTAATTGGTCTTCCCAATTTCTTCTCCACTTCCATTCTATATCTCTTGAAAATTTCAAAAGCTTCTGATTTTCTACTTAAGAGATAAATGTAGGTATACTTGGAGTAGTCATCAATAAAAGTTGTGAAATACTCCTTATTATTGTGTGTACTCACACTCAAAGGACCGCAAATGTCAGAATGGATCAAAACTAACAATTCCTTTGATCTTGTACCTTTAGAGAAAGGTTTCCTTGTCATTTTACCAGTCAAACAATGCTCACAGTGCAATGTTCTTTCTCCTGTCATGCTAGGTATTAGATTCATCTTAACTAACTGATCCATTTTTTAATTTCCCGGGTGTCCTAACCGCATATGCCAAAGATCATACATTGACAAGCAACACAAGGAATAATCAGAACTTTCTTTCATTGATTCATAAGTGACATTCAGACAAAATAGATCATCGCCTGGTACAAATTTTCCCATGGCAAAGATTTTTCGATCTTTACCGATGGTAACATGATTGTTGTAGAAGCGGACTTCAAACTTCTTTTTCAGTAAAGCTGGGACAGAGACGAGGTTCCGACGGATTCCAGGAGCATACAGTACATCATTCAAGACCATTATGCTACTTCCTAGATCCAATTTGTATGTTCCAACACCCTCAACATCAAGGTAGGTGTTATTCCCCATGTAAATTCTCTGTTGTCCCTTTTGAAGTTCCTTGAAGTCCACCAAGCCCTCCTTGGTCTTTGAGATATGACGGGTTGCACCGGAGTCAATCCACCATCCTTCGCACTCTGTCACCGCAGAGTTACATTCGACCACTGCCTCAAATTCTGGCTTATGCTGATTTTTATGTTCTTGTCCTTTGGAGACACTCGTATTTTTTTGCTTCGGGCAGTTGGCCTTGAAATGACCAAAACTCCCACAACCATAGCATGAGCCTCACGTCACTTTGCTGTGTTTTCCTTTGAATACAGCTTTGGAGGGTCCCCATCGCTTCTTGCTTTGCACTGCATTTGCTTCATCTTCCGGTTGAACTTCGAAGACCTCTGTCTTTTTTCTCTGATTGGCCAAGTCTTGTTCCATCGCTAATTGAGCAGGGAGGTCAGAGACATTCTTAATGGTACCACTCAACCTAAGAGATGTCGCCGCTATATCAAAGGAGGGTAGCAAACTATTGAGGGTAGTTGCCACTTGTAATCTATCAGAAATTTCTGATCCTGCAGCCGTTAGGTCCTTTGCTATGACAATCATTTTATTCACATGGTCGATTACATTTTCGGATTCCTTCATTTTGAGGGAATTATATTTATGCAACAAAAGTTGAATACTCACCTCTGTTTGAGAGTGGTATTTTTCTTTCACGGCATTCCATAGCTTAAAAGCATTTTCTTGGGTTTCGAAACCCCGAATCAAGTTATCCTCCATGTGAATTAACATGAAGCTTCTCATCCGATTATCCATTTTTTTCCCATTGCTCATGTGTCCTCATTTGTTCAACAGTAGGATTCTCAGGCAATTCGGGAGCGGGCTTATCGATCACAGAGTGAATGTTATCATGCATAAAACCATAACGAACTCTACGGCTCCACATCTCATAGTTTGTACCATTAAGATGCTCTAATTTCACAATTTCAGTTGCGGCTAATTTTCCGGCCATTTTCTGAATTTAAGAGAAGAAAAGGATGAGAAATAGAAGAAGAGAGAGAGAGATGAGAATGTAGATGAAGATGGACGAGAAGTGAAAGTTTTTTTTAAAACTTATGTCTAGATTTTTTTTAAAAAAAGTTGGTTTAAATAAAACGTCTCTAAAACATGCCTTTAGAAAAAGAACGTCTCTAAAGGATAGACGTTTACAATTGGAGTTAAAAAAATATCGAAAAAAATTTGAATTCCACGTCAAAAAAAAGATAAAGGAAGCTAAAAGATATTATAAATAAAACCCCCAAAAAAGGAAACTTTAATATGGAAAAAACGGATACAGATTTAAAGAATGCAAAATCTAAGAATGGTAAATGTAGTAATCACTATAGAAAAAGGATTAATAATATACAGTAATTGCAGTAATTGCAAGAATCTGGGTTGGTTATGGTAATCGGATTAATAATAATCGGATTAGAAAAGGAAACAATAATCTATCAATAATCGGATTAATAACAATCGAATTGGAAATGACAATTTCCTTTTGTGAAACTATAGAAAAAGAAACAGTAATTGGATTAGTAATTGCAAAAAAAACTCAACACAAATAATTGATTAAAAAAATATAATCTATCATTCTCTCGAAAGGAATCTGGGTTGGATTTGTTAAAAAAACTTCCAAAAAACGTGATTTTACAGAGCAAATCTACAATGAGTAGACTCCAAAAAAAAATCTTGGATTACGTTAAAAGAAGATACCATAAAATGGTAGAGAAAAAAACTTTCTCACAAATTACGTTTGTAATTACAAAAGGAATAAAAAAGGGTTTTTAGAAAGTAAAAAAATTTGATTAGGCGATACTAATCAAAAGAGTTTCCAAAAAAACAATTAAAAAGAAACGAGTAAGGAAACACCTATGTAGTGATAGTGGAATTCTTTTTAAACTAAATTATACAGTGAACCATCAAAAACGTGAGTTACGGAAATATATAACAGGAAAGAAAGATTGCGAGAGAAAAAAAACCGAACCGAATCCTCGAAAAGAAGGAAAGAGTATACTGGCCACGAATTGAAAAAAATATATACCTTGTTGTCCTTTGAGTTGATATATTGATGGGTGGAAAAAAAATTCTCAGATGAATCATACGCAAGAGCTGCTGACCCGGACAGGAAGGACCGGATGCGCAAACAAGGTCGATGGCGTAGATTCAATCTGCTACAGTGGTCAGAAGACCGAGCCGATGCTAGCGCAATATGGAGATGAAATCGTTGTTGTCGATGTCACTGCTCTGATACCATTTGAAGAACAATTTCGGGTAAGAATTTTGGGGGCTCCCAGGACTCACTCGATTCTTGTTGTAGTGTGGCTTTCTCCATGGGAAGAACACCCATATATAGGGCTTTCCAGTGACCTGTACGCCCCCAATAACTGCCCAAAGATTCTATAATGTCCATGTAATTATAATAGATGTTTTGATATCGCAATCATATTATTCATGGCCATTATCTTTGTATTCATGACCATTGAAGGTCATTATTCTTGTAACGGTCTAACAGGAGGAAGGTTAGATGAAAGATTTCACCCACGGAAACAAAGTCCGGAGGAGCTCCACTAGTCGTTACCTACAAGTCACGACGATAGAGGAGGTTGGACACATGGTGGAGCGAAACTCCATGCTTGCGATTGTGATCTCCTAACCGATCCTTCCCCGATCCTCGTTGCAGCGAAGGAGATCGGAAGCAGCTTTCACCAAATTCCCCTCTCTCTCTCTCTCTGTCTCTCAGACCTCACCGAAAAGATGGATGGAAAATGGTGATTCTAAATCGGAGAGGGGGGGTTCCTTATATAGGCAGAAATAGAGAACGAAGAAGACAGGTATGAGGTGGGAACGATGGAAAGGTCTAATGACCGAATGGTTGGTGGTTGAGGATGGTGGGACCAGAAGGCGAATGGGCTCGACAGGAAGGAGAGAAGGAGATGATCAGCTGGAGAAGAAGGTCAAGAGAAAAGAAGGAAGAGGGAGGGAAGAAGGAAGACGGGCGAACGGAGGTTGAAGGAGGTGTTTGACTGATCAAACCTCGGTTTACCTAATTAATAAATAATAAATTAAATTAAATTACGAATAAATACATAAAAGTTATAAAAAAATTAATAAATAATTTAATTGTGATTTTTTAATAATTAAATAATATTATTTAAAAGGTTCAATAAATACATATATAAATAACATAGGTATATTATATCTATATAATTAATTAATTGATTATAAATAATTTTGATTTCCAATAAATCTTATTTTTTTTCTATTAATAATATAATATTAATAAAATGTTAATAAAATTCAAAAAATATAAGGAATAACAAAAATTAAATATAGTAAAATTAAGATTCATGGTACAAGTATGTGTCAATAGGGTCTTAAAATCTATTGTTTGCATATTAACTCTGATTTTAGTGAAATCACTTTTATTTGATAGATAATTTTATAAAATATACTTTAAAAGTGAGTACACCAATTCGAAGTTCATATCTGAGATATGAGGTTCGGAAGTTCGATTTTACGACTTTTTGATTTTGAGATTTATTTATTAATAGTTAATTTTAGATTATATTTTTATATTTTTCTAATGATGTTTGTAAACATTTTAGAAAAGAGAATTAAGTTAGTAGGAGTTTGGAATAATTTTTTTAGAAAACGAAGAGGTTTTATTTACATATTTTACATATACATATATATATATAAGGGCCCAAATGCCAAAATTCACACATTTTATTCTACGCTTTTAGGGTATTTTTAATAAATAGTATTAGTAATAAAATGAAGTTTAAAAGTGAGTTTGGTCAATTTGGAGTTTTCTATAAATAGTTATGAACCTCAAAAGTCGGCTTTAGCATATTTTTCAATTCAACATAATTATTTTTTATTAAATACTTTTTCTGATATTTTTATATAAATATATAAATATAAATATATATATATATATTATTACAAATTACTTTGATGAAGAAAATTTTTTGTTTGGAATTTTTCGAATGATAAATAAAATAGGTAAACATATGTACAAGTTGTAAAATATATAAATATACATTAATGTTCTCGATTTTCTGATATTTTCATAGGTTCATATCCTTATCTCCCCCTGCTTATTTATTTTTCGACCATGTCAATATTTACCTGATGTCGGAGTTAGAATCAATGAGTACAAATTTACATATCCACATCCTACATCTTTTATTTTTCTTTTTCCCTTTATTATTTTATTATGGATAAAATAAGTGTTAAATATAGAATATTAACAAATGAGGTTAGAATGTTAATTCATGAGAATTAATTGATATTTACATGTAATTTACCAAGGGTTCTAGCCAAAATGAAAGAATAGAGGAGTTGAATCATGGATTCATTACCGCATGGCTACGTGTAAATGTTAGATATACATAATATCTATGATGGACACAATGTGAATATTGGACAGCTTCGGTGTCGTTGCACACTTGATATTTGGAACACTATAATGAGTTATTTTACCTACATAGAACATGCCATGGGCCATTTCAATGGTCAATATAAAAGTATGTTCGATGTTTATGATGAGGAATAAAATTTTCAGTTAATCACGGTGAAAAAATGAACAAGCTTGACCGAACATAGGGATTAATTTTGGGGTATTTTGGATGTTTAATTTTTTTATTGTCATGTAATCTTCCACATAGCTCTCATTTTTATAGTAAAAATATCATTTATTTTAGTATCATGAAAAACATAAACTAGTTCTGTGTTTGAGAGGTTGAATAGGTTAAATGGTTGTAGGTCCTAGAACATGAAATAAGGGAGTTCCTCCTTATAATGATCATGTGAAAACATGGGATGAGGGAACTTAAATGATTTAGATGTGAGCTTTGATGACTCCATCAGAGTTCAACTTGCTCATTTTATTCCAACAAAAGTAAGAAGTGCATGATGGGTGCAAAATTGAGATAGAATTGCTCTTCCTTAAGTGATTCCCAAACATGTAGGGTTTGATCTAAAAAAATGAACAAACCCTAAAAACAACCAGAAGACTAGATCTATGGTAATCAATTTCATGTTTCATAAAACAAATCTAAGATTAATAGATTTCTCTGAATCCTCAAGCACTAGAGTCATTTTCTTCCTTGTGAGCATCATCAAGGAAGTCAATATAATTAAAAAGTAAGCATTCATCTTCGAGTGAGTTATCAAGGAGAACTTTAGATCTAAGATCACGGGTTTGCGAGAACTCTGCATTTTCTTTTAATTCTCCGTCGAGGGAATCAAGATTTTTTGACAAGATATCCTCAATTATGATTTATTATTTAATATCGCTTGAGATCGTGATCAGAGGTCCCATTTTTTATAATGTTAATGTCTTTTGAGGCGTTGACCTTAGTTGTTATCTCTTTAGGAATCTCTATGGTTTATTGATCTTAGGTGGGCAAATATGTTAAAGAATAGATGTCTTCGAGCATGATGCTCTCTTTACATGTTTTTCTTACAACCTCTTTGTTCTTCTCCTCAAAAGTCAAAATCCAAATAGATGGTTATGTCATGGAACCTAGGATCTAAATTGGAATATCTACGAATAGATCTCTCTATGGAATCACAAGTGCATGAGTCTCCTTTATGTCAGTTGGTATTCCTTGAATAATGAGATTTTGCATTGTATGGTGGGTGAATTTGGGATTGACGTCAATTGTTTCCCTTGGTGTTGGCTAGATGGACATTATTCTAACTAAAACAACAATAAGAAGAAGCAGTTAGGTAGGACCCCCTCACAAGGCAATGCCCTCACCACGAATCTTATCCTATAAATTTTTTTCTTAATGGTGGTTTGTGTTTGCAAAGTTAGGGGTTGAATAAACCCAGAAAATGTGGGCCTTACTTTATAATCTTGTCAAGTTTAACAATAAAAATATCAACATAATAGAAACTAAGATCAGTTCGAGCAAGGCCGTCTACTTTGCATCTTTTCTTCCGCCAAGATGGTCATCTATTCACAACTAAAACTAGCTTAGGAGGCCGTCTACTTTGCATCTTTTCTTCCGCCAAGATGCAACACATGTACCTATTCGAAGGAGTTTGAGGGTGGTTGTACCACCTGAAAGGTATGGATTCTATGTGTTAGGTGAAACTGACAATGATCCAGCTTCATTTGATGAAGCACTCGCGGATCATGACATGGATAGATGGATGCTAGCAATGAAGCCTGAAATAGTCTCCATACATAAAAATGGTGTATGGACCCTAGAGGATCCATCTAGAGGGGTAAAATCTGGTGGATCTGAATAGATCTTCAAGTGAAAAAGGGGACCTGATGGAAAGGTAGATGCCTTCAAGGCACGACTCATAGACAAGGGCTACATACATAGAGAAGGCATCGACTACGATGAGACAAGTTCTCCTATGTATATGCTTAAGTCCACGTGGGCACTGCTAGCTATAGTTGCATATCTTGGCTACGACATTTGGTAGATGGACGTCAATACAACTTTCCTCAATGGATAGTTCGAGGAGGATATCTATATGGAGAAGCCCAGACCTTCATAACCGAGGAAGGCAAAATATGCAAGATGGAGAAATCCATCTATGGGTTCAAACAAGCTTCTCGTAGCCAAAACATCAGATTCGATGAAACCATAAAGAGTTATGATTTTGTGCAGAATCTTGATCAACCATGTGTGTATAAGAAGCTTAGTGGGAACACCATTGTGTTAATCGTACTTTATGTAGATGATATTCTTATCATTGGGAATGATACATGGATGATGACCAGTGTTAAGATTTGGCTATCCCATGTCTTTGAGATGAAAGATCTTGGAGAAGCCTCTTACATATTGGGTCTGAAGCTGTTCAGAAATCGAGAAAAGAGGATCTTGAGATTGTCACAACATGGATACATTAAGAATATCTGGGAACATTTCCATATGGAGAATTCCAAGAAAGACTTCCTTCCCATAAGACATGGTATCCACCTGTCTAAAGGGATGGCTCCTCAGAGTGTTATGGATAAGAGAGCCATGGATGGATGCCCCTACGCATTAGCTATAGGAAGCTTAATGTATGCCATGATGTGCACAACACCAGATATATGCCAAGCAGTGGGAGTGGTAAGATGTTACAAATCTTGCTATGGAGAGAAACGCTTGAATTTTATGAATAACACCTTCAAATATCTAAGACGGGCGCAAGATTACATCTTGATCTATGGAGATGGCGATCTCCAAGTCTTAGGATACATAGATTCTGACTTTAAGTCTGATATTGATGATCGAAAGTCGACATCAGGATTTGTGTTCCTGTTGAATAGTGGTGCTGTGAGATGGAGAACCAAGAAGCATGGCACTACAACTGATTCAAGAACAGAAGCTAAATACATTGTCACATTAGATGCTGCAAAGGAGGCGGTGTGGTTGTGCAAGTTCATCCTGGAGATTGGCATAGTTTCCTCTGATACTCCCATCCTACTTCTATGTGATAACACAGGAGCCATAACTCAGGAGAAGGAATCCAGATGGCATCAATAGAGCAAGCACATGGAAATGAAATACCACATCATTCAGGAGATTCAAAAGTGTGGCGACATCGTCATCACCAAGGTGGTGTCTGCCGACAATGTTGTTGATCCTCTTACCAAACCTTTAACACATAAGGTTTTCTACAAGCATGTGATGAGTATGGATTTAAGGATTGTACATGAATGGTTCTGAGGGCTAGTGGAAGATTGTTAGCCATGTAGGCCCAAGGAGAACCATTCATACAATAAATGTTATTGTAATATTTGATTTATCAATAAAAGTTATTGGTTTATTCCACTCCTTGTCTAAGATTAAATGAATGAATGCACTATAAGGTCCATTAGTACAATTAAGGTTGTGTACCATGACTTTCTTAATGATCATACAATAGTTGATTCAAATGTTCAATCATAGAGGCTGGTGCTTGAATGAATATCTAAAGAGTTAGATTAAGGACTCATCAAGCACCATTAAATGATTATTAAGAGGTGATCTCCACCCTGAATAGGAGATGGTAATCTTCTCTATATTTGTTGATATCTGACCGACATCTTGATGTAGGTCCTCTGCATAGGAATAGAGATTTGGGGGCGTCAGATTAGTTAGGTCAAAAAGTTGACTTAACAAGATTGAGATAACCAAGTCATATGTCGTATACCGTCATGATATAGGCATGCATCCTCTAACCGAAGATAGATATATTGTTATATGTCTAAGTATGTACATTTTGGAAGGCCAATAGGTTGATGGCTTAATCAAGGTCTATACACCGACGAGCTGGTGTGCATACAATGGCATATGAGCAATGTGATCTCTCAAAGGGATCATACAGATTCAGTTGTGAATCAGAAGACATGAACTCACTCATGAGGTATTGGGGTTGATCAAATTACATGCATGGTCGTCTTGCTTTAGAAGCATGACAAGAATGTGTAGGTATGATATATGCTTTTGGAAATCATATGAATCGATACCAACTCCTAATGACTGAATGAGAAACTTAATGATAAAATCCTAAAGATAACAGTGTAAATTGATCTTTATCTTCGTGCTCATTCTTGGTCATTCGGTATGCAGGATATGCAGGTATTAGGAATTCTTGAGGGTGATTTGATCATAAATGATTTTGTAATCATGACGCTTCCATTCCGATGGAGTGATGAAACTGGTCTGAATTTTAGTGACTCCTCTTATTAGAGAATTGATATGTTCTTAGTCCAAATATTGGACATTAGTCTGAATATGATTCAGATGCAATGAGAAGATTAGATCTACAGCCTTGATTTAATCAAGCATCTATGAGATGTCCCCGAGATCTGGATTTGAGATGTGATCTCAATATCCAAGTCACTATACGTAGAACATACAATCACCCTTTCCATATCTCCAAGTATCCGCAGAGAAAATGCATTATTCTTGAAAGAGTTCAAGAATAATTCCATTGATAAATGTGTATCCAAAAATAGATAAATGGATAATTAAATATGATTTAATTATCACAAATAATGTGAATTTAATTCATATTATTTAGATACATAAGAATGATGATCCAATATAATAAAATGAGTTTTAATTATTATGGATATAAATAATGTGGATAGTAGAATCTATATTATATATAATATAAATGTGATTTGTAATATATAAGAGAGAGCTATTCGTAAATAACATTTATAATTTAAATGTTGATCTGAATTAGATTCACATTGGACAATTAATTGAAAATGTAATTTACATTTTATTTTGGCTTGTGAATATGATTGACAAATTTCTACTGGCATGATTGATATTTTACAAAATAATTTGGAATTGTTTTTGTGAAATAGTTTACAACAAATGTTGTTGTAAAATTATAGATAAAACCATGGAATAATGGATTTCATGTAAAAGAAGAAGGAAGCCACCTTCCTATTAGGATGGGGTGGATGCCCACTAAATAATCAGGATTTTACCCTTTTAATTATGTTATTTTCAATGCATTGTAGTCGGCTAAATTCAGATCAATCAAAAACCACTTCTTTAATTATTAGTCCAATTAAAAGCGAGCGGTTACTTTTTTACTTGGGCAAGCCCAAGGACGAACTCAGGGAGGCAGGTTTCTCCTTATATTTATTTAAAGTCAATCTAGAAGCTAGGTTTTTATATAAACATTTTTTGGTATTTTTAAAATGTAATGAAAATGCAATGCAATTTCGGCTTAAGTTGAGGGATTAAATTGTAAATTATGTTCAAACAATGTTCAAAAAATCTCAGACTTAGCCAGAATGTGAAAAATAATGAAATTAATCTACTACTTTTTTGGAATTTTTCGACTCAATATGAATTAAGTAAGGATTAAATATGAATGCATGGTGATTTTTGCAAATTAATTTTAATAAATACAAAACCAAATTAATTTCAAAAACTAAAATTATCCTGGATACTTCTATGTGAGAGGAATCTGGGAAAATTATCAAATCCTAAAAATAATTAATTTGATACTCATTAAAAATTAGTTACATATTCACCAATTAATTTATTGCGACTTCGATATACGTGCAAATCAGATGATTTTTTGGCAAGAAGTAGAACCTCTCAAACTCTCCCTACTATGACTTTTTCGCAATTTTTAGAATAAGGATGAATTTAATATTGAATTAATGGCAAGCAGTGGGTAAAATATTCAATTTTCCACAAAAAATAATTATATTAAATAATCAGTAGCTCACAAAAATCAAACCAACATTCACAATGATAAAGCATGAGTTTCTATACAATATGCAATTTTTAGAATAATAAAATGATGCTAAATGAATATTCAAATTAAAAGACAATTGTAGGGGCCTACTTGCAAATACAAAAATCAAATATGCATAAACAAATGTGCATGAGGATTGAAATGTCATTATCGATACTTAGATGGGTGCGCATGCAAATTGCCTAAGAGGAGGGTGTGTAGTGCATGTGATCTCCAGTTGGGGAGGGGGGATGGCAGTGTAATTTCCAAGGAATTTAGGGGTCCCTCTATAATTGATCTAGCACTCACATGCTAGGGACGTGAGGTGGAGTTTGGAGTTAGTAAGCGGACGAGTGGGAGTTCCCTAGTGGTGTTGTGCACGCACTTGCCGTCGTCGAGGGCTGGCGGCATTGGGAATGCGGCCTGCTACCACACGAGCCACTGCGCGAGGGCACAGCTCCAGGGGCAGCCCGAGAAGGTGTCAGCGTGGTAGTGGATTGAGCGGAGACGTGTGGGCAAAGGCGACTGGCGGTT
This sequence comes from Ottelia alismoides, assembly GCA_037367405.1. Taxonomy (NCBI): domain Eukaryota; kingdom Viridiplantae; phylum Streptophyta; class Magnoliopsida; order Alismatales; family Hydrocharitaceae; genus Ottelia; species Ottelia alismoides. Next base: position 234,362 of record JAZKJV010003976.1, read on the forward strand.
GCAGAGAGGCGGCACACTGGGCGGAGGTGTTGTTGTGCAACTAAGGAAGTGTAGTGCTAAGAGGCCAACCGTTGTATGGTAGTTGGAAGGAGATAATGGCAGATAGAGACCTTGGCCAAACACGACCGATGCGATGGTGAGCGGAGCTATCGGTGTGATGCGAGGCGACCGTGCTTGCTGGGTGACGAAACTCAGTTTCATCATATTACTTTGCAGATATTAATCCCCTAGCTTAAATTACTGTCAATGAAAACCAGATAAATCATTTATATATTTGAGTCTTGAAATAAATTAAAATTGCAAAAAAATAACAAAATCAAAAATCGTAGTATTTTTATACCCTTAAAAATGCTCACAATATATTTCTCCCTTCGTTTGACCTCATTTCCATTTTTATCAACATGAAACTTGTAGATCTCATTGAGATCTACAACTTTCATGTTTTGAGTTTTTCCAAAATCAGCCTCCTTCTCCTTCCTTTTTCATGTTCTTTGTCTGAATAACCTAATTGGGCCATGTGGCTCTTTCTGATTGAGCCACGTGGCCCGATGATGAATCTCCATTTCATCACCTTTATTCTATCATTTTGGTCTTAAAAACCCTAGCTAATGCATGTAAATAGCATCAATTTGTGTATAATAGCATTCATTATTTATTGTATTATTTGTATATAAAATAAGGGTTTTAATGCCAAAATTATACAATAAGGAGAAGAAAACATAAAAGAATAAAATATTGAAGATATTTTATAACCCTAAACCCCGAGATCAAGTCGAGAATTGAGTTGGTTGACAATGAATAAAGTAGGGGGAGATAAGGGCCAAAATGGAATAAAAACCCAATTCTTTTATTCTTTATGTATTCATTTTTTATACCGATTTTATTCTTTGTTATTTATTCATGAAATGAAGAAACCTTGCACATGAAAGTTGTAGATATTAATATAAATAAAAATACAAAATTGAGCTTGTACAAAAATAATACACAGTGTTCATTTTATACACGAAATAAAAAGCCAAAAACCCAACTTCACAGACCCATATCTTTCAAATAAAAACTCAAAATATATCAAAATCATCTAATTATATAGAACTTTTCACGAGCTATTTAATGGTGGTGGTTTTATATATTTTGGAGTTACTGTGTGAAAGTTAGGTTTTTGACCCCTATTGTACATTATACCGATTAAAATATTCAATTTATTCATGCTATATTGTTTTTACAAACCTACATTTTTATAATTTTGTAATTATTATTCATAACACATATACATATTAAAACTAAAATATAACCAAAAAGAAAATGAAAAATAATATAAGTCTATATAAAGATATAGGTAGAGTACCTACAATTATGCTTGTATATAAATAAGAGGGGACCCCATTCTTTTATTCTTTAGTTTCTTATATTTTTATAATATTGTAAATATTATACATATTCTATTAAAAATACAAAATCAAAATAAAACTTATTGAAATATATTAAAATAAAAAGATATATATAAAACATAGGTAATATACCTATAAATATACATATAAAACAAAGGTAATATACATATAAATATATAAACAAACTCAGTCGAGCCAGCAGCCACCGACCGTCCAGCATGTATACTATGTGCAGACACCCGATAAGGGCCAGCCGCAGCAGTAGATGGTCGTCTACCAACCAAATTTCCTCTAGACGTCGGATCTAGTGTTTCCACTACCACCCTTGATCTAAGAAGTTAATGGTATATGGAGCAATGACGCGCAACTGGCTCATCCTACCGGACCCCCGCAGGGCCAGCAGCAAGCCAACAGGCAGTACCACCAACCATAGGGTGGTCGTTTTGGTCAGTCCTCGCAGCCTCTGCCACAGTACCAGCAGCCTTCCTAGTATACGAACCAATGGAGGCAGAAGCAGCACTACCAGCAGTCGCAGTACCACCATCAGGAGCCATATCATCAGTATGCGGTGACGAACTGTGGACCTACCCTTTTAGTGTTGTCTAAGAGACGGTTTCGTTGCAGTCGGATAAATCCGCGTCAATAAAAAATAACCGCACAAATCGATGAATCGTCGAATGAATATGTATGCGGTTTTATGTTTATTTAGCCTGGACAAGCCCCAGGATCGACTCAAGGAGGCAAAGGAACAACGTGGGATCAAGTTAGATGAATTAGATTGTGGTTTTCCAAGTGGGATTTTTTTGCAATTTTTTATGCGATAAAAATGCCAAATGCAATGATGCGAAGGAACTAGGTTATTAAGAAAATCAACAACTTAGCCAAATTTAATTTTAATTTGAAATTAATCCAAATTGACCAAATTGTATTTTTCCTGTAAACCTAATCCAATGATTAATGCAAAATATATTTTTTTTGGAATTTTTGTATTTAAAATGCATAAATGAAAAATACAAATTTTTTGGGGGTTTTTATGCAATTTTTCATGCAAATGATATGCAAAAATTATGAAAATTTATTGGAAGATAAACATGATGAAATGAAGCTAGACTATTTTTTTGGAATTTTTGACACTTTATGATTTTTTTATGAATTTTTTACTGAAAACAGAGCAATTGTGAGTATTTAATACCTAATAAATCCACAAAATCAAATAATCCAGGGAGCTATTTATCTCAAATAGATATTCTAATATGGAATCCAAGAGAGTTGAAATTTCCCAAAAATATTATTCCTGGAATTAATTAAAAATAAACTATAGAAATTACTCTAGAATTTATTTTATGCAAAAGACAACTCCAATTTTGATGAAACTTGGAAAGTATTTAAAGCACAGTTAGAGGCATCATTCACAATTTTTTCAAAAATATTTGGAGCAAGAAATAAATATGTGCGAATTTCAGAGCTTAATTGGGAAAAATATCACTGATTTCAATCTCTGATTTTTAATAAAATATCCAAGGCTCACAAAAATGCAAATAAATAGCCAGGAGATAAAGATTTAAATGCTTATCAACTTGCTATTTTTCATAGAATAAAATGATGTTGTTTTAGAGTCCAAATTAACATGCGAAGTCGGGGGTATCAATGCAATACTGAAAATGAAACAATGAACCAACAACTGTGTCTAAGGGTACTTTTGCAATTACGGAAACAATACGGAATGAATGTGCAATTTTCACAAAGATAATAAAATAAAAATTTGAACCTTCGTTAGGTTCCTGGCTTGGAACCCAAGCTAGGGCACAAGGGTGGCGGCGCGCGTGGAGGGGCGCGAGGTGGGCGGTGTGGCTATGGCGCACCACAGAGGCGAGGCTGCGGCGTGCGGCACCGCAACCGTACGCAAGGCGGCAAGGAGCTCCCGGCTGGCAGCAGCGGGTTCGGCGGCGCGAGCCGCTTGGGCTGGCTGCACGGGGCAGGGCGCGCAGACGTCAAAGGCCAAGCGCCGTCGTGACGCCGCGAGTGGTGGCACGCTGTGGAGGTGGCAGAGGTCGGTTGCCGTGCACAGGCTCGAGGGAGGACGGCTGGACGATGGGGTACCGTGCGCGGGTGGCGTGCAGCCAATCGTGGGGGTAGATGCGGCCTAGAGCGGCGGCACCTGGCGCGGTCATGGGGGCTCGGGCACGGATGCGGGCGGCAGCCGAGGAGGAGGCGGGCACGACGCTGCGGAGGGAAACGCGACGGAGGCCGCGCACAGGAGGGCGCCTGGACCGAGGACAGGGGAGGCGCGCGGGAGCTCGCTGGAGCGGTGGCCATGTGGCTGCATTGCGGCCTGGAGCTGGGTGGTGCGCCGCGCGCGAGGGGATGGTCGACTCCTCTGCTCGCCGTGCGTGGAGTCACGGCAAGGCACTGGAGGTCGGCGTCGACGGGATGGCTGGAGGAGGGCTCCTGTTTCCTTTTTGTAATATTTTTTTGATGTAATTTTTTTACTTTTTTTGTGAATAAGAAAATAGATGTGGAAAGAAAAATGGTGGTGATGGTGATTGTGGTGGTAATGGTGATGAAAATAATTTGTTTGTGATGGTGTTTGGTGAACAACAAGGGAAAAAATTTGTTAGATAAAAAAATGAAATGATAAGATGAAGATAGAGGAATTACCTGGAATTTCGCCAAAAGGCCGAGCTACGATTCACGGCTCTTGTCCTGGCCTCAAGAAGGGTGGCGGAGTCCTTCGAAGCTGGACCAGCTTCCTGCGAGGGATGCTACGACGAAGTGGTTGAGACCACCTCAGATCTCGCCGTGGTCGGAGGTCGTCGCTCGACGGTGATTCTCGGTAGCTGTCACCTACAGATAGCCGGAGCTCTCTCTCTTTTCTCTCGAAAATAGCGGATGATAAACAATGGAGGAGGAGATGAGAATATAAAAAGGATGGGGAAGTTAGAAAAGAGGTGGAGAAGATGGAGGGATTGTGGAGGAAGTGGAGACTTGGCGTGGGGAATAAGAAAAGAAGATGTAAAAGGGAGAGAAATAATAATAATATAATATAATAAAAGTAAAATAGTAGGCTAATAAAAATAACAATAAGTAAAATAGTAATAATAAAATAATAATAAAATCTGAAAATAATAAAATAATGGGGTGACAGTGGCGGCTCCAGGAGCTGACACATGTCGCTCCTAGAAAATTCAAAAATTAAATGTAAAGAAAATAAAAAAGAAATAACAAAAAGGATTAAATCAAAAAGTGGTCAACACAAAAGTTGCTCGTCTCGACGAGATCTACAACTTTCATGAAGGGCCAAAAATCAAAAGAAGTCATATGTACAAAGTGTATTTTTGGGTGGTACCTTATAAATATAAAATACCTTATTTTATCTTTTGTAATTTTTTTGTCATTTTTAAAAGAGAGAAAAATCAAAATAAAGATAGAAAATATATAGAAAGAATATTTACAACTTAACCTATTTTTTTGGATTTTAATAATTAAGAAAAAAAAGATAAAAATGAAGGGCAAAACGGTCAATATGTACAATATACAAAAGGGGCCCAAAATCCAAGTTTTGCATACGAGCTTCGATTTTAATGAAATTGGTCTTGTTTCGAAGGTCTTTGAATGTATATTACTTTAAAAGTGAGTAGACCTAATTCGAAGGTTGTATGAGAGAGATATGCACATTTTAAGGTTCATGGTCTCAAACTTGGATTCGGGTTTTATTGGTCAGTTTTACAAGTTAGTTTTTTTTTATATTTTTCTTTTATTAGTGTTAGTCATATATACACAATAGAGTTGGTTTTATTGGATTCGGAGTTAGTATACAAATAGGGTATTTTAGCTAATATACAAGTGAATATTTACAAGTGAATTTGGCTTCTTATTTAATGCAAATATGAATGCTAAAATGCAGATATTATGCTTGCATGCATGGATGCTAATTTTGCCAGATAAGTGGAAATATGCTGCTATTTACTCGAGAACAAAGCTCTATTTTCGACTTTTAGAGTGATCAATCACAGATTCATCAACCCCCTATACTTAAACCTTGCTCATCCCCGAGCAACTAAAATGAAATGCAAGAGTGAAATGATTTTGGGTTCCATACCAAGGTCATGAACAGAAGTTGAAAATGGAGCTGGACTCGACCTTTGGATTAATTGTGTGGCGGAACCTCATTGGGACCTGAACTTAAGACCTAGCAGACTTCAAGTTCCACGAGTCTTCTATTCAAGACTCCTCAACAGTCAGGTCAGAACAAATCCTCAAACGCAAATTTCTGATGACTATGATTCTCACTTGTACTGTGTAAGTGTAATGTAACTCTCCACATCAGAAAAGGCTCATAAATAGCCTCCTCTAACAAGGTAACTCAAATAACCCAGTCCAGTAACTCTTTCCTCGAGGAGCGGGGTATTCCCTTCTAAGTTCAAGTGCAACCAACTCAAGAGGAGGGGGTGGAGAAAAGAATGGATAATAGCCAGTGTAGCTACCTATCCCGGGATGCCTGACCAGTGTAGCCAAGTCATCCAGCTGCATTTTCTTTGCTAATATAAATCCTCCGACAGGTATTTTATTTTCACTGGCCTGTCTATTTTTTTGGAGTTCTTGCATTTTTTCTTTTTTTTCTTTGTTTTCTTTTTTTTTGAACTATATACAAGGTGCAGCATGTACATCAGGAGTTTTTCCTCTTGAGACAGTAGACTATCCCTCTTTTGAAGCATTATTGCAACCTACAATGTCCCGTCCTTAGATGTCAACATCACCAGACTAGGTTGAGATGCACTACCCTTCCTAGAGGAGGACGGATGTTTCCACCCGTGTGCTACTCCAAGCTAAAGGATTCTACCTCCTCACCACCTCATAAATGAAGAGCTACGTGCATTGTGCTTATCCAAGTTAGGTCATTATCTAAAAGAATCATGCGTGTGCACAAGATATTCTACTTAGACTAATCAAGATGACGTGTGAACATAGGCTTGCGGACTTAAAGAATTAAGTCACTTGACCTAAGAAATCTTAACTCCAGTTCCTATAAGGTTCCTATGAAATTAGGTGGATTAAGGTCAAATCAAGTCCATCCTCAATATCTACTCATAACTTGGTCAGAACCCACTAGCTTTTCGCCTTGCATATGCAAGATATGCAGATGAGATGCAGATGACATGCTATATAGATGAATGAAAATGCAAGACTCTTTTTTTTCTTTTCAGATGCAAGAGATGATATACAAGAGTAAAATAAGAAGCCTATTTTGAATTTTTCACTTTTTTTGGTATACCTCCTATGTTACAACAAATTTTCAAGAGTTTTATAAGTAGTATACAAATTATACAAGTGTTATACAATATACAAGTATACATTTTTTTAATTTTTACAAAAGTTACGAGTATTATACAATAAATGTTTTTTTAAATTTTTACCCACCCAAAATTATTGGGAAAAATGTGAAAATACGCGAATGTACGAGCTATGGGTAAAGTATATATGTAATATATACATGCCCCCCTATACATAGCGTGTGATATGTCCTCAGAGCACGAAAATCGAGGAAAAAGATATAGCTTGTGCTACGCGTAGGAGAGCTAAAATAACAAAAAGTATAGAAGTCGTCCCGCCCCCCTATACTTAGGCCCCGGCAGCCTAAGTGTAGAAGAAGATCAAAAAGGGGGCGGGCGAGGTTAAGAGGGGAAATGGAGGAGTATATATATGGCGGGCATCGGTCCCCCCTATACTTAGGCTCTGGTCAGCCTAAGTATAGGATAGGAATGAGTGTGAGAACCGATGAGATCTAGAGAATATACAACTAATGGTGAAGAGACTCGGGCCACTCACCCCCCTATACTTAGGATCTGATCATTTTAAGTATAACCATAAAATGAAATGATATGGAGGCGTTGCGAGTGATTCAAATCACTGGGGAGGGAGGGAAAATATATATAAGGAGAATTAAGAATATACATGGATCAAGAAAGTTTGTGACGAACCTTCTTGCAGGAGCGAGGAGGTGGGTAATATACAAGTGTGTCGCTATCAGAATCGTCCTCAGATGAATAGTAGTGCGGTGAAGGGATTGTCCAACGCGGGTCGACACACGGCTGCTTGCTTAGATAAGGCTTGAGAACAGCCGAACTGAGCTCACTCATATAAATCACCTTATCCGGACCCGATGAGGATTCCTCTGATAATTCCTTCTCCGGAATGTTGAAGGAAATTTTCTTGGTCGGTTTTCTAGAACCTGAATCATGGAGAGGGAGATGAGAGCGACGCGTCTTGAGAGGTTCGGGGGAACACCTCGAGGAATCAATTCTCGACTTCCTCTCACTAGAAAGCCGACTAGAAGAGGGAGAAACCGTGTTTTTATGTAGAGTCAATGTAATCGTGGTTGTTTCCTTTGAAGGTCTGGGTTGTTGTGTGGTGCTGACCATGGGTTCCTCATCAGACGAATCACCATATAGATTAGAATATTCCTGAAGAGTCAGCACGCGTCTCGCGAAAGTGCTAGTGATCTCAGTTGGTTTGGCATTATTAGGCTCTTGTGTCGGATCACCGAAATGATCAAGGCAATCCACAAAGGTTGTGTCCGACTCAATGATAGCTTCTGTCTTCTAATCGTGAGTCCTCCTTACAAGTTGTCACGGTGGTGGTGCAAGCAGTTGATGAAGTGGAGGTGTGGGGAGTCTCTGATCCAACGGTCGTCCGGACAATCAGTCTCTCAGGTGTAGTAGAGAGGTGGGACTCATCTTCCTCTCGATGGTCATGACTGTCAGCGGATGTGCGGGTCACCTTAGAGTAAAGTTTATCAAAGAATGGATGAGGTCGTTGCGCTCCCAATGCTGAAAAATTGATTTCCCGAGTCTCGTAATCTATAGTCGCCTTTGTCAAGGCTAAGAATGGCTTCCCGAGAATAATCGAAGACTGGGTAAACTCTCCTCGGTGCTTGATGTCATTGATCGTGAAGTCCACCTGGAGTAGAACACCTTGGAAAGTAACGATGACTGAAATGTTTCCTCTCGACCGTTTAATAGATCGATCAGCCAACTGAACGATCGCTCTTGACTTTCTGATTGGCCTGAGTTTGAGCTTGTCAAACACAGAGTTCGGGAGGATATTTATCGGTGAGTCATCATCGATTCTCGCATGGGTAAAGATGGTGTCTTTGATTTCACACTCAACTCGGGGCAACCGCTTCACTCTGCGGCTCTTGGTCTTTCTCCCCATCAACAAGGAGGTGGCCATAGGCACTATGTGTCTTTCAGTCCTTGTCCTCTTATTGCCCGACCTCTTGGATATCAATTTACTTCTCACAAATCGTTTGAGGTCGGGAAAGTGATCTATGGCCTTTATTAAGAGAAGATTAAAAATCAGTTCTTCATCGAGTACTTCCCTTAGGGCAGGATCCAATTTTTTTTGGTCTTTTTCATTTTCAATTTTTATGTGATTTTTTGGTTTTTCAATTTTTTTGGTGTTTTGGATGGATGAATGATCAGACTCAAGATTGGAAGGTAAGTGGTTAGTAGAAGAGGGAGATAGAATGGACTCCAGCTGTGTATGAGTTGTGGGTTCCCTAATGTTTGCTCAGTTTTCAACCTCAAAACTACTCATGTCCTTTTCCACTTTCATTTCCAAGCTGGCAGAAATTGAGTTCAATATTTTCATGACATCTCTCAACTTATTACCTAATGTTTCATTTTCCTCAATAAGTCTGGAAATGTCATCCTCCAAAATGTTCTCATGACAAATCATGGGAAAATTCTGCTCAATTGGAGGATACTGCTGAGATATTGAGGTCTCATACTCAACATACCTAGACTCTGGCATGTAATGCTGGGTTGAGTATGGACTATCCAAATGGCAAATATTGGTCGGAGCCTCATATGATGAAACGGGGACTAATAAGTCTAGCTCATGACTCCAATCTTGTGAATGTATAGGCTTTTTGAATGAAGGCTGATTAATGCAGGCTTGATCACTAAAGTCAATCACGTCTGGAAAATCATGATGTGCAGGCCTCTCCATTCGGGTTGTTCGATCGACCATGTTATGCCCTAAGGTCAAGTCGGGATGCGTATATGTAAATTGTTGTCTGGTCCCTACTTGAGGTGAGAATGAAGTACGTGGGAGCATATAATTTTTCCAATCATCTGTCTCAGCAGTGGCTTGCTCTTCATTCGATTCATTGATTCCTGCAAGCTCTCGAGAATAAGAACAGTCAACCCAAGATGGAAGTGGATCCTGCGTGTTAGAATATGGAGTATGTGAGAAATGCGAAGAAATGGAGAAGTCAGTCGAAATTCTGATTTCATAATAGGGTTGAGGTGGAACCGACCACGGGTAAGGGTATCCCGTGGATGGCAGAGGATACATGGAAGAAGGAGAAGATGAAGATGATCGGTAAATGGTCGATGAGGAATGACCAGAGGTTTCAGGGTATGGGGACCAATATCCCGACTTCTTGAAGAGGAAATGATGAAGATTGAGGTAGAAAATGTGCAATTACAAAGGATAGCACACACGGACAAACATAAAGACAAACGCAAGAGCAAACCCCGAGTTCACACTCAACACGGTGAAGGACTCGAAACCAAGAATAATTCAACTTGTGATATTTGCTAGGATCAGTTGGCACGTGATATGGAAGTTGGGGATTTGGGCTTTGCCTTAACGTGTTCACACACTCAAGTACCCTCACTCAGCCTGAAAACAAGGTCGGGGATTAATCTCCCGTAAGAAGAATTTCCGATTTTATTGATTTTTTTGGTCAATAATGTTAGCAGTCTCAGTTTTAAGTTAAGTTATCACTGATTTAATCCAATCCACACAGCACACCTATCGTCCAGTCCCAATTTTCTTTTATTTAAGTTTTGAAAAACTGAGAGAGAGAAATCAAGAAAAGCCGATGCACAAAAATCGATGATGCTTATGCTGAGTGAAGAATACTTACAGTGATCCCTTCGCTTTTATGCAGGATGCAAAACAGAATTGAAAGCTTTTATACTTCATGCAAATGCAGACGATAAAATCCGCTCCTAAACAGACAGTTCTATTAGCGAGTGAAGCACATGTTTGATTTGACTAGATATGCGGTCTAAGTGTGTCTTTTAATTGCAGTGTGTGGTCCTAAAGAATTACGAGCACAAGCAAATCCTATAATGGCTCGAGGAGTCGTTAGTGAAACCCTATTCTAAAGATTCAATCCACACAGCACACATGGACAGGATTCCACTATGTTTACACAAGAGAGAATCCAAACGGGAACCGCTATAAATTCAGACACTTTTTTAACAAAAATAAAATCTTTTTGGCGTCTCAACAGCCGACTTGATCTACGAATCGTCGGCCTCCGATGCACTTTGGTATGCGTCGACTTCAAGAAAGCTGCTCCAAGTCCACCGAGCCCTCGCACAAAAAGATAACAAATGTCAGAGAGAAAGAAAAAATAATAATAAATAGAAAAAAAATTGAAAAATAGAATAATTACAAGGTGGTTCGGGGATCAGACTACCCGAGTAACTGGAAAACGTGAATCTAATTTTTTAAGATGATCCTAAGCTGTTTGCCTCCCCGACAACGGTGCCATTTGACGAACCGCAGACCTACCCTTTTAGTGTTGTCTAAGTGACGGTTTCGTTGCGGTCGGATAAATCCGCATCGATAAAAAATAACCACACAAATTGATGAATCGTCGAATGAATATGTATGCGGTTTTATGTTTATTTACCATGGGCAAGCTCCAGGGTCGACTCAAGGAGGCAAAGGAACAACTCGGGATCAAGTTAGATGAATTAGATTGCAGTTTTCCAAGTGGGATTTTTTTTGTAATTTTTTATGCGATAAAAATGCCAAATGCAATGATGCGAAGGAACTAGGTTATTAAGAAAATCAACAACTTAGCCAAATTTAATTTTAATGTGAAATTAATCTAAACTGACCAAATTATATTTTTCCTGTAAACCTAATCCAATGATTAATGCAAAATATATTTTTTTTTGAAATTTTTGGATTTAAAATGCATAAATAAAAAATACAAATTTTGGGGGGTTTTATGCAATTTTTCGTGCAAATGATATGCAAAAATTATGAAAAATTTACTGGAAGATAAACATGTTGAAATGAAGCTAGACTAATTTTTTGGAATTTTCCGACACTTTATGATTTATTTATGATTTTTTTACTGAAAATATAGCAACTGTGAGTATTTAATTCCTAGTAAATCCACGAAATCAAATTATCCAGGGAATTGTTTCTCTCAAATAGATATTTTAATATGGAATCCAGGAGAGTTGAAATTTCCCAAAAATATTATTCATGGATATAATTACAAATCAAGTATAGAAATCACTCTACAATTTATTTTATGCAAATGACAACTCCAATTTTGATGAAACTTGGATAGTAATTAAAGCACACTTAGAGGCATCATTCACAATTTTTTCACAATTTTTGGAGCAAGAATAAATACGTGTGAATTTCAGAGCTTAATTAGGCAAAATATCACTGATTTTCAATCTCTGATTTTTAATAAAATATCCAAGGCTCGCAAAAATGTAAATAAATAGCCAAGAGATAAAGATTTAAATGCTCATCAACATGTTATTTTTCATTGAAAAAAATGATGTTATTTTAGAGTCCAAATTAACATGCGAAGTCGGGGTATCAATGCTATATTGAAAATGAAACAATGAACCAACAACTGTGTCTAAGGGCACTTTTGCAATTAGGGAAACTTGACGGAATGAATGTGCAATTTTTACAAAGACAATAAAATAAAAAAAATAGAACCTTCATTGGGTTCCTGGCTTGGAACCCGAGCTAGGGCACAAGGGTGGCGGCGCGCGTGGAGGGGCGGGGGGTGGGCGGCGCGGCTATGGCGCACCACAGAGGCGAGGCGGTGGCGCGTGGTGCCGCAACCGTGCGCAAGGCGGCGAGGAGCTTGCGGCTGGCAGCAGCGGGTTCGACGGCGCAAGCCGCTGGGGCTGGCTGCGCGGGGCGGGGAGCGCAGACGTCGAAGGGCGGCCAAGCATCGTCGTGACGTCGTGAGTGGTGGCACGCTGTGGAGATGGCGGAGGTATGTTGTCGTGCACGGGCTCGAGGGAGGATGGCTGGACGATGGGGTACCATGCGCGGGTGGTGCACGACCAATCGTGGGGGCGGATGCGGCCTGGAGCGGCAACGCCTGGCACGGTCGTGGGGACTCGCGCACGGATGCGGGCGACAACCGAGGAGGAGTCGGGCACAGCAATGCGGAGGGGAACCCGACGGAGGCTGCGCACAGGAGGGCACCTGGACCGAGAACAGGGGAGGCGCGCGGGAACGCGCTGGAGCGGTGGCCACGTGGCTGGAGTTGCGGCCTGGAGATGGGTGGTGCGCTGCGCCCGAGGGGATGTCCGACTCCTCTGCTCGCCGTGCGCGGAGTCGCGGCAAGGCACTGGAGGTCGGCGTCGACGGGGTGGCTGGAGGAGGGCTCCTATTTCCTTTTTTGTAATATTTTTTTGATGTAATTTTTTTTACTTTTTGTTGTGAATAAGAAAATAGATGTGGAAAGAAAAATGGTGGTGATGGTGATTGTGGTGGTGATGGTGATGAAAATAATTTGTTTGTGATGGTGTTTCGTGAACAACAAGGGAAAAAATTTATTAGATACAAAAAATGAACTGACAATATGAAGATAGAGGAATTACCAGGAATTTCGCCAAAAGGCGGAGCTACGATTCGCGGCTCCTGTCGTGGCCTCAAGAAGGGTGGGTGAGTCTTTCAAAGCTGGAGCAACTTCCTACGAGGGATGCTGCAACGAAGTGGTTGAGACCACCTCGGATCTCGCCGTGGTCGGAGGTCGTCGTTCGACGGTGATTCTCGGTAGCTGTCACCTACAAATAGCCGGAGCTCTCTCTCTCTCTCTTTTCTCTCAAAAATGGCGGATGATGAACAATGGAGGGGGAGATGAGAATATAAAGAGGATGGGGAAGTTAGAAAAGAGGTGGAGAAGATGGAGGGATGGTGGAGGAAGTGGTGACTTGGAGTGGGGAATAAGAAAAGAAGAGGTAAAAGGGAGAGAAATAATAAGAATAATATAATATAATAAAAGTAAAATAAGTAGGCTACTAAAACAACAATAATTAAAAGTCATAATAAAATAATAATAAAATCCGAAAATAATAAAATAATGGGGTGACATGTGGTGACTCTAGGAGCTGACACATGTCGCTCCTAGAAAATTCAAAAATTAAATGTAAAGAAAATAAAAAAGAAATAACAAAAAAGATTAAATCAAAAAGTGGTCAACACGAAAGTTGCTCGTCTCGATGAGATCTAAAACTTTCGTGAAGGGCCAAAATCAAAAGAAGTCATATGTACAAAGTGTATTTTTGGGTGGTACCTTATAGATATAAAATACCGCATTTTATCTTTTGTAATTTTTTTTATTTTTTTTAAAAGAGAGAAAAATCAAAATAAAGATAGAAAAAATATAGAAAGAATATTTACAACTTAATCTATTTTTTGTATTTTAATAATTAAGAAAATAAAAAGATAAAAATGAAGGGCAAAACGGTCAATATGTACAATATACAAAAGGGGCCCAAAACCCAAGTTTTGCATACGAGCTCCAATTTTAATGAAATTGGTCTTGTTTCGAAGTCCTTTGAATGTATATTATTTAAAAGTGAGTAGACCTAATTCGGAGGTTGTATGAGAGAGATATGCGCATTTTAAGGTTCATGGTCTCAAACTTGGATTTGGGTTTTATTGGTCAGTTTTACAAGTTAGTTTTTTTTGATATTTTTCTTTTATTAGTGTTAGTCATATATACACAATAGAGTTGGTTTTATTGGATTCGGAGTTAGTATAAAATATATACAAATAGGGTATTTTAGCTAATTTAGAGGTGACTATTTACAAGTGAATTTGGCTTCTTATTTAATGCAAATATGAATGCTAAAATGCAGATATTACGCATGCATGCATGGATGCTAATTTTGCAAGATAAGTGGAAATATGCTGCTATTTATTCGGGAACAAAGCTCTATTTTCAACTTTTAGAGTGATGAATCACAGATTCTTCAACCCCCTATACTAAAACCTTGCTCTTCCCCGGGCAACTAAAATGAAATGCAAGAGTGAAATGATTTTGGGTTCCATACCAAGGTCATGAACAAAAGTTTAAAATGGAGCTGGACTCGACCTTTGGATTAATTGTGTGGCGGAACCTCATTCGGACCTGAACTTAAGACCTAGCAGACTTCAAGTTCCACGAGTCTTCTATTCAAGACTCCTCAACAATCAGGTCAGAACAAATCCTCAAACGCAAATTTCTGATGACTATGATTCTCACTTGTACTGTGTAAGTGTAATGTAACTCTCCACATCAGAAATGGCTCATAAATAGTCTCCTCTAACAAGGTAACTCAAATAACCCGGTCCAGTAACTCTTTCCTCGAGGAGCGGGGTATTCCCTTCTAAGTTCAAGTGCAACCAGCTCAAGAGGAGGGGGTGGAGAAAAGAATGGATGGTAGCCAGTTTAGCTACCTATCCCGGGATGCCTGATCAGTGTAGCCAAGTCATCCAGCTGCATTTTCTTTGCTAATATAAATCCTCCGATAAGTATTTTAATTTCACTGGCCTGTCTATTTTTTTGGAGTTCTTGCATTTTTTTCTTTTTTTTTCTTTCCTTTGTCTTTGTTTTCTTTTTTTTTGAACTATATTCAAGGTGCAGCATGTACATCAGGAGTTTTTCCTCTTGAGCCAGTAGACTATCCCTCTTTTGAAGCATTATTGCAACCCACAGCGTCCCGTCCTTAGATGTCAACATCACCAGACTAGGTTGAGATGCACTACCCTCCCTAGAGGAGGACGGATGTTTCCACACGTGTGCTACTCCAAGCTAAAGGATTCTACCTACTCACCACCTCATCAATGAGGAGCTACGTGCATTGTGCTTGTCCAAGTTAGGTCATTATCTAAAAGAATCATGCGTGTGCACAAGATATTCTACTTAGACTAATCAAGATGACATGTGAACATAAACTTGCGGACTTAAAGAATTAAGTCACTTGACCTGAGAAATCTTAACTCCAGTTCCTATATGGTTCCTCTGAAATTAGGTGGATTAAGGTCGAATCAAGTCCATCCTCAATATCTACTCATAACTTGGTTCAGAACCCACTAGCTTTTCACCTTGCATATGCAAGATATGCAGATGAGATGCAGATGACATGCTATATAGATGAATGAAAAGGCAAGACTCTTTTTTTTCTTTTCAGATGCAAGAGATGATATGCAAGAGTAAAATAAGAAGCCTATCTTGAATTTTTCACTTTTTTTGGTATACCTCCTATGTTACAACAATTTTTCAAGAGTTTTATAAGTAGTATACAAATTATACAAGCGTTATACAATATACATTTTTTCATTTTTACAAAAGTTACAAGTATTATACAACAAAAAATTTTTAAAATTTTTACCCCCCCCCCCCCCGAAATTATTGCAAAAAAATGCGAAAATACGCGAAAGTACGAGCTATGGGTAAAGTATATATGTAATATATACACGCCCCCTATACTTAGCGTGTGCTATGTCCTAAGAGCACGAAAATCGAGGAAAAAGACATAGCTCGTGCTAAGCTTAGGAGAGCTAAAATAACAAAAAGTATAGAAGTCGTACCGCCCCCCTATACTTAGGCCCCGGCAGCCTAAGTGTAGAAGAAGATTAAAAAGGGGGCGAGCGAGGTTAAGAGGGGAAATGGAGGAGTATATACTCGGCGGGCATCGGTCCCCCCTATACTTAGGCTCTGGTCAGCCTAAATATAGGACATGAATGAGTGTGAGAACCGACGAGATCTAGAGAATATACAACTAATGGTGAAGAGACTCAGGCCACTCACCCCCCTATACTTAGGATCTGATCATCCTAAGTATAACCATAAAATGAAATGATATGGAGTCGTTGCGAGTGATTTGAATCACTGAGGAGGGAGGGAAAATATATACAAGGAGAATTAAGAATATACATGGATCAAGAAAGTTTGTGACGAACCTTCTTGCGTGAGCGAGGAGGTGGGTAGTATACAAGCATGTCGCCGTCAGAATCGTCCTCAGATGAATAGTAGTGCGGTGAAGGGATCGTTCAACGCGGGTCGACACACGACTGCTTGCTTAGATAAGGCTTGAGAACATTCGAACTGAGCTCACTCATATAAATCACCATATCCGGACCTGATGAGGATTCCTCTGATAATTCCTTCTCCGGAATGTTGAAGGAAATTTTCTTGGTCGGTTTTCTAGAACCTGAATCATGGAGAGGGAGATGAGAGCGACGTTCCTTGAGAGGTTCGGGGGAACACCTCGAGGAATCAATTCTCGACTTCCTCTCACTAGAAAGCTGACTAGAAGAGGGAGCAACCGTGTTTTTATGTGGAGTCAATGTAATCGTGGTTGTTTCCTTTGAAGGTCCAGGATGTTGTGCGGTGCTGACCATGGGTTCCTCATCAGACGAATCACCATATAGATTAGAATATTCCTGAAGGGTCAACACACGTCTCGAGAAAGTGCTAGTGATCTCAGTTGGCTTGGCATTATTAGGCTCTTGTGTCGGATCACCGAAATGATCAAGGCAATCCACAAAGGTTGTGTCTGACTCAATGATAGCTTCTGATCGTGAGTCCTCCTTAGAAGCTGTCACGGTGGTGGTGCAAGCAGTTGATGAAGTGGAGGTGTGGGGAGTCTCTGATCCAACGGTCGTCCGGACAATCAGTCTCTCAGGTGTAGTAGAGAGGTGGGACTCATCTTCCTCTCGATGGTCACGACTGTCAGCGGATGTGCGGGTCACCTTACAGTAAAGTTTATCAAAGAATGGATGAGGTCGAAGCGCTCCCAATGCTGAAAAATTGATTTCTCGAGTCTCGCAATCTATAGTCGCCTTAGCCAAGGCTAAGAACGGCTTCCCGAGAATAATCGGAGACGGGGTAAACTCTCCTTGGTGCTTGATGTCAATGATCTTGATGTCCACCTAGAGTAGAGCACCTTGGAAATTAATGATGACTGAAATGTTTCTTCTCGACCGTTTATTAGATCGATCAGCCAGCTGAACGATCTCTCTTGACTTTCTGATTGGCCTGAGTTTGAGCTTGTCAAACACAGATGTCGGGAGGATATTTATCGGTGAGTCATCATCGATTCTCACATGGGTAAAGATAGTGTCTTTGATTTCACACTCAACTTGGAGAAACCGCTTCACTCTGCAGCTCTTGGTCTTTATGCCCATCAACAAGGAGGTGGCCATAGACACTATGTGTCTTTCAGTCCTTGTCCTCTTATTGTCCAACCTCTTGGGCATCAATTTACTTCTCACAAATCGTTTGAGGTCGGGAAAGTGATCTAAGGCCTTTATTAAGAGAAGATTAAAAATCAGTTCTTCATCGAGTGCTTCCCTTAGGGCAGGATCCAATTTTTTAAGTCTTTTTCATTTTCAATTTTTATGTGATTTTTTGGTTTTTCAATTTTTTTGTGTTTTGGATAGATGAATGATCAGACTCAAGATTGGAAGGTAAGTGGTTAGTAGAAGAGGGAGATAGAATGGACTCCAGCTGTACATGAGGTGTGGGTTCCCTAATGTTTGCTCTGTTTTCAACCTCAAAACTACTCATGTCTTTTTTCACTTTCATTTCCAAGCTGGCAGAAATTGAGTTCAATATTTCCATGACATTTCTCAACTTATTACCTAATATTTCATTTTTCTCAATAAGTCTGGAAATGTCATCCTCCAAAATATTCTCATGACAAATCATGGGAGAATTCTGCTCAATTGGAGGATACTGCTGAGATATTGAGGTCTCATACTCAACATACCTAGACTCTGGCATGTAATGCTGGGTTGAGTATGGACTATCCACATGGAAAATATTGGTCGGAGCCTCATATGATTAAACGGGGACTAATAAGTCTAGCTCATGAGTCCAATCTTGTGAATGTATAGGTTTTTTGAATGAAGGTTGGTTAATGGAGGCTTGATCACTAAAGTCAAACAAGTCTGGAAAATCATGATGTGCAGGCCTCTCCATTCGGGTTGTTCAATCGACCATGTTATGCCCTAAGGTCATGTCAGGATGCGTATATGTAAATTGTTGTCTGGTCCCTACTTGAGGTGAGAATGAAGTACGTGGGTGCATATAATTTTGCCAATCATCTGTCTCAGCAGTGGCTTGCTCTTCTTTCGATTCGTTGATTTCTGTAAGCTCTCGAGAATAAGAACAGTCAGCCCAAGATGGAAGTGGATCCGGCGTGTTAAAATATGGAGTAGGTAAGAAATGCGAAAAAATGAAGAAGTCAGTCGAAGTTCTGATTTCATAATCGGGTTGAGGTGGAACTGACCACGGGTAAGGGTATCCTGTGGATGGCAGAGGATACATGGAAGAAGGAGAAGGTGAAGATGATCGGTAAATGGTCGATGAGGAATGACAAGAGGTTTCAGGGTATGGGGACCAATATCCCGACATCTTGAAGAGGAAATGATGAAGATTGAGGTAGAAAATGTGCAATTACACAGGATAACACACACGGACAAACACAAAGACAAACGCAAGAGCAAACCCCGAGTTCACACTCGACACGGTGAAGGAGTCGAAACCAAGTCTGATTGATCTGTTTGATTTTAAGTGTGAGTTTATCAGACAAGATAGCAAAGGTTACGTAGCCTATAGGAAAGTCGGCTCAGAGCCGGATGCGTCTTCCCTATTTAACTTGTCGCCTAAGGTACTGACGGTCCTTCCTTTCTTCGCTCCTATCCCAAGTTGATGGATTCAAAGACCTGCCCCTATCTACCTGCAAGCAGGCGGAGGCTGACAAGGCCGGAACTTCACCCCGAGGGGTTACTGGCAACTTGTCATGAAGTACCGCAATTTCGCCCCTATTTACCTGAGAACAGGCGGAGGCTACTTGATACTAGTCAGCGAACCTGAATAATTCAACTTGTGATATTTGCTAGGATCAGTTGGCACGTAATATGGAAGGCGGGGATTTGGGCTCTTCCTTAACGTGTTCACACACACTCAAGTACCCTCACTCATCCTGAAAACAAGGTCGGGGATTAATCTCCCGCAAGCAGAATTTCCGATTTTATTGATTTTTTTTGTCAATAATGTTAGCAGTCCCGGTTTTACGTTAAGTTATCACTGATTTAATCCAATCCACACAGCACGCCTATCGTCCAGTCCCAATTTCTTTTTACTTAAGTTTTGAAAAACTGAGAGAGAGAAATCGAGAAAAGCAGATGCACGAAAATCGATGATGCTTATGCTGAATGAAGACTACCTACAGTGATCCCTTCGTTTTTATGCAGGATGCAAAACAGAATTGAAAGCTTTTATACTACATGCAAATGCAGATGATAAAATCCGCTCCTAGACAGGCAGTTCTATTAACGAGTGAATCACATGTTTGATTTGACTAGATATGCGGTCTAAGTGCGTCTTTTAAGTGCAGTGTGTGGTCCTAAAGAATTACAAGCACAAGCAAATCCTATAGTGGCTTGAGGAGCCGCTAGTGCAAGCTTATTCTAAAGATTCAATCCACACAGCACATGGGGACACGGTTCCACTATGTTTACACACGCGAGAACACAAACGGGAACCGCTGTAAATGCAGACACCTTTTTAACAAAAATAAAATCTTTTTGGCGTCTCAACAGCCGACTTGATCTACGAATCGTCGACCTCCGATGCACTCCGAGATGCGTCGACTTCAAGAAAGTCGCTCCAAGTTCACTGATCCCTAGAACAAAAAGATAAAAAATATCAGAGAGAAAGAAAAAATAATAATAAATAGAAAAATAATTGAAAAATAGAATAATTACAAGGTGGTTCGGGGATCAGACTACCCGAGTGATTAGAAAACGTGAATCTAATTTTCTAAGATGATCCTAAGTTGTTTGCCTCCCCGGCAACGGCGCCATTTGACGAACCGCGGACCTACCCTTTTAGTGTTGTCTAAGTGACGGTTTCGTTGCAGTCGGATAAATCCGCGTCGATCAAAAATAACCACACAAATCGATGAATCGTCGAATGAATATGTATGCGGTTTTATGTTAATTTAGCCTGGGAAAGCCCCAGGGTCAACTCAAGGAGGCAAAGGAACAACTCGGGATCAAGTTAGATGAATTAGATTGCGGTTTTCCAAGTGGGATTTTTTTGTAATTTTTTATGCGATAAAAATACCAAATGCAATGATGCGAAGGAACTAGGTTATTAAGATATTCAACAACTTAGCCAAATTTAATTTTAATGTGAAATTAATCTAAATTGACCAAATTATATTTTTACTGTAAACCTAATCTAATGATTAATGCAAAATATATTTTTTTGGAATTTTTGGATTTAAAATGCACAAATGAAAAATACAATTTTTTTGGGGGGTTTCTATGTAATTTTTCGTGCAAATGATATGCAAAAATTATGAAAAATTTACTGGAAGATAAACATGATGAAATGAAGTACTAATTTTTTTTGGAATTTTCTGAAACTTTATGATTTATTTATGAATTTTTTACTAAAAACAAAGCAACTGTGAGTATTTAATTCCTAATAAATCCACGAAATCAAATTATCCAGGGAACTATTTATCTCAAATAGATATTTTAATATGGAATCCAGGAGAATTGAAATTTCCCTAAAATATTATTCATGGAATTAATTACAAATCAACTATAGAAATCACTATACAATTTATTTTATGCAAACGACAAAACCAATTTTGATGAAACTTGGACAGTAATTCAAGCACACTTAGAGGCATCATTCACAATTGTTTCACAATTTTTGGAGAAAGAAATAAATATGTGCGAATTTCAGAGCTTAATTGGGCAAAATATCACTGATTTTCAATCTCTGATTTTTAATAAAATATCCACGGCTCACAAAAATGTAAATAAATAGCCAGGAGATAAAGATTTAAATGCTCATCAACATACTATTTTTCATTGAAAAAAATGATGCTATTTTAGAGTCCAAATTAACATGTGAAGTCGGGGGTATCAATGCAATACTTGAAACAATGAACCAACAACTGTGTCTAAGGGCACTTTTGCAATTACGGAAACTTGACAGAATGAATGTGCAATTTTCACAAAGACAATGAAATAAAAAATTAAACCTTCGTTGGGTTCTTGGCTTGGAACCCAAGCTAGGGCACAAGGGTGGCGGTGCACATGGAGGGGTGCGGGGTGGGCAGCGCGGCTATGGCGCACCACGGAGGCGAGGCAGTGGCACGCGGCGCTGCAACCGTGCGCAAGGCGACGAGGAGCTTGCGGCTGGCAGCAGCGGGTTCGACGGCGCGAGCCGCTGGGGCTGGCTGCGCG
Source organism: Ottelia alismoides (assembly GCA_037367405.1). Taxonomy (NCBI): domain Eukaryota; kingdom Viridiplantae; phylum Streptophyta; class Magnoliopsida; order Alismatales; family Hydrocharitaceae; genus Ottelia; species Ottelia alismoides. The sequence continues at coordinate 256,084 of JAZKJV010003976.1, forward strand.
AGGCGGGGCGTGCGGACGTCGGAGGGCAGCCAAGCACCGTCGTGACGTCGCGAGTGGTGGTACGCTGTGGAGATGGAGGAGGTCGGTTGCCGTGCACGGGCTCGAGGGAGGATGGCCGGACGATGGGTACCGTGCGCGGGTGGTGCGCGACCAATCATGGGGGCGGATGCGGCCTGGAGCGGCGACGCCTGGCGCAGTCGTGGGGGCTCACGCACGGATGCGGGCGGCAGCCGAGGAGGAGGCGGGCACGGCGCTGCGGAGGGGAACACGACGGAGGCTGCGCACAGGAGGGCACCTGGACCGAGGACAGGGGAGGAGCGCGGGAGCGTGCTGGAGCGGTGGCCACGTGGCTGGAGTTGCGGCCTGGAGATGGGTGGTGCGTCGCACGCGAGGAGATGTCAGACTCCTCTACTCGCCGTGCACGGAGTCACAGCAAGGCGCTGGAGGTCGGCGTCGACGGGGTGGCTGGAGGAGGGCTCCTGTTTCCTTTTTTGTAATATTTTTTGATGTACTTTTTTTTTACTTTTTGTTGTGAATAAGAAAATAGATGTGGAAAGAAAAATGGTGGTGATGGTGATTGTGGTGGTGATGGTGATGAAAATAATTTGTTTGTGATGGTGTTTGGTGAACAACAAGGGAAAAAATTTGTTAGATACAAAAAATGAAATGACAAGATGAAGATAGAGGAATTACCTGGAATTTCACCAAAAGGCGGAGCTACGATTCACGGCTCCTGTCATGGCCTCAAGAAGGGTGGCGGAGTCCTTCAAAGCTGGAGCAGCTTCCTGCGAGGGATGCTGCGACGAAGTGGTTGAGACCACCTCGGATCTCGCTGTGGTCGGAGGTCGTCGCTCGACGGTGATTCTCGGTAGCTGTCACCTACAGATAGCCAGAGCTCTCTCTCTTTTCTCTCAAAAGTGGCGGATGATGAACATTGGAGGGGGCGATGAGAATGTAAAGAGGATGGGGAAGTTAGAAAATAGGTGGAGAAGATGGAGGGATGGTGGAGGAAGTGGTGACTTGCAGTGGGGAATAAGAAAAGAAGAGGTAAAAGGGAGAGAAATAATAATAATAATATAATATAATAAAAGTAAAATAAGTAGGCTACTCAAAATAACAATAATTAAAATAGTCATAATAAAATAATAATAAAATCTGAAAATAATAAAATAATGGGGTGACATGTGGCGGCTCCAGGAGCTGACACATGTCGCTCCTAGAAAATTCAAAAATTAAATGTAAAGAAAATAAAAAAGAAATAAAGAAAGGATTAAATCAAAAAGTGGTCAACATGAAAGTTGCTCGTCTCGATGAGATCTACAACTTTTGTGAAGGGCCAAAAATCAAAAGAAGTCATATGTATAAAGTGTATTTTTGGGTGGTACCTTATAGATATAAAATACTACATTTTATCTTTTGTATTTTTTTATCATTTTTAAAAGAGAGAAAAATCAAAATAAAGATAGAAAAATATAGAAAGAATATTTACAACTTAATCTATTTTTTTGTATTTTAATAATTAAGAAAATAAAAAAATAAAAAATGAAGGGCAAAACGGTCAATATGTACAATATACAAAAGCGGCCCAAAACCCAAGTTTTGCATACGAGCTCTGATTTTTTAATGAAATTATTTTGTTTCGAAGATCTTTGAATGTATATTACTATAAAGTGAGTAGACCTAATTCGGAGGTTGTATGAGAGAGATATGCGCATTTTAAGGTTCATGGTCTCAAACTTGGATTCGGGTTTTATTGGTCAATTTTACAAGTTCGTATTTTTTTGATATTTTTCTTTTATTATTGTTAGTCATATATACACAATAGAGTTGGTTTTATTGGATTCAGAGTTAGTATAAAATATATACAAATAGGGTACTTTAGCTAATATACAGGTGAATATTTACAAGTGAATTTGGCTTCTTATTTAATGCAAATATGAGTGCTAAAATGCAGATATTATGCTTGCATGCATGGATGCTAATTTTGCAAGATAAGTGGAAATATGCTGCTATTTACTCGGGAACAAAGCTCTATTTTCGACTTTTAGAGTGATGAATCACAGATTCATCATGTGGCTACCCCACCTCCATAGTATTAGCAATACTCTCCTCCCTCCCATAATCAGTATCAGCTTCCTCCGCCACCTCAGCACGAGCAGCAGTCGTCACCTCCATTCCCAAACACTCATTAACATCATGGTCTGCACGTTGAACCTTTAGAGGCGAGTCCTGTGAACCCTACCCTTGACTGCCTGGCCCAGCTCGTCAAAGGCCTTGCAGATATAATGAAGAAGTTAGATGACCTGACCTCCACAAAAATCACCATTCCGACGCAGGTCGAAGCCAACCCCAACAACTTCAAGAGAAAGGAGTAGATAGAATGGGATGTCCCATCTATGCATGTAGAGTCAGATGGTCGTATTATTGTTTTATCTAATGTTGTCACTCTCAGGAGCGGTAGGGATTTTCCTCCACATGCCACCAACCAGGGGAAGAATAAAGCTTCAGGTGAATCGTCGTCTTTTGCATCAACCGTGCAAGCTACAGGGACGGTGAGGAAGAAGAAGAAGGAGTCATTCCATCTGCCAACCACCACCATCGCCAACACCAAAAAGAATAAAAAAATCAGAAAAAGGAAAAAGAACAAAAAGAAGACTGTCACCAAATCGAAGCCGTGCCAGCCATGGAGGAGCCGCCAGCAGCAGCCGATCCTATGCCAGTCGACAGAGCAGAGGCACCACTTTTTGCTTGTCCATCGGCAGCAGAACTTCATTTCTATATTGTACACCTTTTTGTAATCCGGATGTACATGATATTGTGGACAAGAATTTTGATGTAAATAAGAACTCTGTTTCTGATTTCAGCACTGTACATATTCCTTTTCCCAATGCAATAGAAACTTCCAAAAAGAATTACAAAAAGAAAATGTGCATTATCTTATCCTGAAGTTGTGGATATTATTAATAACTTGATTATTGAGATTCCTTTGATGAAGGCCATGGAGTACACGCCAGTTGTGAAGAAAGTCTTGAAAGAGGCATGTACGAGCAAGCGTCGCCCAGCATGAAATAACAGACATTGACAAGTTGAGAAGCACGTTCTCACCATAGCCATTGTAGCAGCTATCAGCAACCTCCCACAGAAGAAACATGACAAAGGAGCACCGCTTATCAGTTGCAAATTTTTTGATCAAGTCTTAAAGCGTACACTGCTTGACAACGGTTCTTCCATCAACCTTCTGCCCTCGTCATTATTGCAAGAGTTTGGGCTAGGTCCTCTCAAGTAGACACGTATGATCCTTCAGTTCGCTGACCGATCCATCAAGCGACCTAGAGGTCTATTGGAAGACGTTGTGGTGAAGGTGCGGGAAATGCAGTTCCCCGTTGACTTTGTAGTCATTGATATGGACTCTCCTGGCACCCTTACTTCAGACTCCTATCATTCTTGGCTGACCATTCCTCTGCACCTCAGAAGCCGTGGTTGACTATGGGTCTGGCAAGATTACATTCAGCTTGGGCAGTCAAAGAATCACCATAGACATGATAAGTTAGCCCAGAGTTGTAACTTATAAGGGACATGCAGCTACAGACTATGACTTCATTGCACAAATCATAGATTCCCAACTCTCTTTGAACGATCCTTGGACACAAGAAATCCTCTCTCGAGGAGGAGGACCTGGAAAGCACAGTCGATGTAGACTCCGATGACCTTTGGGAGACAAAATAAAACTTGTTGATGCATCTTTTTGATTCCCCTGATTCATGCCAACCTGAACATAATGAGCCTAGTGCATAACTGTTTGGAACATTATAAAAATCTCAGCAGAGCACTGAGGACAACAACTACACAAAAGTTCAGGCAACACACCCTCCAACCAGCACTGTTTCAGAGGTGACCGATAAGTTGGTCACAACAAAATTGGAACTCAAGACACTTCGAGAAGGCCTGAAGTATGCTTTCCTTAAGGGTATAGAATACATGTATCCAGTCATCATCAGCAACAGGCTAACCCTAGATCAAGAATCTCAACTTCTCGAGGTTCTAGAGAAAAATCGTAAGGTACTTGGTTGGCATGTATCAGATCTCCGCGGGATAAATCCTGCATTGTGTTCACACTACATTTACCTAGAAGAAGATGCCAAGCTGTCCTGCAAATTTCAAAGAAGACCGAATCCAAATCTCCAGGATGTCATCATGAAAGAAATCATGAAATGGTGTGATGCATGTTTCATTTATCACATCTCCGATTCAAAATGGGTAAGCCCCTCGCACATAGTTCCAAAGAAGTCGGGGCTTACTATGGTCACAAATGACAGAGGAGAGGAGATATCTACTCGGGTACCAACATCATGGTGTGTATGTGTTGACTAGCGCCGTCTGAATGCAACAACGAAGAAGGTCCGCTTTCCTTTGCCATTCATTGACCAAGTTCTGGAAAGAATAGCTGGCAAGGAGTTCTGCTTTTTGGATGGGTACTCCGGGTATAACCAAGTGGCAATTGTCCCAAAAGATCAAGAAAAGACTACCTTCACTTGCCCGTTCGGTACATATACTTTCAGGAGAATGTCCTTTGTATTGTGCAATGCACCAGCGACATTCCAGAGATGCATGCTTGCAGTCTTCGCTGAGATGGTAGGCGGTTTTCTCGAGGTGTTTATGTACGACTTCTCTGTCTATGGTGACATCTTCGAATCGTATATTAAGCACCTAGACAGAGTACTTCAGCATATCATGAAGTCAATCTCGTGCTATCCTGGGAAAAGAACCACTTCACGGTCACCGAAGGGATTGTGCTGGGCAATGTAATTTCCAAACGTGGCATGGAAGTCGACCTGGCAAAGGTGGATGTAATTGCTAATCTTGAGCCACCTCAGACAGTTAAGAATGTGGGTCCATTCCTAGGGCACGTGGGATTCTACAGAAGATTCATCCGAGATTTTAGCCGTATTGCCCGACCTCTTACAGAACTTCTATGCAAGGAGACAGAGTTTAATGTAGATCAACATGTTCTCCTTTCATTTAATCGGCTGAAGGAGCTCATCACTCAAGCTCCAGTTCTACAGCCAGTGGATTGGTCTGTCCCCTTTGAGATCATGACGGCTGTGTCAGACTTTGCAGTTGAGGTTGTTCTAGGACAAAGAAAAGATTAGGCATCCTATGCCATTCATTACACCAGCAAAACATTAGATGAAGCTCAGAGAAATTATACTGTGATAGAGAAAGAGTTGCTGTTATGTGCATACGCCTCTCACTGAAAACACGGAGTGAGCTTCTCCAGAATTGAGATGACCCTCCGGAGGTTTGTTTAAGTCGGAACAGCGGGAATGCGTCCAATTAGTATATAAGCTGGCTGGGAAATGATCTCATTACACCCTCCGTGGCTGTGGATGTCACTCTTTGGGGGGGAGCGAACAAGTGCACTTTCAAGCTGGGAAGGGCCTTCGCTCCCTTCCCGGAAGATTGAGAATCTCGAGAACATTGACGATTGACATTATACGAATACTAGCCCTACCCGGGGCTGGACCCCCTTCCCCCAAGCGTGACGTACCGGGAGGGATTAAAAAACGATGCTTCCTTGGCCGTGTGGAACATGGATGAGCATTATGTCATTCCTACAAGTCAAAAGACTGGAAGAAGTGCCCTCTGAGGACTTCGAGATCAAATATAGAATGTGTGGTATTCGTCCTCGAGAAGTTCAGATCATATCTTCTTGGATCAAAAGTCACCATCTTCATTGACCACTCTGCTATCCCATATTTGCAGCAGAAGAAGGATGCCAAGCCTAGACTGATCAGATGGATCCTTGTCCTCCAGGAGTTCGATTTGAAAATAAAGGACAAGCCCAGAGTTTAGAATGTGGTAGCAGATCACCTCTCCAGAATAGACCAGCAAGAGCCTCCACTGAGCAGTACACTCATCATAGACACTTTCCCTGACGAGTCGATTCTGGCCATGGATTCGCTTCCTTTGTATGTTGATATTATTAACTACCTCGTCTCGGGGGTAGCACCGTAGGATTAGATGAAGATTCAAAAAGATAAATTCTTATCAACGATCCATTTCTACTAATGGGAGGATTCTCTCTTATTCAAGGAAGGAGTGCAATGCATTTGGCACAGGTATATCCCTCAGGAGGAGCATCATAGTTTCCTCGAGCATTGTCACTCGCTCGAATCTGGTGGACGCCATTCTGGAGATCGAACGGAAGAAAAAGTACTTCAGTGTGGCTTCTGGTGGTCCACACTAGTCAATGATGCAGCAGCCTTCGTCAAACGATGCACTGACTATCAGAGATTGAAAGGCACCCTCACAACAAAATACTCAATGCCCCTGAAGATCATTCAGATAGCAGATATTTTCAATGCTTGGGACATCGATTTCATGGGACCTTTCCCCACCAGTCAGGGATATGAGCACATCCTTCTTGTCGTTGACTATGTGAGTCGTTGGGTTGAAGCTATCCCCACTCGAGTCGCTGACAACCGCACAATATGTCGCTTTCTGAAAGAAAACATCATTTCACGATTCAGGATTCTGAAGTTTCTAATATCAGATGAGGGTAGCAACTTCATTAACAAAGAAGTCAAGAAATTAACGAAGGAGTACGACATCAAGCATCGAGTCGCATCTCCTTACCATCCCCAGACCAATGGCATGGCAGAATTGTCAAATAGAGAAATCAAGACAATCCTTCAGAAGCTTGTCAAGCTGGACAGAAAGAATTGGTCCCAACTCTTGGAATCCGTCCTGTGGGCATACCGAACAACTTACAAGTATCCTTTGGGCATGTCACCCTATCGTCTTGTATATGGAAAGCCATGTCATCTGCCCGTGGAACTAATTCACAAATCCTTATGTTCAATCAATATGTGTAATTTGGACTTTATGAAAAGTAGTCAGAAAAGAAAATATGATCTGAACAGGCTCCTGAAATTTCGGGAAAGAAAAGATGATCTGAACAGGCTCCTGAAATTTCGGAAATATGTATAGGATAACACATTGATGTACAAAGAGAAGGTGAAACGTTGGCATGACCAGCACATCAGACGAAAGACCTTCGAAATCAGACAGAAAGTGTGGCTATTTAATGCAAAGTTGAAGATCTTCGTTGGCAAATTGAAGAGCAAATGGACAGGACCATTTGAAGTGCGAGAAGTGCATGAAAATGGCAGTATTGCAATATCAGAATTGTCTTCTGACGTACAGTCATTTATCATCAATGGTCAGTTACTGAAGCGTTACCTTGAGCACGATACTTTCTTAGCCATTGTCGACTCAATCCAAGTACTGCACTCAGATGATATATCCACATCACTGGCAGCATCAAAAGTTTCAGATAATGTTCCTCAAAAACTTTTTCTTTAATCCTTTATCTTTTCTTCTTTTCTTCTTTTCATTTTTTGCTTGCATTGGCAAAAAGAAAAAATGCATGAGTATATATTTACAAGGTGTATCACCCCTTTTTACCAGTCTTCTATACTTAGGGTGCACCTTGCCCTAAGTATAGGGGGATGTACACCCCGATTGCTTTCATTCTTTTATCCTCTCCATTGTTTCCTCTTTTCGCCTATACTTAGGGCTCTCTTACCCTAAGTATAGGGGGGAGACAGTATGAGTATGATCTGTTCATCCTCACCCTTGACCCTCCTTGCCTTGTGTATAGTCTGCTATACTTAGGATAAGTATAGGGGGGACAGTCAACTTCCCATTCATTTATTCATACCCTCGTTTCTTTATTTTTTAGACTCTTCTATACTCAGTCCGAGTTATGTCTTTTCTTTTTCTCCTTGATCTATGAGGACATAGCTCGAGCTAAGTATAGGGGGGTCGTATATACTATGCACATACTTTAACGTCATAACTCGTACTTTTGTATAATACTTTTGGCTGAAAATACTGTCAAATTCATTACAATGTTATAATAAAAAGATGGTTATAACTCCTCAAACATCCTTTCTACATACTGGTTAATAAGTCAGGCAAAAATACTTTTGTAAAATGTTTGAAAAATAGTTTGAAAATCTATTTGAAAAATCTATTGAAAAACTGTTTGGAAATATTTTGTAAAATGTGTTCAACCTTTGTAAATATTTTTGTTTGCAAAAATTTATTTTCTTTGTGTGAAACAAAAATGTGTGAAAAATGACTTGCATGTGGTTGGAAAAATAGTTGCAAAAATATTTTGAAATATATATATACTGTTTGAAAAAACCTTTGCAAAATTATTTTCAAATAAGTGTAAATGTTTGTAAACAATCATTTGTGAAAATTATGTTGGATTATAGTTTTCAAAACTGTTGAAAATGATTTTCAAATAAGTTTGAGGAGTATACACACCATATTCAAAAATCTGTATAAATGTATAAAAGTGATCAATCATCCCTTGTAAATCTTTTAAGAACCAAAACTCTTGTATATATAAGATATATCCCCATGTAAAGATATGTACCTATTTTTCAAAATCACAAAAACATCTGCAAAACTAAAAATACCAAAAATATTTTATGTACACATCCTTTTTATAGATACTGATTAATAAATCAGGATAAAAAAATTTTTGCAAAGTGATTTGAAAAAATGGTATGACCCGTTTGGAAAACTTTTTGTGAAATGTTTTCAACCTTTGTAAAAAGATTTTGATTTGTAAAAATTCTTTTCTTTGTGTGAAATAAAAGCTTTGAAAACCTATTTGCAAATGATTTTAAAAATGGTTGTAAAAACATTATGAAATATATATATATATATTGTGTGAAAAATCTTTGCAAAAGGCTTTCAAATGTTGTAAATGTTTGTGAAAATTATGGTGTACTATAGTTTTTAAAATTGTTTTCAAATAGAATTGAGGAATAAATGCATCATTAAATAGGAAATAAAATATATATCTAAATAAATCAAATTCGTTACCAACTGTGTATATACCTAAATAAATAAGTTGGTGAAAACTGCAAATTCTTTAAATTACCCTTGTAAATAAATAAAAAGTAGCATGCCCGTGTAAATAGTGGTACATATTCTATACTTATTGTGCCAAAACCCTTTTTGCAAAATTTTTGCATAAAAATTCTTTTCATTTTCAAATTCTTCTTGAAAATGGCATCATTCTTTCTGTATTGTATATAGCATTTGCATAGCATTCATATTCTTTGATTATGCTTGATGATAGAACTAGTCCAATAAATTCGAAGATTGGAGCTTAGCTGGACCTTACTGCACCTAATTGCACTGGAACCTTATGGGAACTAGGTTTAAGGTACTTCAGGTCCAGCAGGACTTAATTCTTTGAGACTCAGGGATGGGTTCAAGTCACCTCAACTGACTAACTAGAACTTTTCGAGAGCACGCATGACTCTTGTGCCGTGACCTAACTTGGACACTTGCACCTTTAACTTGTCCCAACTCGGTTGGAGTGGTGAGGGGGTTGGATTTTCCAGTCTGAGACGCACACGGGTGGAAATATTCATCTTCGTCTAGGGAGGGAAGTGCACCCCAACCTAGTCCAGTCACCATGAAGTCTAAAGACAGAAGAGTGTGGGTTGCAATAAAGTTTCAAAAGAGGGATAGTCTTCTGGCTCAAGAGGAAAAACTCCTTATGTAAATGCTGGTGTGATTAGTATGTTGAAAAAGAACTCCAAAAAAGTGGACATGCCTGAAAATAAAAATAAAATGACTGACGGAGTATGTATATATGTTGTATAGAAAATAAGAAAGCTTGAGCATCAAAGTTATACCAAGTGAGCCTGCAGCTGGATGACTTGACTACACTGGTCAGGCATCCCAGGATGGGTAGCTACACTGGCTACCGTCCATTCTTTTCTTCACCTCCTCCTCTTGAGTTGGATGCCACTTGAACTTAGAAGGGATACCTCGCTCCTCGAGGAAAGAGTGCTGGATTGGGGAATCATTGAGTTGTCATTAGTCAGTTCCTTTGTCATTCCAGTTGGGGAGAGCCACTACCACTAACATTGTAAAAGTTAGCTTCATAGTTATAAGGTTTTGCGTATGATGTAGGCTAGTTCTGACCTGGCTATTGAGGTGGTTTGAACCGAGTTCTGTGACTCTCGACGGCTGTTGTGTTTTAAATTTGGTTCCCAACCAGGTTCCACACATTTTCACATCAAGGTCTAACTTGAGCTCCAAACTTTGATTTTGTGGTGACAAGTTTAATTATTGAAATCAACTCCATTTATTCTTTCTTTTTCTTATCTTCTTTATTCTTTTTATACTTAATGCATAAGTGTTTGCTAGGGACTAGCAGAGGCAATTATGGGGGGCGATGAATCTCCATTTCATCACCTTTATTCTATCATTTTGGCCTTAAAAACCCTAGCTAATGCATGTAAATAGCATCAATTTTTGCATAATAGCATTCATTATTTATTGTATTATTTGTATATAAAATAAGGTTTTTAGTGCCAAAATTATATAATAAAGAGAAGAAAAGAAAAAGGAATAAAATATTGAAGATGTTTTATGTCCCTAAACCTCGAGACCAAGTCAAGAATTGAGTTGGTCTATAAGGAATAAAGTAAGGGGAGATAAGGGCCAAAATGGAGTAAAAACACAATTCTTTTATTCTTTATGTATTCATTTTTTATACCTATTTTTTTCTTTGTTATTTATTCATCAAATGAAGAAACCTTGTATATGAAAGTTGTAGACATTAATGTAAATAGAAATACAAAATTGAGTTTGTACAAAAATAATACACAATGCTCATTTTATACACAAAATAAAAAGGCAAAAATCCAAATTCACAGACCCATATCTTTCAAATAAAAACTCAAAACATATCAAAAGCACCTCTAATTGTATATGATTTTTCATGAGCTATTTGATGGTAGTGGTTTTATATTTTTTAGAGTTACTGTGAGAAAGTTAGGTTTTGACCCCTATTGTACATTATACCGATTAAATATTCAATTTATTCATGCTATATTATTTTCACAAAACTATATTTTTATAATTTTATAATTATTATTCATAACACATGTACATATTAAAACTAAAATAAAACCAAAAAGAAAATGAAAAATAAAATAAGTATATATAAAGATTAAGGCAGATTACCTACAATTATATTTGTATATAGATAAAAAGGGACCCCATTCTTTTATTCTTTAGTCTCTTATATTTTTTAATATTGTAAATATTATATATATTCTATTTAAAATACAAAACCAAAATAAAACTTATTGAAATACATTAAAATATAAAGATATATATATATAACATAGGTAATATACCTATAAATATGCCTATAAAATATGCATATCTATTTATTTAACTGTGCAAATAATATCATACAAATAAAATTATAATACATTTATACTCACAAAAATAAGTTATAAATATATAAAATAAAAGAATAAAATAATAAAATAAAATATACAAAATAAAAAATAAAAATACAAAATATAGGCAAATATACCTATAAATACACTAATAAAAATTAGCTACTAATAAAATACACCAAAAAATAAATAAATATCATATTAAAATACTACATTAATAAATAAACATTTTTTATTTTATATACAAAAATTAATAAAATCATTTACTATTTTAAAATGATTATTTTTGAATAAAATTCGCAGCTTCGTCGTGAAGCGGCTGACGTAGACCAATGAGGTCACGTCAAAAGTTGATCGTCGGTCAACTCCCCCCTCTGCTCTAGATTTGACGTAGATCTGTATTTTCTCGTGATTTCTACCATTTTTCACGGCCGCCACATCCATCTATCGCCTTCACTCCCTTCACAAGAAATAGTCATCGATCATTGTACATACTCGCTGACCTCTTGGATCCCCTATATATACGATCGATTTAACCCTAGTAGCCGATCAATAAGGGTGAAGTTCATGTTCTTTTAATAAACCTTCCCGAGTCTCCTTGCAATGTTGGGTCACCATTAAGCATCTAGGAGTCTTGTTTCGTGTCTAGTTGAGTTCCTCGTGACATGGGGAGCTTCTTCGACGTTAGGTCGAGCTCCAGGAGCGAGGGGTGCACCTACGACCGCATTTCGCTGGCGACCCTACTCCCTGGTTCATTCCAAGTATAAGAGTTGTGTTCTTATCCTCTATTTTAGTTGCATTTTATTCTAGCTTCAATTTCCAGTTCTTAGATTAATCTCTAGTTAGTTAGATTAGCTTAATCAGCCATCCACGTACTTCGTCGAAGTTGAGCTCCGGTGAGTTCCTCCACGCACCATCATAGCTTCTCTGGTATTTCCTCCATTCCACTTCGCTCCTTCATCCCTTCTGATCAAGCCGCACATCAGCGTTCCCCCAGATCCCTCGTGGATCTGGAGATCCATTCTTCGAGCTTCGTCGTTCGTCGGAGAGCGCTGCCCTTCACCATATCTGCCCCATTCCATGCCTAACCAGGTCGAGGCACTTTGTCCTCGACCCGTGAGTTCATTTGTGTAGGTCCTACAAATCAAATAAGCACCTGGAGGCGAAATTGACCCTCGTCGGAGGTCCCTGGAGCACCTCACCTTCCCCAACCTCGTGCTGGTGCTCCAGTGATCCTCCGCCCTTCCTGCGACCTACAGCCAGTAGAGGACTTCCTCATGGATCTATCTGAGCCCCTTGGAGCAGCAAAGGCTGCCGGAGGAGCGAGGTTTTGCTGGAGGAAGTTCGCTCAGGCGAACCTTCCTCCATGTTCTTCGTCTTCTCCTCTCCACCATCGGATCAAGAACAACAGCCCAATTGGATCCCCAGTTGTTGGATGACGTTGTCCCTCGATCGTCAGATCAGCTCTGTTGATCTAACCCACGTCGTCCAGCAGCGAATCGTCATCGGCCGTTGCGCGAGCGCCACGTGTATAAGTGAAGTCATCCCTGTAGATGGGGTAAATTGCATATTCTTGCCCTGCATTTTTGTATTTTATTTTTTAGTCATGTAAATATAAGTTAACGTTATAAATAATTTAGATATTTTGCAAATAGGCCCTTGTATTTCTTTAAATTACATTTGGGTCCACTCCAGCTCAGCTCACGTGTCGTCTCACGTAAGATGGGCAAATTGCAGAGACACCCGTACAAGTTTTTGTATTTATAATTAGTCCAATAAATTGAAATGAACATTGTATATTTTTGTGAAAATTACTGGAAGATACCTAGACTTTCTGATATTTACATTTTGGTCCTTCCCAGGCTCAATCACGTATAGCCCCATGTGATGGGCGAATCGCATGGCTACCCTAGTGTTATTGTATTCAGGAAAAAGTTCAATAAAATGGAAGTAACGTTGTATATGTTTGGCATTTTTTCATCGAGGCCCATGTCTTGTATTTTATTTGCAAAAATGCCCCTCCCATGACATGTATTTTATGTCATTTTATCTATTTATTAAAAATACCTTTTAAGCTCGTAAAAATATACAAAAATAGGGAAAAAATACCTCGTGCCTTATATTTTCACGTTACGTGTTTATTTGGTATTTTTGGGTATTATAATTTTTTATTAAAATGAAAAGGAGCCTATTTATTCCTTGTTTATTTTATAAAATACCAAACAATATTAAAACATCTCTAAAAATTCTAAAAATATATGTATCGTATATTTTGACCTATTTTATTTACAGACCAAGAATCACTAAAAATGGAAAAACAAAAGGCCTAAAAGTCGAAAAAAACACAAAACCCTTTATAAAAATCTTTAAAATTCTTAAAAAAATCCAAAAATATCTTTTTTCTATTGTATAATTTTATTTACATAAATATTTATATATTAATATTGATTTGGATAATTTTGGAGTTTATTTACCATTTTTAAAATCCGATTCAATTTCGGGTATTTAATTAATCCTTTATTTGGGATATTTAGGATTTTAAAAATACATAAAATTAGTAAAAATTTCAGGAAAATTACAAAAAACATTATAAAATTATAAAAAACCAAAAACAGTTTATTTTCTGAATTTTATTTATATTTATTAGTGCTTATAAATATACTGCTAGATCTTTTGTACAGAAAGCCTTATATATGTCTAATTGTTTATATTAAAAGAAAAAGAAAATATAAACAAATATATAAAATATAAAAGAAAAATACAAAATCAGAAAAATAAAAATTAAAAAATATATAAAATTAAAAACCCGCAAAATATCTATGTACATGAATGATGATTGACTTGGTTACACAAAGAAAGAAAATAACCTTAAGGCTACATGTACTACTCTACGTGGTTCGACCTCTATATACTTGCCTGCTATGCATCTTATAGTAGAGAAAATACATTTTAATTCCACATTACAATTAATTGAATTATGTATATTATGGGTTGATTGCTGACTAATCGGGAAAGGCTGAGTGGTCAACTCATCGACCGCGGTCTCGCCTTGTGAGACCGTGCGACCCTCTGTTCTTCTTGGTTATCACTTGCTGACCTTGCGCCAGCTACCCTATTTTCAGTCATTGGATCCGCTCCTTTTTGGGTGACTCAATCACAACCTTTTGTTTTCGCTCCATCCTCTACCATCGGATCCAATCCTGTAGCTTCCATCTCATCCGCTTCCTACCGCAACCATTCTCCACCCTCCGATCATATCCAAAGCTCATCCCATTCGTCCATCCCCTCCTACTTATCCTCTCGCCACGCATCAACCTCCAGCACCGCTCGATCTCCTCCACAAGCTTCAATCTCCACCGCACGGTCGCGCTTCGATTCCAGCCCTCAGAATCACCTGCCATATCGCATCTCACCCATCCACCTCAGCTCGCTTCTCTTCATGCCACGTGTCTCGCCCTCAGCCATCAATCATTCCTTCATCGATCTCATCCGAGCTGCTCTTTAGCACCCTTCTCTGGATCGTTGGATCACAAGATCCAATGGTTGAGCTCCAACTTCTTCCTCCAGCTCCCTTCTTTCCCACGATCTCCACCACGCAAACATGTCATCCCCTTTCTATTTTTCTGGCTTTGAGGACCACTCCCACCACTCGTTGACCATGCTTCGTCAAAGATCAATCATCCTTCTTCCTCGCGGACCACGTCGCCCCTCTCACCCCTCTCCCTCGTGCTCCATAGCACACCCGCAAACCACGTCGCCCACCACCGGAACCTCAACCCTTCCACCTACAAATCAACCACCACCGACCATTTCCACAATTGTCCACTTGTACGTGGGCCTTTTCCCAGCCCCTCTCCGCCTTCCCGTGACAGGGTGAAGCCGGATCAACGGTGCGAAGATAGCGGAGCCTCCGGTGAGACCCATAGCCATGGTAGGCTATGTCTCCGG
The DNA here is from genome assembly GCA_037367405.1 of Ottelia alismoides. Lineage (NCBI taxonomy): Eukaryota > Viridiplantae > Streptophyta > Magnoliopsida > Alismatales > Hydrocharitaceae > Ottelia > Ottelia alismoides. The sequence continues at coordinate 271,323 of JAZKJV010003976.1, forward strand.
CCATTCAGTGCCGACGAGCTGCTCCCCGTGGCCGTGGGAGTTCAGTGAAGACTGGAGCTCTGCCTAGTAAGCTTTTTTATCCTTCTTTCTTTCTCCTAGTAATTTCTTCCAATTAATTAGGTTATTCTCCGTGCATTTACCCTTCACTGATCATTTCATTCGCTTCCTCAATCATCAATCACCCTCGTACATGCCTTCATTCACTTTCTCCCCTTCTCCATTGCCTGAACGCCTCTGACCCACCTCTTCTCCTACTTCGCCGAAGACAGAGCTCAGTCCCCCACTCCTCTGCTCTCCAGGGACCCATCCACTCACTCCACCTTGTACAAGCATGCTTCGTCTATTGTACTAACCCACACAGGTACTGCTTGAATCGTCGGAGCTCTCGCCGGGTCAGATTTGAAGCTCTTTCTTCTCTGGTGATCTCATGTTGCCGCCATCATCCAGACCACCTCGGACGTTCAGAGACATCAGAGCTTCATCGTCAACCCCTCAAGTTCCTTAACCTAGATTCTAACGTCTCGCCACGGTTGGGCGGAGCTCGGGTGGCTTCGCCGGAGACCTGATCTCGCTGCCAGCCTCATGGAGGAGGAAGACCTCTAGACCGTACATGTGTTGTTGGATGGCACCCTCCTGGTGTCCATGCAATGGCTCCTACTTGGCCACGTGGACGCCTCCGGGTAGCCACAATCACCATCCGATCTCTAAGATCGGATGATCTACAGTGAGCCACGTCGTGTCCCCCGTGCATTTACAACCACCATCCGATCTTCGTGAACGGGTGGTCCACAGGAGGCCATGTTACCACCTCCGAACCTTCGTTCCGAGCCTCCAGGATCGGGGCACCCGAGCCAAGACAGAGCCTCATCAGTAGACACATGGCCCGAGCCACCCTCCCGAGCCTGCGCCGACTGCCGAGCATGGCCTCACATGCCCCGGTCACGTGAGGGTTGGGCAAATTGCAGGGAGGTCTCGCCAGCTTCTCCAATTTGCAGATAGGTCCTCATATCACGTGCCTACCACGTACGCATGTGGTAAATTGCAATCGACCCCTCTAGGTTTCAATAATTTCATTTTTACCCCCGCGCGTGTGGGTAAATTATAGGGAAGGCCTCGCAACTTTACGTATTTACATTTAGGTCCTTCTAGGGACCTATTTGTAGTGTTTTTCCTATCTATTTTCCTATTTTTCTTCTGTTTATGCCTCTGGATCTTTTGTTAATATCTTAAGCATCTAAGCTCTGTTTTAGTTGATTTCAGTCTCGTTTCGAAGCTGGTTTCATTGTCTTTCTAATGGCATGACTGATTTCTGATTTGATACTTTAAACTTTGATGATTAATTTTAATAATGAAGTGTCCATCATGTAATGATTTCTCATGCCTTGAATTAATATATCAATGGAATTTGCATTAATTAATGGGTTTTGAAGTTGACTTAATTTTATTGCTCATTGATCTCAGATAGGAAGGACATATTTGCATAAGTTTACATTAGCATAATGTTGCATGATAAAAATCAAATAAAAAGAGTCAGCTTCATGTTTCTATCTGCATTGTCTTTTTATGTGCATCTTGACCTATGAGCTATTAATTTGTTACTTAATCTAAATATTAGGAATCTAGATATGTAGTTAAGAGGCTCGTGTCCCTGAGTTCGACCTTGAGTTTTCCCAAGTAAAATAAAATTGATCGCTTTGATTTAATCGACAGATTCATTAGCGATTTTTGACGACCCAATTCAGCCTAGCTGCAACAATATTTCTGAGCATTAATCTGACATTTTTAAAGGGTTGAATTCGATGCTCGTCACTGGGCAACGGCGGGGCACGAGGCTGCTCTATGGATGGTGAAGAGGTCCTCGTGCGTTGATCGACTGGCGTGGAGGCAAGGCCGCTCATGGGCAGCTGGAGGAGCATGGACCAGAGGGAGGGTTGTTGCACTTGGGGTGGGTGTTGGAGGTGTGTCCGCTGGTGTAGGCGGTCCTGCAGAAGCGGAGGAGCCCTCGAGCAAGGCCTAGGTGCGGCCACCGTACGGCATAGCGGAGGTGAACGTGGAAGTGGCGTGGTGTGCGGAGGTTAAAAGGAGAGGGAGAATGAGGAGAATACGAAACAGCGGAAATTCCATTGTTAACAAGGGAACTCCCTCTATATGTTTAGTGACAGTAAATTTTTGACTAATCGATTTATGAAACCACTCCGAAAAAAATCATTAAAAATCACCATTAGACTCTCCATGAGTGGTTTATCCGTTGAAATACAATTAGTTTTGTGATTTGATGAGTGGATGAAGGTATGGCGAAGAGAGAGGAAATGAAGAGGAAGAAGGAGGAAGAGGATAATGAAGGAAGAAGAAGCAGAGGGAAGAAGAGGATTACCTAAGATGAGGATGGATCTATCGCCTGCGAAACCGACTGAGGCAACAAGCCAAGACCAGATCGCCACTCTACGTCGCAGCGTCGACGGAGCAGAGCTGGCCGTGGATGGCAGGAACAACAACAAAGGTGTCTTGCTCCTCTGGATCACGCATGTCCCGGTGGAGGGTCTTCGCTCGACCAGTGATACATTAGTTGTCACCTGAAGGTATGCGGGAGCTCTCTCTCTCATTGACTCCAAACGGACGGATACCCGGTAATGGGAGCACGGAATGATTTTTATACGTGGATGGTGGAGGAAGGAATGAGGAGTGGGCATTCATGCGATAGAGGGAGACACATGGAATAGATGTGTTGCGTGCATGGATGAGCGGGAGATCGTGGGAAGGTGGAGGAAATGGGAGAAGAGCTCCGGGGCGTGAAGAAAGAAGTGAGGGGAGAGGTGCAGGTCGTGCACGGGTAAAAAAGGAAGAGAGAGAGAGAGAGAGAATAAGGGAGGGGAACGTGCATGGGAAAGAGAGGGAGAGGAGAGAGAAATGAGAGAAAAGAGAGAGGGATGGAGGCACCACGTGGCGAAGGAGCGTGACCACGTGGTAGGTTACAATTGAATTTTTTTTACTATTAAAAAATTTAAATAAATAATCAAATGATAAAATATCGATAAAATAAAATATAAATAATTAAAACAATAATAATTACAATAAATAAAATAAAGGTAAAGTAAGTAATTAAAATAAAAAAATAAATAAATAAAGTAATAAATAAAGATAAAATAATTAAATAAATGATAAATAAAATAAAGGGAGTGACACGTGGCGGCTCCAGGAACTGCCACGTGTTGCTCAAGAAAAATCAAAAATTAAATGTAAAGAAAAATTAAAAAGAAATAACAAAGGGGATCAAATCAAAAAGTAATCAACACAAAAGTTGTTCGTCTTGACGAGGTCAACAACTTCCATGAAGGATTGAAAATCAAAATAAGCCATATGTACAAAGTATTTTGGGGTGGTAAAATCAAAATAAGCCATATAAAATACCGTATTTTTATGTTTTGCAATTTTTTTAAATAAGAGAAAAATCAAAATTAAGTTAGAAAAAATATGAAAGAAATATTTACAACTTAGTATATTTTTTATTTTTAATAATTAAGAAATAAAAAGATAAAATGAAGGGTATTTTAGTAATTATGTACAATATACAATAGAGACCCAAAACCCAAGTTTCACATATGATCTCCGATTTTTATGAAATTAGTCTTGTTTTGAAGATCTTTGAATGTATATTACTTTAAAAGTGAGTAGACCTAAATCGAATAGTGTATGAGAGAGATGTGCACATTTTAAGGTTCATAGTCTCAAACTTAGGATTGGATTTTATTGGACAATTTTACAATTTAATATTTTTGATATTTTTTCTTTATCAGTGTTAGTAATATATACACTATAGAGTTGATTTTATTAGATTTTGAGTTAGTATAAAATAGATACAAATATGGTATTTACATGTGATTTTTACAAGGAAGTTCAGGCTTCTTATTTATGCAAAAATGAATGTTAGCCTCTTGATGTGGCCTCAATTTCATTCAAGGATGCAATAATCTCCAGGTAGTTTGTTCATCTTAGATGAATGTTCCGCTTGTAAGTCTCCAGCAGTCATCACGCTCTAGATGAATCAGTTTTCGAGACGATGATTCCATATCCTCGATGAAGATCTCGATTATGTTACAAATACTCGACGATGGAGTCATATGGTTGGATGCCTCGCACAGCTTGTTGTTCCTACAAAGTTAGTTATCCGACTCGAGGCAAAATTCTTAGTCCAGAGTCAGGGAATATAAGGGGTAAAGGAATGAACAATTCTGCACAGATGAGGGAAATGGATCAAAACTTAGACTCGAATGAATCTGAGAGGATCATATGATGATAGGAAATAGAGAAATGGATTAATTGATTGAGATGATAATCGGTGAAGTTTGTATTCGATTCAATATCGATGAAATCAATAAGATTTGTAGAGAAAATGAAGGAGAGAGAGAGAGATCTTAGAGGAGAAGATAACTAAGAAGGGGGAAATGACAAGAAGAAGACGAAAAGATCTAACCTTAATCAGGATCTACTGGATGAAAGAGGAAGATTGGATGGAAGATTTCACCTATGGAAGCAGAGATCGGAGGAGCTTCGCTGGTCGTTGCCTATAACTCGCAGTGGTAGAGGAGGATGAATGCACGATGGAGCGAAACTCCATGCATGCGACGGATATCTCGCATGTCTCTCCTTCCTCGACCCTCACTGCAACAATAGTGATCGGAAGCGGCAGTCACCCGATCCCCCCCCCCTGAGCTCATCGGGAAGATGGATGGAAAATGGTAGATTTTGAATCGGAGAGGGTGGGTTCCTTATATTGGTGGATATAGAGAACAGAGAAGATGAGGAGGAGGTGAGAAAGATGCAATGGCCTAACGGCCGAACGGTCAGAGATTGAGGGTGGTGGGACTTTTGGGCGGTTGGTCTCGACGGGAAGGAGAGAAGGAGGTGTCTGGCTGGAGAAGAAGGTCAGGAAAAAAGAAGGAAAAGGGAGGGAAGAAGGAAGACAGGCAAACGAAGGATGAAGGAGGGGGTTTGACTTATCAAACCTTGGTTTGATTAGTCAAATCGAAATTAAAATAAATTTTAATTAATTAATTAATATTTAACTAAAAAATTATGAATAAATAACAAAATATAAATAATTTAATAAATAATTTAATTATGATTTTTTGTTAATGAAAAATATTATTTAAAAGGTTAAATAAATACATATATAAATGACAAGGGAATATTATACCAATATAATTAATTATAAATAATTTTTTTAATCAATTTTATTATTATTTTATATTAATAATATAATATTAATAAAAAATTAATAAAGTACAAAAAATACAAGAAATAAAAGATTTAACTACAATGAAATTAATATTCATGGTAGAGGTATACCAATAGGGTCCCAAAACCTACTATTTGCATGTTAACTCCGATTTTAGTGAAATCACTTTTATTTCATCGTTACTTTTATAAACTGAACTTTAAAAGTGAGTACACTCAATCAGAGTTCATAAGGCCGAGATATGGGGTTCAGAATATCAATTTTTAATCTTTTTGGCTTTGAGATTTATTGGTATTTATTAATAATTAATTTCAGATATATTTTTATATTTCTACTAATTTTTCTATTTGAATTTAGGAATAACTTTATAGAAAATGAAGAAGTTTTATTTATATATTTTACATATATACAAAGGGGTCCAAATGCCAAAACTCACACATCTCATTCTACGATTTTCTGTTATTTTTAATAAATAGTATGAGTTATAAAACAAAGTTTTAAAGTGAGTTTGGTCGTTTTTCTATAAATAGTTATGAACCTCGCAATTTAGATATAACGGCTTTTTCAGTTCAGTATAACTCTTTTTTTATTAAATAAATTTTTTGGTATTTGTATAAATTAATATATATTATGAGAAATAACTTTTGTGAAGAAAATATTTTTGTTTGGAAATTTTCGAATGATAAATAATATAGGTAGACACATGTACAAGGTGAAAATATGTAAATATACATTAATGTTCTTGATTTTCTGGCATTTTTATTGGTTTGGATCCTTATTTCTCCCTACTTATTTATTTTGCCGACCCCATTAATTTGACATGGTCTCGGGGTTAGGATTAGTATGTACATATTTACATATCTACATCCTTCTTTTATTTTTCCTTTTCTCTTTGTTTTTTTTATTTTGGATAATATAAGTGTTAAATATAGAATATTATCAAATGAGGTTGGAATGTTAATTCATGAGAATTAGTTGATATTTACATGTATTTTACCAAGGATTTTAGCCAAAATGAAATAATAAAGGACATGAGTCATGGATTCATCATTCCCCTATACTTTACCTTTGCTAGTACCTTAGTAAACACTTATTCTAAAAATAAGTGAAAAACAAAAGGAAAAAGGAAAAGGAAAAGGAAAATAAAAGAACTTATAACATAATTGTTTCTTTAAATCGAATTTTACTTCATCCAAAATCAAAAACTTGGAATGGATTTGGATTAATAGTTTGTCAGACCTCATTAGAATTAGGATTTAAGTCTCAACAGTCCTAAAGTTCCACAATCCTCATCCAGGTTCATCACAACAACCAGCTTAGATCCACCCATCCATCACACAAACTATTCAACTTTGAAGTCAATTTGTACTATGTGTGAAAAGTGTTAGCTCTTTCTGCTTGAGGAGGTGAAAAGCCGACCACTCCAATAATAAACTCTCATTAGTTCCTCATCTAGCTACTCGATCCTCAAAGAGGGGCGTATTTCCTTTTGAGTTTAGGAACGTGCTATGTCCACAATCGAAAGGGGGAAGAAAGTAGAAGAATGAGAAAAGAATTGTAGTGTGACTGATGTAGTCACATCTCTTGTGAAGCTTGGCCAGTTTAGCCAAGTCTCCACCAAGATACGCAGGCTCTCTGAAGCTTGGACCATTGTGGTCACGTATGTATTTGGTATTTGGCTTCTTTTTGGTAGAAAATATTGTTGCATTGCATTTATCTTTTGTGCCCCGATGGATATAACATCTTCTTTTCCATCCATTTTTTCAAATTTTAGAAAAATTGTGCTAGCAGACCATCCATCATCCGAAGCTCTATTTCAACCCCACACTCCTGTCCTTATATGCCAGCGCCACTAGACAAGGATGAAAATGCACCACTAAAATGGACAACCATTCGTAACCCCATGCAAGTCGAGCTAAGTACTGTGTGCAAGTTCAAAATTGGTCCAAATGTTAAGGAGTTATACAGATGACACCAGGTGCACTACTTAGGAAAATTTAAGTTGAATTCTGAACACGGTCTTATGGAACCCAAACATTAAATCAATGACCAGAAGAGTCTCATTCCAACTCCTAATAAAGTCCCTTTAGAATTGAGTGGATTAAGGCCTAAACCAAACTCCATCAATCAGACTTAGTTCCATTATGTTCAAGAATCAAACTTGTTATGAAAAATGCTAATGAATGCAATAATTTTTTATGAAGTGAATTTTTTTTTATTTACACTTTTGTGTATAATTTTAAGAATTCTGCAATTTTTAATGAGTTTTAAAACTTTTAATTACTTTTTTTTGAATTTTTTAAAGAGTTAGTGGATTGAATCAATTACAAGACATTACAAGAATTATATACAAATTCACAAAAAACTTATACATAAGTATATACAACTTTATACAAATTTTATACAATATTTACAAAATCAATTTATTTACAAACTTTTATGTTATTAAATAATTTTATACAAGTATTACAACACATTTTATACACTTTTTAAAGCTTTTTATAACTCATATTTACAATTTTCTATCAAATTTTAGAAACCCAAAATATACACCCATACTTTTAGAGCCATATTATTTAAAATAGAATAAAGTATGAATTATGGATTCTAAAGTATATAAAATATATATACGATAACCCCCTACACTTAGCGTGAACTATGTCATCATAGTGACACAAAAGCGACAAAGGAAGACATAACTTAGGCTAAGTATAGACGGGTGAAAAGAATACTTTACTATAACGAATCAAAGAAATAGTAAACAAATAGAAGTCAATCATCCCCTATATACCTAGGATTAACTAATTCTAAGTAGGGGGACACAAAAGCGAAGATGATCGAGGTCAAAAGAATGTACACAATCAACGGCTCGGCTTGTCCCTCCTATACTTATGGTCAAACATCCCTAAGTATAGAGAAGAATATCAATAGTTGAGGGAAACAAGAGAGAAAGAAAACGATATACAAAATGAAAATAATCAAATTTGAAAATGAATGATATTATCCCCCCCCCAATGCTTAGGGTAAAGTGCACCCTAAGTATAAGCAACAATATGGGTAATAGAATAGAATGAATTGAACAACATAAACTCTACACCTATACTTAGGATATAATACATACTAAATATAAAAAAAACCTAAGCAAGACCTAGGGTGTAAGACAATGAAAGAATAAATGGATAAATTCAAAAACACAGATGTACAAGGCGAACGGAATGAACAACTCAACGAGAACTGTACAAGCTCAAGAATGCCGATGATTGACCTTCTCGCATGATCGAGGAAAGATAGAATGTACAAGAGAAAGGTCGACATCATAGTCATCCTCAGAGATATCCATATTTGAATCAAATGATCCCTGACCAGTGTCGACCAGTGAGAAACGGCCCAGATGGCTGAAAGATGCACAGAACTGACCTCTAAAAGTTGTACCACGATATCTGAATTAATATCATCGACATTGAAATAAGAAGATGAAGAATCATCCTCTAACATTGTATCTTGAACTGTGTGTGACTGAAGAGACCTCAACGTAGTGTCTGAAATAGATGCGATGAAGAGATCGAACTCTATTGCTACCTGATTTATATCCTCATCAACATAGCCCTTATCTGAATCTGCATAGAAAGAGGACTCAACGTTCTTGCAACTAGAAGGCTTGACCAAAGGATCTACAACTGAATCGAGTTCGATCTTCAAAGTACGTGCCACCAGCGAGTTCGACTCAATGGCATATATACTGCAAATCTCATCAATACATCTCCAATTGTGTTTACGAGAATCACAAAAGGCTATTCTCTCCAAGTTTTCCTCGTTGAAGAGGAAATCTCAGGTCTCAGTAGAATCATAAGAAATTGAATCATGTCGAGTCTCAGTTGGAAAGTCGCATGCCTCTATGTTAGATGGCCCGGTATCACATTCATTTGATGCAGGTTTCTCTAATGGCTTGGAGTTCGACACTGTGCTGCTGGAAGGAAAAGTGACTATGTCTATCCCATAATCAATAACAGCTCTGGATGCACGCAGAAAAGGCCATCCAAGAATAATGGCAGCATCATGTGATGGTACTGAAGAGTCAGAATCTAAGACAACAAAATCCACAGTGAATTTTGTGCCTTGTACCACAACGACAACGTCCTAAAGTATACCCTTCGGCCTCTTGATCGATCTGTTTGGAAACTGAAGAATCATTCTAGCTATCTTGAGAGGCCTTAAATGAAGTGCCTCTAGAAGGAAGAGTAAAATGTTCATTAATGATCTGGTGTCCAACAAGGTGTGCTCGAACTTGTTGTCTGATATCTTACATCTAATAAATGTTATTCCCATGTCTTTCTTCTTTTTCTTGGAAGATGTATGTTGGATGGCACAACATGTAGCAATGGTCAACTCTTGTTTTTCTGAGCAATGATATCTTCCCTTCTTTCTTTTGGTGTGGTATGCTGCTTCAAGCACTCCTGGTGAAGAGGAATGTGTGCCAATGTCTCTGAAAGAATGAGCTTAATCTCAATCCTATCTAGCATCTCTTTCGTGAAATTCTAAAAAAGGATCTTTTTAAGATCTTCTAATTTCTAAAGCATCTGGGAATTGTATTTGTACATCCTCCTCAGCCATATGTACACTCAGAGGATCAGAAGAAGCAAATATTTTTGTAAAGATGGGACTATCTCTATGCAAATCATTAGAAGAGGAAGAGGATCTGGTAGAAGAAATTGAAGTATTGTCTCTATTCATCTTTTTGGATTTTCTCTTTTTTCTAATTATTTGAATTTTTGTGCCTTCACTATGAGTAGAATCAGATCCAATTATGAACATGCCTCATTGTCAACTATGCACTTCTCGTTCCTAAATGGATCAACAATACTAGGCTACCTCTGCATGCCCTGGGAACTAGAAGGAATTAAACTCAACAACTCAAGCGAAACTGGAATATCTGGAACTAATCTTATCTCTATGACAATGCAGGCTATGAAATCTCTGAATGAGTCCATCTGCTCCCTACGAAAGGCACTCTTCTCATGAATCAGATGGACACAACAATCGAATGTAGGACCATCTGTGTCTAGGATCTTAAAGTGATGTCCCACATCCATCTCAGGCTATTGAACATGCTCAAAATGATCAACTGAATCTGGGAAGATATGTTCCTGAGGTGGCTTCTCATAACATTGATCGTGGTCTTATACGTAAAAACATCCAAAAATATATGCTTCATGCACGTGAGGTGCACATAAAGTTCTATTGAGGGGTGTTGAGGCAGACTATCTAGATCGTCCGATCGATTCAAATCGGACATTTACTATATCTTCTAGCGATCGGTAACTATTCTCCCCCTTTCAAATGCTGGCGACGGTAATGGTTTCGATCTTCATTTATGGTTGCTCGTAGTGGTTCTCGATCAGAGCTTAGTTGCGCTCGGTCTCTAAATGACAAGTGATGGTCATTTCCAGGAAATGATGAATCATCTTCAAGTGACGCTCTCGTCGTTTCAGATTTGATCAGACTTGGGGCTCTCAATGTTTTGGAGTAAGGATTGCCATCTCCTTCTTAGGATGGAGATCCCTTCTTGATAATCACTTGATGGTGTGATTGAGTCATCAATCTAACTCTTTAGATATTCAACCCTACACCAACCTCTATTATACAATCTTTAGATCAACAGTTGTATGATATCAAGGTGGACATGGTATATAATCTTAATTGTACTAAAAGACCTATTATGCAAATTAAGTACTCTTCATTTCAGAGTAAGGAGCGAATTGCAATAACTTTTATTACATAATAGCTCGTTGTGGGCTCACATGTCCAACAGTTTCCCATAATTTATGGTGTAGCATGTGGGAGTTGTCTCTGATCCACTTTATTAATGAGATGTGCTATGAAAATTTTAGTCGAGCTCGATGTATGTGGAGATTTCAAATGAGTATGTCACTACATATTGTGGGAGTTTCTTCAACTTGTATTGGAGTAGGAATTCAGGGGTTCAATGGTTCCGTCATTCGATTTCATTTTTAGGCACCCAAAGCTATTGGGTGGCTATCTGGGCATCAATTCCTCGAGAAAGGAGGAGGTCCATGGCCCCAGGGTGATGGCAGGTGCTCCCCTGATTTATCTCCTTAGCCTTAACCACCTCGCCAACTAGTGTTTCCAACTCCTCAAGGGAGATGGGGGCATTACACCCTCCCCTTGAAGGTCCTTTTTGGTATGTTTCTTGACAAGAGGATGTTTCTCTTGTTTGTTGTTCCACGCGTAGCTCTCGGTTCATCTGTGTCATATAAGTCATATATAATTGTATGTCTTTCTAAAAGCATAAGCGAATATGCAAATAAGATTCTCGTGCGAATCGAGATGGACCCCTCGTTCCCCCCCCCCCCCCCCCCCCCCCCCACCCCCCCGTCGCCCCCACCCAGAATCCCTAACCCTAACTCCTCTCTCCCATCGCACCCCACCGCCCAACCCTGCCTTGCGACGCCGTCTACGCCCCCTCCCCTGTTCTCTTGGTATCTACCAGCACTGGTGCCCTCCTCGCTGCACCTTGGGGATTCCTCTACAAAGATACTCACTCGTCCCCTCCCCTCCCCGACCCCCGCTCCTCCCTCCTCAACTTGGACTCGCCCTGGCCCCTCCCAGGGGCCTTCTGGCGTGCCTGTCGGCCATGCTGCTGCTACGCGCTCCTGGTGTGAGGTCTGTGGACATCAACAACCCCTGTCGCAAATACGGATGTCATTTGTCCCTCCTGTTCTTATGGATGGGCGTGAGGTTGCTTTTCTCTTGCATGACGATGTTGCTTCTCTTGATCAGCATTGGGAAAATACTTTGGTGTTCTATGTTTTAGGTAAGAAACCTTTCGTCAAGGACCTTGCCTTATTTATTGAGAAAGTTTGGAGGCCGACTGGCCCTTACAAGCTATCCTACCGTGAAAATGGTTTTTTCTATGTCAACCTTTCTTCTGCTGCTGAATGTGAGAGGATACTCTCATCTGGGCCATGGCTTTTTCAAGGCTGACTTATGGTCTTGCGCCTCTGGGAGGCTGGCATGTTCCTGGATAAAGAGCTCCTATCGGAGATCCCCTTATGGGTCAGATTCTATGGCTTGAGCCCTGGTCATTGCACCGACATTGTCCTTAACAAAATCGCTATTGTGTTGGGCACACCTCTCTTCATGGACTCAGCCACTGCTTCAGGAAGTCGTCGGGAGTTTGCTCGTTGTTTTGTTTCCATCAACGTCTCTAAGGATCTGCCCTCTTGTGTCCCGCTAGTTCTCCCCTCAGGGAAAATGTCCCTGATTCGTGTGGAACTGGAATGGAGGCCAAAGCGGTGCTCTCAATGTGCCACTTTTGGCCATAATCTGGACTCTTGCCACGCTCCTAATCTCTCTCAGAACGAATTGGAGCAAGATGGGTGATCTGGCCGCCTCCCCTCCATAGATGCTTCGCTCTCTACAGGTGATACCCCCCCCCCCCCCCCCCCCCCCCTCGACTGCATCAAGGGGCTCCGCAGCCCTCCAAACTTGCCTCGGAGCCTGCCATCGATGGGCAAACTTCCACCTCCTCTGAAGTGCTCCCTCCGTCGGAGCTAAACCATTTGGTAGCCCTGCCCTCTTCTAGGTTGCCGCTAACGTCACCCTCCACTGCATCTAAAACGTGCGTGGCCCTGACCCCCGCTAGGGTTCTGCTACCTGATTCCCCTTTCTGTGCTGATGCGCTTCCTTCTCAATCTGAAGGAGACTATCCTCCAAGTGCCACCAACCTGGTGTTAGACCACCAAGTGAATGCTAAGGGGTCTAAGAGGCCTGCTGACCGACCTCACTGTGCATTCCCTGTGGGAACCCGAGCTGCTCTCTACTGTAGCATTGCAAACCCTCGTAAAGGGCACCACAAGCAGAAGTTTAACCTGAATTCCCCAACCGAGGTCGGGGAGCTGTTGCCGGACACCGCTGCCTCTATGCCAGAGCTTGGAGGTCCTGTCCATGACCCAACTTCCTCTATCTATTTACCACTCCATGGAAGGACTGATCCGGTCACTCTAAAGGAGCATCCATCTATCTTGGCTATCGAAAATCCTGAATGGACCAATGTCTTGCACGGTAAAAAGAAGAAAGCGACATCTGGTTTGCTCAGACGAAATGGCCCGGGCTGCTCAGCCCTCCCACCCACTTCTTAATGTCAATTGCGGCTTGCAACGTCAGGGGGCTCAATAAGCCATCAAAAAATGAAGCACATCGTCCATGAGATGGATAAAGGAAGTTTTGAACTGGTCGGACTTATGGAGACGGAAATTAAGCCCGATAGGGTTTCTCCTTTCTTGGCAGCAATTCTCCCGGGTGGTGCTCCATTCACAATAATACCCCCCTTGGGAGAGTTTGGTTCCTCTGGAAAGAGGCAAGCTGGAACTGCACTCCAATACAAATTACTTCGCAATCCATTACTCTCAATTGCGTTAATCGAGGGGGGTTACAGATTTGCCTCTCCATCATTTACGGATCCAACTTCCCGTCGGAGAGAAGGGTTCTCTAGGCCGACCTTCTCCAATTAACTCCCATGGTATCGCGACCATGGCTTCTCCTTGGGGACTTCAATGTGGTCAGATTTGCCTCTGAAAAAGTTGGAGGTGGTGCTCTTGGATCTGGAATTGCATTGGGACTGCCTCCTTCTCCATGCTTGTTAATGGCTCTCCTTTTGGATTCTTCAGGAGCACTAGAGGTCTACACCAAGGAGATCCCCTTAGCCCACTCTTATTCACTATTGTTATGGAATTTCTATCCTGCTTGATAGATATGGCCGTGGTGGATGGATCAATCACCCCTATGGGGCGCGGTAGATTCCTGGCCCCGACGCACCTCATTTATGTCGATGATCTCCTATTCTTTACCAGGTGCAACTCCAAATCTATGATTGCGGTTGGAGACATTATGGGGTCCTTTGGCGGCATGTCTTGCCTCGGAATGAATATTCAAAAAAGGCGTCTCTTCTGCTCCAGAAGCGCCAGGGATACCCTTACGTGGAACCTTATTCCTGGCCTTCTCAGCGATACTCTTCCTACAAAGTATTTGGGTATCCCCCTAGATCACAAATTTGGTGCATGCTCCTCGACTAGAGCCCTCGAATATAAAATCCGCGCACAACTTTGTGGCTGGAAGGCTAAAACTCTTTCTATTGATGGACGCATCCAGCTCTTAACTTCAGTCATTTGTGGTATATTGCTCTCCTGGACTGATTGCTCGCTGCTCAATTCTTTTGCTATTAAGAGGATCACATCTATGTGCTCGGACTTCCTTTGGGATTACAAGCGGCACGATATTGCGTGGAAGGACGTCTGCCTCCCCAAGGATGAAGGGGGTATGGGTCTTAGGTCCCTGAAGGACTTGGCTTGTGCCTCCAAAGTCTCTTGGGTTTGGAGGTTTCTCCTGGCTGATGGATCCCTGTGGGCGGACTTCCTCCGCTCCAAGTATCTTAGAGATGGACGTAATTGCACCCCCTGGGGCGTCCGCGGTTTGGAAGTCCATGCTTAAGACTCGCACTCTTCTTGTCCCTTTTATGGGCGTCTTTGCTTCTCAACCCCAACATGTCTCTTCTGGATCGGTTTTCACATTCCGCTCTGCCTTTGACTTGGTCCGTACCAGGGCACCTGTTGTTGATTGGTGGAAAGACGTTTGGAAATCCAAAGCTACTCCTAAACACGTGTTGTCTCTATAGAATTATAAAAAACAAAGTTCCTACTAGAGATAGGTTATCCAGATTTGGCATCTGTCCGGATCTGGGATGCCTATTCTGTGACCAGCCACCGGAGTCGAGGGACCATCTTTTTTGGAATTGCCATTTCTGCTTTGAAGTTTGGTCAGGGGTCTGCACTGCTCTATCTCTTCCTGCTCCAACTGTGGGGGGAAACATCCTGCAATCCACCTCTCTGCTAAAAGGCTTTTTGCTGTGGATTATTGTTGGGGAGGAAAGCACAGAACTGCATTAGCTGTTACTATCTGGCGCATCTGGAGGGAGCGCAACCTGCGTTGGATTGTTGCCTCGCCTATGAACATAAATCAATTGACGACGTGCATTATTGAGGATGTTAGGTTCCTCCTGAATTAACTTCTGGCTTCCATTTTTATCGCAATTTAGACTTTTATTACATCGGCAACTGGGAGATCTGTTCTCCCTTGGTGGTTTTTCTTTTTGGGTTTGGAAATCTGTAAATCTCAGTCTGCCCAACTGCAGGGCTTCTTTTTGTAATTTTATTTTTTGAAGTCAATTGATACAGCTTACTTGCCTTTCAAAAAAAATTGTATGCCTTTTATATGGAAGTTGGCATTGATGACATCATCCATTTTCTTAACTGCTACTGATCGATCCTTTTTGTTTTGCTGTGTATACATTTTTTCTAAAAGATATTTGCATGTATGCTATCAAGACATATAGTTAACATCATAAATATAGCTTGCATTATATACATTCTCCCGTGATTAAAATTCGACGTGCATATTGCATAAGTGCCCTCCATATATAGTCGACCGCTTGAAGTGATATACAAATTTTACACACAAATGACTCTATATTAAAAAAATCATATATGACTAGCGGACGTTAGATATAAATTTGAATTCCAATGTTCAAAATTACAGGTTCCCCGTCCGTATTTTATACTACATTTACAATCCTTTACTTTAGATTTTGCATGGATGATATCGTTTCCTTTTAAAATACTCTTGCATTTTAGCATTAATTTTTTTTTATTTGAGCATTAATTGAACCTATGTAGTGGACACTTTAAACTTTTATGTTGCATTTACTTACGCCTTTCTAGATGGAATTTTCGTAATTATGACTATTGATTTCACATCGCCACATGAATAATCCATGATAAAAATAGAATTCCTATAAACGGTATTGATGGGAAGGCCGACCATCTTATACGGATGCGTATACGCAATCGACTATCACTATAGAAGCACTTTAAGAAAAGAATAACCACATAGCAGTGGTAGATCACCTCTCACGACCACAGGAGAAGAAAGATCACTATAAATTAAAAGGAGTACAACTCTCTCCGTTCCCTCACTCTTTCATCGCTTTCTTCACTCTTTTTCCCCTTTCTCAAGGGCTTACATTGTTCCTGTCGTAGTGGTCGATTGCGCATATGCATACATATCCGTATAAAATGGTCTGTGTTTCCATTAACTGGTATCAGAGCAGAGTTGGTACTGCTTTTGTTCCCAACAACTGGTATCGGAGCGGAGCTGGTACCGCTTCCGTTTCCAACAACTGGTATCAGAGCAGATTTGGTACTGCTTCCATTCCCATGATCTTTCTTCTCTGGTGGTCACGAGAGGTGACCGACCACCATTATATCTGGTTGTTCTTTCTTCACGTACTTCTGTGGTGATGGTCGATTGTGCATCCGCACCCGTATAATGTGGTACGTATTCCCAACAACTAGTATCTGAGAGAAGACGATATCGAGGATTGTGTTCCCATCAACTTCCCTCAGATACGGGATGGTCGGTCACCTCTCGCGACGACGGAGAAGAAAGATCAGTAAAAGAAGAATGAGTACAACTCTCTCTCTGCCCCCCCCCCTCTCCCTCGGGGTTACATTATTCTTGTGGCAGTGTGATTGTGTATTCGTCAAGTGGTCGTATCCCAACAACCGGTATCTAAGAGGAGACGATACCGACGGATCGTATCCCATCAACTAGTATTATTCCATAGATTATTCCGTCAAAGTGGAGTTGGTACCTGCTTCCGTTCCCAACAGGTATTATTCCATAGATTACTCTTGTTGAAAAGCTCACTACTGAATAAGTTTTCCTCTGTTATGGAAGTTTTAGATTATTTCCTATATAAATATTGTATATTACCAAGGTTATTTTCCAAGAGGTATATCGTACATGATTCATGTTAAGTGTACGTACTTACATTAGAACTAGAAGGTCTAGCAATCTGTATGTCTGTACATAGTTGCATATAACAGGGGTGACGACCAACTGAAATAGCATAAGTAGGTGAAGGGCTGCCAGGAAGAGAATAAATAAAGGTGGTCCTACAAATTTCACAAGAGATTTGGCCGTGGAATTTTCTTTTGACCACTACACCACACCCCATGCCTTTTTCAGATATGGATTTTTTCCCTGCTGACAAGAGACCATTCATATCATATGGTGAAGGTGAGGCAACTTGGAATCGCTGAGGAATCGCTACTTTATAGCATCTCTTATTGGCGGTGGTCAAAGAAAGCCCCCTTCAGCTACATGATCCACCTAATTATTCCAAAATGGCCTTTTAGAAAGAGGTGAAAGATATGGTATTCACCAGGAAATTAACACAGTTTGATCTTGCAGCACAAATCTACCTTGACCCTTGGATCCACCAGCAAAGGCATCAAGTGACCAGCACTACACACCACATGGGAAACTCTGGCACCTATGGGAATACTATTTAAAAATCGACCTCATGTCGGAATCAAGGGGAAGCAAACAAGTCCTCTGATGCTATTGCTAGATCTACCATTCTGGAGAACCTCATGGATGTGAAATGAAAATACCACCACATTAAAAGGCACGTGAGATTTTTCTAGCCATTTTAAAGTTTGAGACTTGCCAGCAACTTCCAATGGAACATAATCGCAAGAACTCCAAAAATACAGGCATGGTGGTGAACCGCCATCCATCGGTTCCTTCTAATTTACACAGATGCCCACACTTCCAAGTATAACAAGATCATCCAAATCCATTTGCCTGGGTAAGAACTTCAGAATGGCATCTAGCACAAATGCCATAATATTGTCAGTATAGCTGAGTCTTTCCGATAACCACGCCAAACACTAGATACTCAATCAGTCTTAATCTTGATCAATGATATCAGATGCAAGAAGCCAAATATCTTTACATGTATGAAAGGGCCTAGAGGGGGATCAAAGTCCAAGATTGCTTGTCTTGACCCCACTGATACAAAGACACTTCGTTTTCCTTTCACTATGGACAGATCAGATTACTATGTCGGTCATTTCTTTTCAAGGGTACAGTGCGCAAAAGTAATCATCCACGCAGCAGTGGAAATCATCCAGTGCACACAATTCTATCACTGACAACACCAATATGGTCAAAGAGTGGAAGTGATCCCACAATCCACATCCTATCCCAGAAGTGGAAGTATGATGCATGTCAGTCAGTTTAAAGCAACTTATGGTTCCACTCCACTAAAAATCATTTGTAATCATTGATGATATTTCTCAGTTATCTTATCCAAGTAATAATTCTTGCGGTGGAATTCCAGAAGACTAAAAACTAGACTGCTCATCAAAATCTATTTAGAATAAGACCATAGTTTAAGCAATTCTGCTTTAACTGAAGATAAACTCAACCAAAATTTAAATGCAACAAGATTACGGCCGACAAAAGAGACGCCAATGGTTTTCTAACTTCAAAAAAAGACTGTAGGAATATAACACAATGCTGTGATTGCTGGTAAGTTAGATCTGTTTTACAGACAGCAGCCTAACACTTCCAAATTTTGTCGGGAAAAGTCGTGCTTTTGCATTGTATGTAATGCAAATCAGAAATTTTAATAGAAAAATAATTTTAGCGGTGGAAATATATTTGGCGGAAGAAATCTGAGGTGATAGGAGAGAAGGCTCGCTGGATGCGAGTGATTTGGGGAAGAAGAAGCACGAACATCACATAGAGGAAGAAGAACGAAAAGGGGAAGAGATATGAGATAAATCTCAAATTTTGACTGACTCTGAATTGTCTCATTACATAACCCTTTAGTCCTTTTATATAGGAGGGAGGAGGAGATTACAATCAAACTTAAAAAGAAACAAATAAAATTAAAATCCTAACCTTAATCATCTTGTAACATGCCTAATAAACTAATTAATTATATCCTAAACGGACTCTAAGTAACTAACTAATCAATTTGAAATCACAAACGATCTTATTATTTAAATAAAAATTGCAACAGACTCAATTAACCGTAAAATTAATTTGACACTAATTAACGAAAAAAATTAAACCCTATTTATTTATTTCATGTTGCATCAGTATGAAATAATCATAACAAAAACGCAAACAATGAGATCAAAAGCTACTCATCTGAACTCTATTTCATTTATTCATTCATCTCAAAGTACAAATAATAAACTAGTTTAACCTAACTCAAACGGATTGCTAAGATAGTACCCTAGTACTATCTGGCAGATGAAGACTCTAATTCTGGTTAAAATTATACATCAAATCTAGATTCAGATGAGCTAGAATCTAGTCAAAATCAAAGAGCACCATCCCTGAAGCCACTTCTATTCATGTACGAATCAAAAACAAGCGCTAGTCAACGTTTCACCTCGTGGGTTGGAAACACCAGTAGGGCAGAGAATCCATCTTCATGTTCAATAAATTAAGTGCAGAATGCTGGAGGAAATGTTGATGCCTTTTCATGAATTTCTCCATCAGATGCTGTGGCATTTGTGAAGGAGAGCCATCCCATTGAGACTTTCTCTAAGAAACAATGTCACTGTCCTTGAAGGAAGAAACATAGAACCGATGCATGGTGCAGCAAACTTGTATGTAGACAATCAGATTAGCCACTTTCCGCATATTTAATAACTGAACTGAACCTTGTAGCGACCACTTAATTGGGAATCTGTGACGGGCTATGAAAACCACCCAACAGATCCATATCCACACTCCCTTCAAAGCATTTCCTGCAAAATCAGGAATGCAGCCAACATTGAAGAGATGAAATTTTCTATACATTGGGAATACTTCCAAAAGAGAAAATATCATAAGATCTCCACAGTTGGCGGTGCGTCAGTTCGCGGCCCAGCAAGAGACCGATACAAGTATAATATGTCGACTGGCACATTATTTTCATCGTCATCTTCATTGCCATTCTCACGGTGATCTTCCTTGCCATTCTCACGATGATCAGGTCCTTTAACTACTTCAACCACTAAATGGGGCAGCCTCCGAGCCACTTCCCTGCAACCTCTTAGTGTTAATTTGCAAGAAGACATCCACAAGAACCTCATGTTATAGAAATGATGGAGACCGGAGAGTAGACCCAAATCTCCGAATGGGCAGTCCCGGATCTCAAGCTTTTGCATATTGGAGCATCCTTCAAGCACGTATCTCAGACCCAATTCACTGTTTCCCGCAAATGCAACTGAGAGGGTGCGAAGCGACTTACCGTACTTGCCTACATACTCAAACACCTTATCAGTGAGCAACCCAGAAACAGCCAGCCTAGTGAGCTTTTTGCAATTCCTGACTATGGCACCAAAGCCCTCATCCATAGATTCACCAGTACGATAATCCGGCCGAGAGCGTCCCATAATGCAGAGGCGAAACACCTCAAGATATGGACAGTTCTTCGACATGGTGATCACAGAGGCATTCGTCATATGCTGGCAGAAGTATAAAATGGAAGACAGCTTCCGGCAGCCCTCAGATATAGCCGTAAGACCGACGTCAGAGACGGGGCTCTCCGTATCCTCGTCCGGGGCGATCGGGAACACGCGCAGCTTCCTCAAATCCTTGCAAGATGATGCAACAGCACAGAGCCCCTCGTCACGCACAGAATCAAGCACCTAACCCACATTCTCACCACAATCAAGAATCGTGCATTTGAAATTCACGAAGAAAACCAAACAAACAATTATCTAATTACCCAAAGATTCTGCAGGTTCCTGCAGCGGGAAACGACCGGCCTGAGCTGTTCGCCGGTGATGACAGCGTAACTCAAATTCAGTGAGGTGAGTCCACCACAGACGGGGAGGATAGCCGGGAGACACCGGGGTTCAGCACGGCGGAATCCGGAGAGGCACACCAGAGATCGACAAGCAGTGAAAGCTGACGTTAGTTCATGCAACTGCTCGGCCTCACCGGCATTCCCATCCTGTGCGGGGGCGGGGTGGAAGGAACCCGTGCCGAGGTGTGTAAGGCGTGGAGCGATCTTCATCAGACGGCAGAGGCCGGGCACCTCAACGGTGGGCCCCACCCGCAGCCTCCTGAGGTTGGGGCAACGGGCGACGAGCCTCTCGAGGGCGTCGAGGTTGATCTCGAAGGGGAGGCAGTCGATGACAAGTGATTCGAGGGAGGTTGTCCGGTCAGGGAAGCTAGCAATCCAATCGACGTCGTCATCGTCGACCTCGCACTCGATCAGATCGAGCACCCGGAGGTGGGAGCAGTGGCGGGCGAGGGAAGCGAGGCCGGAGGAGCCGAAGCCCTCGCAGGAGGCGAGAACGAGGTCGCGGAAGGAGGGAAAGGAGAGGGAGAGGAGGTGGAGGTCGGAGTCGGAGAGGGAGATGCGCTTCAGGTGGAGCCTCTGGAGGAAAGGGTGCGACAGGGAGAGAGAAGAGAGCCACGGGTGGAGGTAGGCGCCCCAATGGGAGGGGAGGAGGTCGAAGTCCGCGAACCGGGGCCGGCCCTTGAGGGTCAGAAAGTGGGCGCGGGGAAACCGTTGGAGAGCGCGGGAGGGGGAGACGGAGTAGCAGTTACCGATGAAGAGGTCGGAGCGGGTGCGGGCATCGGCGCGGTACCACGACCAGCACACGAGAGAGGCCGAGTTCCGGTCAGAGCGCGAGGTCAGGAACTGGAGGACGTTCTCGAGGACGTTGTCCAGGATCTGGTCGGCGGGGAGCGGGGGAGGGGCGGAGGAGGCGCCGCCTCCGCATTGGGCCCTCATCTGGGAGTGGAGTGGGAGAGAGAGGCTCACAAGGTTGGGAACGGTAATAATTGGAGAAGAGAAGGATGGAGTGGAGCTGACCCACCCAGTCTCAACTTAACCCCGCTCCCTCTCTCTCTCTCTCTCTCTCTCTCTCTCTCTCTCTCTCTCTGTGTGTGTACGGGCTCAGTTTAGTTCAGGCTCCACGTTGGTGCTGTCTGTCCAGCGCGTTTGGGATTCTCCCTCCGCGCCCCTCCCTCTAAACACGGCTCATTTAAAACTAACGCAAAAGAAGGTGCAGGCATTTATTACTGTATTCTGTTTTGGAGAGAGCTTGCGGGATTGGCGTTCTGTTACATCTGTTTAAGCTCTTTCTTTCTTTTACTTACTTTTGTTAGGAGGTGATTTAAAAAAAAAAGATTTTTACTCGATCGATCCTGTAAACTTTTTAAATTATATGTACCATCTTTTACACAACGTAATTACCTCATCGACCCTGTAAATTATTTCAAAAACCCTCACATGCTTAAACAGATTACCCGGAGGATTCATTGGATAAGAGTTGGCAAGTTTACAGGGTCGAGGAGGGAATTAGGTTGTTTCAAAGGTCGTAGAGGTACTTGGCAAAGTTTACAGGATCTGTCGGATAAAAATTCCTATATATATATTATGGTTTTTGATGTAGTTTCTCTGAAAAAAGCTCTTTTCATTAGACAAAGAGGAAATAGAGAAATATATGTAGATTATCACAAGTGGAAGATATATAGGATGGTGAATTAGAAAACCAGTATAAGACACATAGTCCGATCGAAATAACACCTATGCAAACAATTGATAACCATCCAAGACAAACTTCAAAAGATGAAAGACCATGAGAAATATAATAAAGATAAAAAAATACAACGAATATTCATTTTCATGTATATTCGATAGTGGATCATTTACAACCTATTGATACTTGTTTCAGATCAAAGTTTTGTCCCCCTTTCCTCTCACATTGTTACCGAGGGATTCCATCAATGTCCCCCTTTGATTTAAACATTCATCAGAGACCAAAGCATTTTGCTCCAGTTAGCTAACAGTTGGTAACAATTAGTGTGGATTCTATATGGAGTACAGATTTAGAGTACTTTTTTTATATTAATCATATATCAAATCACGTCAAGAATCACTTGAGTGACATTAGCGCTAATCTCAAGGAGAAGTGGATTTTTTAGCTTGATTTGAGTAACGTTGATGAATTTCATATTCACTTCTTTTATTCTTTCATTTTATCTAAAATCCTCTACAAAACACATGGAAATATGCATTAATATTCAGCTATTGTAAAAATACCAAAAAGATAAGAATGCATACAAAACACATGGAAATATGCATTAATATTCAGCTATTGTAAAAATACCAAAAAGATAAGAATGCATTTTTAACTGAAAACAAAATGAAAAGAATAAAAGAAGCAAAAGAAAAAAAAGGAAAACTAGGAAGTGCATGTATGTATGCATGCATGCATGCATGCATGCATGTACGTACGTAGGTACGTATGTATGTATGCACGCACGCACATACGTATGTATGTATGTATGTATGTGCATATTAACATTGAAAATTAGAGTAAGTATAATTATCGCATATGCTATGACCCTAACATAGAAACTAACTCGGTCTAATTGGTTGACAAACTAACAAGTATGGAGAGCTATGAAAACAACAAAAAGAACTAATCTTTTTGCAAATAATAACTCAGATCACTTGTTCATAATGTATACAAAATTTCATCCAATTATTTAGACTTCATCATGAACTATTTTTCACTAATTTATTTTCCATTATATAGATAATAACAAATACTAGAATACTAAATTCTATTAAAACTAAATGGTCAAATCAAGAAGGAACAACCCAAATATAATTTTTATCATTGGCAATTTTTACATATTGATATTTTTTTAGAAAACTTTGGATTAACCAAATTCGACCTTGAAAATTTAATATACAATAAATGCTAATTTATAAAAATGCTACAAGAATATATCTATAATATATCTAAGCTAAAACTTTCCATTCATTTTAACATAGTTACTTTTGTAACTTGTAAATAGAAATACAAAGAAAAATACAAAATAAGAATAGAAAATCGATCCTATAAATTATCTAAGATAATAGCAATCCTAATAGGTAAACAACCTACGTTCTGTAGCCCATAAATTGCTCACGTTCTGGTTATTTTTAAAGTTCAAGTTGAAAAATACTCTAAATCCTAAAATACTTTAGGATGGAGGGACCTCATTTGTGAAAAATGAGTTCTAGGGCCTCCAATACAAGTAGATTTCTATATGGGAATTTTGTATGGACTTATCTTTGATTCCTTTTAATGTGATTTTATTGATTACTTTCATAATATTGTATTTCTAAATAACAAATAAATCAAAAGCAAACTCAAAGAAAAATAAGTTTTTTCAAAGGAAAATAAAGAAATATATGTTGAATAAATTAAAAAACCATAATTGTAGGTAAAGTATGGCATAATTTAACTTTTCTAATTTGCAACATTAAGGTTATATTACTAAAATAAAATGGAAATATATGTTTATCACTAAATTATAGTATTAAATTAATAAAACATAAAATAATAAGTAATATGTAAAAATAATAAAATATACATTACATTACATAATTTATAAGGATTATATACATGTAGTTAATAGTATTTAAATATTATTTATATTTAAATGATTTTATCTAAATTTATGGAAATCAATAATATTGTAGATTATTTAATCTAGAACTATTATTTTTATTATTCGTTTCTTTAATGTTATTTACTGGTTACTATGGATTTTATAAGAATTTTTAAGCAAAGGAATTTTATAGTGGTACCTCTATAGTCTCCTACCTTTGGCCTTTGATAGATTTGGAGCCAACTATGTGAAACCTTCGTCTTCTTTGTCACATATCTCCCTCTATAAGCAATCATCAGTCCCAACAAACTACATTTTACCTTCTTCGATGATTCATCTACCCTTCTTGCTCTCATACATCCTAATAACCCATCGAGACAATGCTTATATAAGGTTAAACAAAACCTCTCAAACAATCCATCTATCTGGAGTCTTCTTTTTTCCCAAATCTTCGATCCAATGATCTTCAGCAACAACGAGTTTTGGAGCATTTCTAGAGAGGTTGGCGAAAAAGAGGAGAGTCTGTCATAACATCTAAGATTCCTAGACCTTGTTGTGATGCCAATTGAGTGCGCTCAACCTTCAATTTGGCTTCATGCTCAAGGAAAACACATGAGTTTCGATAAGCTTATCCACATGCCAATCCTTCCAACATTTCTTAAATTTCATAGGTAATCAAGGTACATCTTCGATCTGCTTGACTTTTATAGTTACAATTTCTACAATTATTTAAGTTTTCTACTACAGTATCTCTGACTCCTTTTTGATACCAATTGTGGATCATGTCTTTATTTCTTTACACCTTTTTCGTCATTTTTCTCCTCGATCAAACCAATTGTCTAAAGTTTGAATTCCTTTTGTCTCCATTATATTTTCAAGTGATCAACATTTTTCCACTACTTAATATCTTCAACGAGCGCGACCTTTTCATGGTCCAACATAAAATCATGAGGATTTCAGTGCTTAAGGTTGATTCCCAAGTTTGTAGAAGGTTTTAAGTGAGTTTATATGATATATATTTTTTAATATAATAAAAGAAGACAAGAGGAGGATGTAACCTCAATATTATGAATTTTCCTGTTGCTATTAATTATTAGAAATTTCACCCTGATTGAAGAAAGACTTCCAGTCTGGTTTCACATATAGGACCATAGGTGGCATAAGAATACATAACATTCGATCTTTTGGGAGTCGACTTCGTTGAAATTCACTCACATCAGCTAGCCTTATCAAAATACCAGACTACAGGTCCGATTGTTTATCAGGTCATGTCATTCGTAAGTAGGGCAAGTTGACAATTTCAATAGTTGATAGGAATGTTCATGCAGAATAGAAAGACCATTCTATATGGATGAACCTGCTTAATGGTCATCCTCTTTTTGAGTTCCCAAGAGTGGAGTATTCTCATTAGGCCAAGCGTAGTCACAATGAAAAGAAGATGAGGTGACCATTGATGGAAAAAAGAGATGAAACTAGAGTGCTCAGAGATATATAATTAGTGGGGTCAAATCAATTACTGCCCCACGGTCTAGTAATTAGGGGGTGGGGTTGCATGAGACCAATTCCTTTGTAGTCCCGGGTGCATGAATGAAAGATTGGAGGATCGAGAAAGCAAGCATGTCTAATCGGACTTTAGACCTCGATGGTTTTTTACCCCATTGCGTAAAGGAGGATACGATCCGGTAAAAGCAGGAAAGAGATTCCTCGCTCGCACCAAGGGACTTGTTAATGCCTTAGACTTGGGTCGAAGCCTAATTTCCCATACCTTGCTTGCATCTAGCGTCAGTGGCTTGGCATTCTCACTTTGATGCTAGGATTTGATGCGTTGACCTTCGAGGGTGAGAATGAAGTGTGTTTAAATCAAGAATTCAAAGTCCATGTTCTCGAGGTCCCATATATGATATTTCAATGATTCATTTCTTTATTGTGTGTTTATTGACATATTTTTTGCAAATGAGGTTATTTTCAATGTGTCAAGGAGGAATCAAGTTTTGTTTCCACTGATTGATTTCACTAATTGGAGAATATTTGGGGGCTCCATTCATCTTCATTATAAAGGAGATTAAGGCATCTTCAGCAGTTGAAGCCTCCATAGAATATTATGTCGACATAAATACGAAGCTTCTCAAGGTCTCATATCAAAGCTTAGATCAACATGGTTGTTCTAGGAGACACGCAAAGGAGCAAATTGTTGGACATGCAAACCCACGACGAGCCATTATGCAACAAATGTTATTACGAATATCAATTCCCTGATCTGAAATAAAGAATAACCAATTTGCATAATAGGTCCCTTAGTACAATTAGGGTTATGTATCATGGCCATATTGATGATCATACAACTACTGATTCAATTATTGAATGATAGAGGCCAGTGCTATGATGAAAATCTTAAGAGTTGAGGACTCATCAAGCACAGTCAAATGATTATTAAGAGAGGATCTCTAGCCTGAGAAGGAGATGGCAATCCTTTCTCTGAAGGCTGATATCTAACCGACCTCTTGATGCAGGTCCTCTGCATATGAATAGAGATTTGGAGGTATTAGATAAGTTAGGTCAAAAGAGTTTACTTAACGAGATCGAGATAATGAAAGTCCTATATCATATGCTGTCATGATATAGGCACACATCCTCTGATCGGAGACAGATGTGTTACTATATATCTGAGTATGTACATTTGGCAGACCAATAGGGTTGATGACCTAATCAAGGTCTATACACCGGCGCGTTGGTGTGCATACAAGGGCATATGAGTAATACAATCTCTCAAAGGGATCATATAGGTTCATTTACTGAACCAGAAGACATGAGCCCACTCATGAGATATTGGGAAGAATCAAACTCCACGCGCGGTCATCTCGCTTTGGAAGCCTGATTGAATTTATATGGTTTGATATATACTTTTGGGAAGTATATGATCAACACCTAGGTATGATATATGCTTTTGGAAAGTATATGATCGATACCAACTCCCAATGATCAAATGAGAAACTTAATGACAAATCCTTGAAGTAGACAATGCAAAATTGATCTTATACTACGGGATTATTCTGGGTCTTCCAGTGTGCAGGAGTTACAGGTATTAGGAATACCTGAGGTGATGTGATCATAAACGATTGTATAACCATGATGCTTCCATTCCTAGGAAGTGATGAACGGGTCTAGATTTTAGTGACTCCTCTTAGTAGAGAAATAATCTGATCTTGGTCCAAATGTTGGACATTAATATGAATGTGATTCAGATGCAATGAGAAGATTAGATTTACGGTCTTGATTTAATTAAGCATCTATGGGAGGTCCGAGATCTAGATTTAAGATGTGATCTTAATATCCAAGTCACTATATGTGGAACAATACAATCATCCTGTCCAAGTATCCACGGAGAAAGCGCATTATCCTTGAAAGAGTTCGGGATAATTTCATTATTGATATATGTATCCAAGCATTGATAAAATGGATAACTAAACGTGATTTAATTATCATGAATAATATGAATTTGATTCATATTATAAGAAGAGTTACCTTAGATAATTAAATGTGATTTAATTATCAAAGATGTAAATAATTCACATTATTTGGACACGTGAGAATAGAGATCCATGATGATTAAATGTGATTTAATTATCATGGATATGGATAATGTGGATAGCACTATCCATATTAATTATATATATTATAAATGTAATTTATGATATTTAAGAGAGAGCAATTTGTAATTTACATTTGTTAATTAAATGTTGATGTGAATTGGATTTACATTGGACAATTAATTAAAATAATGTAATTCACATTTTATTTTGGGGTGTGAATGTGATTCACAATTTTTCAATGGCAAGATTGCAATATTCTCAAAATAATTATGAATTATTTTTTATAGAATAATTTACAACAAATCTTGTTGTAAAATCTTAGAGATTTTTATGGATTGATGCAATCTCATGAGATTGCATAAGATTGCATCTCCCATGAGATATGGGTGGACGGCCACCATGTCCCATAAGGAAATTGGTGACAGTCCCACCTATTATCATGTGATGATGAAATCTCCATGAAAGATCTCCATGTATGTTTGATTTAATTTAGGGTTGATTTATATTGATTTATCAATATAGATTTAATCTAAATTAAATTAATTATTATTGGTTTTTACTAACATAAATTTTTAGCCATTAAAAGAAATACAAATCAATGAGAGCCATTGGATTTGTGTTACCCATGGATTGAGATCCATGGATCTCCAAATATTATAAATAGAAGGGCACCACTTGCTCTTCAAATGCTAATAAGAAACACAAGGCGCGCTCTCTCTCTCTACACGCCCACTCTCTCTCTCTCTCTCTCATATGACCGTCAACCATGGATGCCCTATAGAGATTCTCCATCGTCGCAGCGTCGTCATTATGTTGCCCGATCGTTTGCTCGTGGATCTCCGTCTTCTTTAGTGGGTATCGCTCGTGAAGAAGATGTCTGATCTCGTGTGTCGAGATCAGGAGATTTGTCGCTTGGATCATCAACATGGATTGCGAGAAGCACGTGTTTCATCAACACGCTCGCAAGGGTCTCCTCCGTTGGATCGAACTTAAGACAGGAGGTCTCTTCGTTTAGAGACTCGATCGCAACCATGTTTCAAGAGGTAATCTTATTACTTGTTTGTGGTTTAGATGAAATGATATGAGAAGTGTTCTTGGATCATATAGTTTTGTCACATGAATTTTTTTTATTTTCTGTTGTCTCGAGCTACTAATGCTACTAGTCGCTCCCGATCGCATACGATGCGATCCTCATGCTTCCGTGATGCACTTAAGGATATCCCCATATCCTTCAAGTGGTATCAGAGCCTTATATCGAAGGTTTTGTATGTGATCCATAAACTAAGGACGACTTAGGTTCATTAGGATTTGCGAAAGTTTTATCGCATTTCATTTTCTCATCTCTATTTTGTGATTATTTTCTACCATGTTTAAATGGTTTAAACACAAAAATAAAACTTGGATTTTGTTTCCCATTAAATAAGGAAACTGTAGGATCTGAGTTTGCGTGATTTCAAATCCGTTTGCTCAAGTTATGATCAAATTAGTGAACATGTATCCATTGTTTCGGGGACTGCAGATCTTAACGTAATTAAGGAGTTAATTACTGTTTATAAATGCCTTGAAATGCCTGAAATTCATTTAATTCCTATTGTAAATCAAAATTAGAAAATTTTAGAAACTTACTTCGCTTAATTTGATTTAAATTGATTGAGATATGCTAATTTTAGTAAGTGAGCGTCACTGCTGGAAATTACTTTCCTAATCAAGAATCTTGTGATTGTCATTTAATTAATTAGTGAAATTAAATGGTTTAATTTTCTGGAATAATTATGGATAAATATTTGTGAAATATTTGATGAGAATTATTTCCTTAAATGACATTGCCTTAACCAATAATTGATTAGATATGATCTAGATCACAATTAGTTATACAATCTACTTTCCAACAAACATGTTGCTTGAATAGGATTGGGGATTTGTTTAGTAAATCTCCTTATAATGTTAATCAAAAATGTTTTGATTATTATTATATATGGTATAACTTCGGTTGAAAAACCGATTATCATCTCAAGTACACAATGATCAATTTGACATTATCCTTTCTTGAGGTGGATATGGTGTCTAATCAAGAAGCATTGGGGTAGCAGGTTACACTGTGTGCGGTCTGTCCCACTCCTGTCGGCACTGACCATGATAGCGGATAAGGACTCGATAATGCAGGAGAGATCACGGTGTATTTTTCTAATTATTAAAATTTGAAATAATATGTATCTGAGATAATACCATAATTCAAGTAACAATATAAAGAATGTTTGTTGGATATTAATTGGATCATTAATTGAATACGATTAGATTATTGGAATCCAATATAGAGTTAAAACTCTCTATTATGAATAGAGTTGTTATTTCCCTTGGAAGAATTAATTTTATGAATATGATTCATGATAATTAATTAGAATTTGAATATGATATGAAGGATCACATAAGTGACATCCATGGTCTCCCGTCAAGGCGAACGGTTCCGTCGTCGGGGATTGTATGTAGAAGACCTTTGTCCGAAGTGATAGCTCCTGTATGCAAGCGCATCTGGATCGGACTCTTTGCTTCTCGAAAGAGTAAGGTTGTATGCATAGTGACCCTAATATCGGGTCCTCATATTATTGGGGTGATATTGGATTGCGCATAGCGAGTACTATTCCTGTTGACGGTTCGTTCAATTACTGATGGGTCAACTTTGCCTTAGGGGTGGTGGGCCCAGGTGTTAAAACAGAATTGGAAAATACAAGTTGGACTTGCAAGGCGTAATGTGTTCTCGCTTCTTTTTATCAGAGTTACAGGTTCTCATATTATTGGAATGTAACAAAGATAAGGAAGGAGATCCCAGATCTTGCTGAGATATGATGGTAAGTATATCTCTTACATTGAAAGTGATTAAGGGAATGAACTTTCAGTGTTGACAACGCAAGACAACTTTGATATAAAAATTCCTAAATCAAAGTAAAGTATATATTTATATATGTTTATGCAAATTTCTTATTTCAGATAATCCTTCAATAAACCCACTCAATACTATACTCAATGATAACTAGTAAAATATCATGGATTGGATCCATGATTAAGATATTGTATTAGCAGTTGGACACATATTGTATGTGGTTGCAATGTGCAAGTTTCCTCATAATAATGAGAAGTGACAATTAAATAGATAATAGGACTACAACCCTAAGGTTTTTATGCCTCTATAGTCTTGATCTCTCATCGAATGTACTTTGGAAGTGACATGACGATGATGATCGTAATTGTCTAATTATCATTATAAAATCTAAGAAGATGTTTGGCATGCATATGTGCTCTTGATATTTTATCATGAATGACATGGTTCTCTGCATTATGCAGAATGGTGGCTCTATAAGAGATGATGTATTCAAAATATTTGAATACCTACATGAACCAATGTTTTTAAGAGTTTAGATGGATATAGATACGATGAGTGTCATCATTCTACTGTCTATACCCTGGTCATTCATGAAGCTTCCTGATATTCATATTGTATGAATTGAATGAAGCATGTATAAATGTTGGAATGCTCTTCTATTGAAATCTTTTTGAATTCAGCATAAGAGATTCTTCGTCTTAAGCAATGGTTGTTTATAGATAAAGGGAGCGCATTGGAAGCATGGGTTGGACCCAAGTAAGAAGGAAAGTCAAAGAGTTGACTGTACTTCTGTGACTTTCATATGAGATCCAAATAGTTGGATGAATGCCAATATTGCAATAAGCTGATGTACTGATAGTGTGACTATCTAGTCTATCTAGGATCCTTAGAGAAGGACTCGGATAGTGCATTGGAATAATCTACATCTACATTTAATCATTGAATTTGACTTTCTTGATTGATAAGATTAAAGAATAATAATTGTATCTCATTCTTCTACTAACACTTGCAATTGGTTGCATATGTTTTAGAATACTAGAAAATTTGATTTTAAGGTTTAATAGTCATCCACATAGATATTGATGCAATTGTTGCAATAATTTCTATTGGGTAGATGGACTTGTTATTTTCAGTGGGAGAGCCTTAGTCTTAGAGAATGTCTCTGTAATCTAGATATTAGAATACACTCATTGTTTATTTCTAAATGTTGGAAATAAACATGAATTCAGTAATAGACCTATCATAAAGAGTTACGATGGAGATATTTCATATAGTAATTGATGAATCCACGTTTCATCATCTTTATTCTATCATTTTGGCCTCAAAAACCCTAGTAAATGCGTGTAAATAGGCCTTATTCATGCATTTTAGCATTTATGTATATGTGTGTAAATATTGTATAAAATGCGGTTTTTAGTGCCAAAATTATAGAATAAAGAAAAGAAAAGAAAAAGAATAAAATATTGTAAATATTTTATGACCCAAAACCCCCGAGACCTAGGCATCTAGATGAATAGGTCGACAAGGAATAAAGTAGGGGGAGATAAGGTCAGAAATACAGAGAAAATACCTCTACACTCTATTCATTCTTTATTCATTTTGGGACCTATTTTTGGTTCCACTTTTTACACATCAAATAAAGAAACTTTGTACATGAAAGTTGTAGATAATTTAATAAAGAAAAATACAAAATTGATTTCACAGAAAAATAATGTACGGATAAAAAGTTATGGTCTGAATAAAAATCCAGAATGCCAACTTCCCAGACCCGTATCTCACAAATAAAAACTCCAAATGCAACGTACTCACCTTTAATTGTATATAGAAGAAAATAATCTAATTAATGGTAGTGGTTTCGCATTTGGCGGAGCTACGGTTTGAAAGTTGACTTTTGGACCCTCATTGTATACTTGTACATATTAAAATATTCAATTTATTATTTATTTATTATTTTTATAATTTTATATTTTTATAATGTTGTAAATAATACTTATAATAATTATGTATATTAAAATCAGAATAAAAACATCATTAAAAATCAAATAAAAATACTTGTATATATTCAATACATAGGTATTATACATACACTTATACCTATACAAAACATACTTGTATTTTATTAAATATACAAAATAAATCAGAAAAATAAAATAAAAATATATTTGTGTATATAAAAGTATTTTATAATTTTAGAAAATAAAAACCAAAATAAAATAGATTAAAAATACCTAAATAAAAATAAAATACTTAAATATATAGATATAGATACCTATAGGGGTATAAATGCAAACTTGTAAAAATACACTTCCTAAAAATAAATAAAAATCACTATAAAATACTTTATAAAAAAATAAACTTTTTTTATTTTATAATAAAAAATCAATAAAATCGTTTTCTATTTTAATTTGATTTTACAAATCTTTTTCCCAGGTTTTTCCTGGTTGGTCCACGTGGACCAACCAGGGGGCTAGGAGAGTTGACCTCGGTCAACTCTCTGCCCAACACTTGGGCTGTATCAGAACGTGATTTTTCTTGGATTTCGCGGATTTTTCCCGGCCTCATCTTTCACCGTTTGGGGTCGCGGTCTTCACGAAACTTGTAGACCTACATGTGATCATACTCGCCCTATGTTTAGATGGATCTTT
Organism: Ottelia alismoides; assembly: GCA_037367405.1. NCBI lineage: Eukaryota > Viridiplantae > Streptophyta > Magnoliopsida > Alismatales > Hydrocharitaceae > Ottelia > Ottelia alismoides. The sequence continues at coordinate 304,998 of JAZKJV010003976.1, forward strand.
TGACCATCGATGCGCGAGCCACGCCTCGATCAAAGTGCCTCCTCGCCCAGCTTTCAAAATGACCTTTCCACCTCTATTTTCAACTTGAACCCTTTTTGACCAAGCTAACACCTTCCTCTGGCATGCTCTGGACTGGAGACGGTGACAGGGTCTCCTCCAGCTGCTTAGGAGGGTCGCGCAAGGCCAGGAGCGGCTCCACACCCCCATCTCCGGCCGCCGCCGTGAGGTTACTTCCTTGGGTTTCCCAACCCTCGAGGTTGAGTTTTTCTTGTTTATTTTTGCGTAGATATCTAGCTGTTAGCATTAGGAACCTGTTAGAGCATTTGGTTTGTAGAATCACCGATTGTTTTCCCCCGATCTCACGCCCGCACACCTCGCCGGAGCTCTTGAGCTCCGGGGACTGTCATCGACATCACTCCTCATCCCCATCTCGCCAATAAGATCCAGGGCCTTTTATTTCCGCTATTGAACTTTCTTTGCAGGTCCCAGGGTCAAGGATTCCATCTGGACCCGCATTTGGCTCGGAGTGTGGTTCCTGGACCCATCGTCTTTCCGGATCTCGCGGCGGCGCGCTCAGGCTCGACGAGCCATTTTGGCTCCACCTGCGGGACGAGGACTTATCCAGGAGTGTTGGAGGCGACTTTTTGCCGCGAAGGAACGCAGGGGGAGGTGGCGCGCGTCTGAAGAAGCTCGCCCCGCCGGAGGCGGAGTTCTGTTCTTCCACCGCCCCTCTGCGCCGTTGGATGCGCGTTGTTCCTCCAGCGTACCCAGCCACCGTTCGATTTCGCCTACCCCAGGCCGTCAGATCCCAAAGGCTCCATCTAATCGTGGCCGTCAAGACGACGGGGCATCGCGAGCTGAGATGCTGACGCGTGGCATTAGTGATTGAATGACAGCCATCTGATTCAGCCGAGGCTTGGGTATTTTGTAATCTTAACCCCGCCATTTTTGCATCATTATCCTTCAGACCTGAAACTTGCATTTACTGTTATAACTTTATGTAATATTTGCAACTGTGCCCCGCATGTTTTTTTTATAATTGCGCAATCATCCCTGACAGGCGCGCATGCCGCGCACGTGCATCTTAGGGAGTTTTGTACAAGTGCCCTTGCGGGCTTTATGATTGGCCTTTAGTCCTTGGAAGTTGATTATAGTATGTTTTTTTTGTGAGAATATTGCTACTGTGCCCTTCATACTCTGCCAGATTTACATCAATGCCCCTTGCTTGCATATAGTTTCTTGCTGTCGCCTCTAATTTTTGCACGCATCTAGAAAACCCTAAAAAATCCATAAAAATTAACTTAAGTCCCTGTTGCATAGTACTTCCACGCCATATTTTTATTTTCCATAAATATTGCATTTTATTATTTATAAAAATTCAAAAATAGCCATTTTCAGCACTGTTTGCATTAAAAAATCACTAAAAAATATAAAAACACTCCAGAAAATTCCCATAAAAATATATTTTGTTCCTTTTAGTTTGTTTTAATTTCAGACCAAAAATCATTAAAAAATACAAAACCAAACTCCTAAAAATCACAAAACTCTAAAAACCTTCATAAAAATTTATAAAATTCATTAAAAATCCAAAAATAGTGTTTTCTTTTCCTAAATTTTCTTTGTTCTGTTATCTTTGAGTGAAAATTAAAGTGGAGAATTTTTGTTACTGTTTGCCATTTTATTTCTCCATTTTAACTTCAGCCTTGTATTTTTGCCACTGTTTTCTTTATTTTGATAATTAAAAATACCAAAAACATTCTAAAAATTACACAAAAATCACAAAAACAGTAAAAAAGTATAAAAAGACCAAAAAGACTTTATTTCCTTATTTTTGAGTATTTTTTATCCATTTTTATAAATACTTTAGTTTCTCTTTTATTACATTGTCTTTAATTTCCAATATTGAAAAAGAAATATAAAAATATAAAATACAATAAGAAAATATAAAATCAGTAAATTAAAAATCAAAATACAAAATTATAAAAATTAAAAATTAAATAAAAAAATATAAATTCAAAAACCCACAAAAAAATAGCATAATAGGCACTTGATCACACACACACAAACACATTTTTGAGTACCTTTGTACCCCGTTCTACCTGTCTGCTCCCTGAGTTCGACCTCTACAATACTTGCACCTATACACATCTTGTTGTAGAGTTATAATAAATTTTAACTCCGCACATTTACTTTCATTGCTTGATATATTTGTTGTGGGTTAATTGTTGTTTGAATTAGGATTTCTCGCGGGTCGCCTCAGCGACATTGTGATCCCGCCTTGTGTGGATTACTTTAGACCTGTGAAAAATATTGTTCAACAAATGGCGCCGTTGCCGGGGAGCAACAGCGCGTAGTTCGGGTCTTGATTGTGTTTGTGATTTAGTGTCTATTTCGCGGCTTTTATTTCTCGCTATTTTATTTTCTTTATTTTTGATATATCTCTTGAGCTGTCTAACCTTCTCTTTTGTTGACTTTGTGCGAGGAACCGCGGATCGAGGGAGGCGCTCCACCCTAGGCGCCTACGCACCCACGTGAAGCCGGCATCTGCCAGCCGAGCACCGAAGAGACGAAGGGGAAATTTTGAAGACCGAGCTCTAGTTTAGTTGTAGAATTTATTTCTTGCATTTATTTTGTAATTCGTAGTGAGAGAGAGACTCCTATTATTTGTAATAATACAGGTACCCCCGGACTTGGACTCTTGAGCCTAACTTCCAGGTGTCTGTTCACCTGGGGGCTCACCGCGGTTTTCACGGTTTTCTCGCATTCTTTTATTTTGTTTTGTCTTTCGATTTTTATTTCTTTTGGGTGATTGAGCCCTTAGCTTTTAGGATTGCTTGCGATAGACTAAGGCCAAACACCTAATATTTTGCATGTGCCTATAGTTGCGTTTGGACTTAGTCAAATTTATAAATAGTTGATCATCACCTTCAACCCGTCGCGCCGCGAGCTCTCCTCGCAAAGCTCTTTCTCCTACCCTCAATTTGTTGAGCAGAGGAGGGGTGAGCCTAGACCGGACTCTAGGGTTGAGGATTGACGGTCAACTTGTGGTTCTTCCCGCTAATAGCAATTTTGAACTTAGGGCGATTTCATCGGCTTTGCATTTGCATATAGATAGGTTTCAATTCTGCTAAGCATCCTTGCATGTAGAGTGCTGGAGGCAAGGTGAGCATTTACGCTTTAGCATCCATCATCGTTTTGGTCGCTTGCATCGCTTTTCCGCCTCTCTACCTCTGATTTTGCCAACCTAGGATCTTAAAGGAATTGAATCCCCGATAGGATCGTGTATTTTTATTAAAAATCCAAAAAAAGGTGATAACCAAATAAAATTGGGACTGTTAATTTTACTTGACCCTAAAACCGATCAAAAGGAAAATCTTGTATTGGGGCGAGTAAGCCCCTCATTGTCTTCGCTTCTACTTACTCGCGCACACACTAAGGATTAGTGCCCAAATCCCATATTCAGCCTCCTAAGTGTTTGTGCAAATATTTTGACTTCTCACCTAACTCTAAAACAGACAAGATAAAAAGACCGCTCTTTGCGGTCTCTACCGAGTTGAGTAGGTGAATTGAGGGTTTGACTTGTTTCATTTTTGCTTGTGATTGTTTTGTGTGTGTCCTAGATCATCCCCGCGCATTTGTGCTTTCTTCTCCACTCTCTTGACTTGACCGTCGTGCTCTCCCGATCATTTTCCTTTTGTTTTCGAGATGGCCAACTGGAGCGTATTTTATCCGGATTTTGCGGATCATTCGCTCACTCCAGCTGGTCCACCTCCTTTTTTTCCAGGAGGACTTTGCTCCTAACTTTTGTACATATCCGCCTCAGCCACAGTATCAGACCTCAGACTTCTATCCACACCCACCCCCACTTCCATATCCTCCACCTTCACATCCACCCGAGGCCGAGCTATTGGAGTCACCTTTCATGGAGTCCACCCTTGAGCACTTGACCCAAATGATGGATCATATGAGACAGAGGATTGACCACCTCACTAGTACCAATAAGAGCGACCATGATATTCCACCATTTGATGATATGGGTTCATTCGAGGATTTCCATGAGAGCTTGCAATCGCCAAAAATACAAAAAAATGAGAAAAATTTAAAAATACAAAAAGAGTTTGGGAGACACACGATCAAGTCGGACTGTGAGGAGAGATACCACTTGCCAGATTCTTTGACCACACAACCTTTCATACCCGGTCCCACCTTTGACCCCGAGGATGCCGCTGTACAGACTGCTCTTGGCATACCTTGTGTATATGATGATTCCGACTCCCTCCCTTGTATGGAGGAAGTCCAAAAATTCAAAAAAATGCTATCTGAACCCGAAGTGGTGGCTACTATTCATGAGATCATCCGTGCCCCACTTCAGCAGGCCATGACCGATTTATCTGCTCCTCTTCCCAAGAAGAGAAAGCGGAGGAGCAGATCTGAGCGTCATATCTTGACCATGGCCACTGCCCATGCCATCACACACCGTCCCATTCCTAGGAAAAAGAACACTGCCACACCTTTCATTAGCTGCACCATTTCTGACCACACATGTGATCAAACTCTCCTGGATGGCGGTGCTTCGATTAGCATCATACCCTTCTCGCTGGTACAGTCTCTTCACTTAGGGCCTCTGAAGAAAACCAGGATGATCGTACAGTTTGCTGATGGATCAATAAAGAGGCCGAAGGGTATCCTTGAAAACGTCGTCATCTCGATTCAGGGCACGAGCCACAATGTTGATTTTGTCGTGTTGCCCATGGAGAACTCCACAGGGGAGCATTCTCCAATCATCCTGGGACGACCATTCCTTGCCTCTGCGAGGGTCGTTATTGACTACGGATCAGGAGAGATTCGCTTCCGTCCTGCTGACGAGGGCGAAGCAGTGATCACCGCACCCACTGCTGACCAGAGACCCGCACCTGATGTGACTTCACCTATCTTGGCTGACCCTGAGGACTATGATTTATATGAGATATCAGAGAGACTTTCTTTATGACCGATGATGAGACCCGAGAATTCCTCTCCAAGGAGGAAAGCTCGGAAAGCATAGACCTTGGTGTTTCCGCTTCCTGTGATTGGCGATGTGTCGATGACATCCGCGGGATTTACACGATTGACACCATTGAGCGGAGGGCAGATTTAGAGACTTTACAGGACGGACATGCTTTGACTACTTCCACTGATGAGTCCGCTCCTGTCCACATAGATGCTGATGAGCCAAAGGCCGAATTTGATTTTGTTGCTTTTCTTCAGAGATTCGGGCCTTTTGATGAGAAAGATGATCCAGTTGAGATTATAGAGGACGAACAGAGTTCGACTACTTCCACCGATGAGTTCGTGCCTTTTGGTTTTGACCTGGATGACTCCTCACAGGATGACTCTGAGTACACTACTTCCGATGATGATGAGTTTGTCCCATTTCACTTTGATACCAGCGAGACTCCCAAGGCCGGACCGAGTCACACTTCGTCCACTCACACGTCTGTGCCTTTACACCAGAGGACCACCAAGGGAGAACCTAGCCGTACTACTTCCATTGACCAGTTCGTCCCTTTCAGATTCGATTCCACTGAGGACCTTCACTGTGTCGTCCCTGATCGGCTTTCGTCCACTATGGACCCCGATGTCGACCTGCATCACACCAGATCCATTCCTCAGCGGTCCCGGAAGAAGGTTCGCTTTCAACCTTCTTGATCATTTGTACATACACCTCTGTTGTACATTCTCCTTTGTTCATCTATGTCTCTCCCGTATTGCTCGTCTACCCATTCCTCGAGTCTGCCTTACTTAGGACGTACTTTGTCCTAAGTGTAGGGGGGTGGACGAGCCGAGTGCTCTTTTGTCGTTCCGTCTGATCACTCCTGTTGTTGCCTATACTTAGGGCTTCTTTTACCCTAAGTATAGGGGGAGTGACGTGTACATCCTCACGATCTCTTCTTCCATCTTCATCTCTTTTCTTCTTTTCTTCTTTTCTTCTTTTCCTCTTCTATCTTCTTCATCTATCAAAAAGGTGTCGCCCTTGTAGATAGTTTTCCATACTTAGGACGTACTTTGTCCTAAGTATAGGGGGGTGTGCACCTCGAGTTTCTCCATTCTTTTTGATCCTCTCCATTGTCTCCTCTTCTTGTCTATACTTAGGGATATCTTACCCTAAGTATAGGGGGAGACAATCTGAGTACGATCTGTTCATTCCCACCCTTGACCCTCCCTGCTTTGTGTACAGTCTGCTATACTTAGGATTATTTGATCCTAAGTATAGGGGGGACGGTCAACTTCTCGTTCATTGATTCATTGATTCATTCCTTTATTCTTTAGACTTGCCTATACTTAGTACGAGTTATGTCTTCTCTTTTCTCTCCGATCTATGAGGACATAGCTCAAGCTAAGTATAGGGGGGTCGTATATACTACGTATATACTTTAGCCATAACTCGTACTTTCGTATTTTCTTAATAAATATAGCTAATAATTCTTTAAAAATTCTTTAAAATTCATTAAAAAATCCTTAATAAAAAGATGTGGTTATTCCTCAAATTCTTTTTGTATTTATTGATTAATAAATCAGGTGAAAATGTTTTTTGCAAAATGTTTGTAAAATAGTTTGAAAACTTTGTGAACATCTATTGAAAACTATTTTGAAAATATTTTGTTACATGTTTTCAACCTTTGTAAAAATGTGTGGATTGTAAAATTTCTTTTCTTTGTGTGAAATAAAAATGTTTGAAAAATGATTTGCAAAATGGTTTGAAAAATGGTTGCAAAAATGATTTGAAAAAAACCTATATATACTATTTTGAAAGCCTTTGCAAAATGATTTTCAAATGTGTGCAAAATGTTTGTAAAAACTATTTTGGACTATAGTTTTCAAAAATTGTGTGAAAAGTGTTTTCAAATAAGTTTGAGGAATATACACATCACACCAAAATCCATCCTATATATATATGTATAAAATTGACCACTTACCCTGTAAATTCTTAAAATCCACTTCTTGTATATATGAAGAAGCACTCCCGTGTACATAGCTTTCACCTTGTTTTCAGCCAAAATCTTTTTGTTTTCAAAAATTCCCAAAAACATTTGCAAAAATTAAAATCCAAAAACATTTGAAAAATCTTTTTGAAAAATCCAAAAAATGCATCTGCATATGCATCATCATCATCTTTTCAAAAATCCATAAAAAGTTCAAAATCTTTGAAAATTGCATCACAAAAATATTTTCTGCATTACATTGCATAGCATTCGCATTTTTCGGATTGAGTTTGAGAGTTGAACGAGTCTAAGTAAAATCCGAAGATTGGAGCTTGATTGGACCTTAAAATCTACCTAATAACAGGAACCTTATAGGAACTGGGTTTGAGGTACTTCAGGTCTAGTTGACTTAATTCTTTGAGGATCACGAGACTTGGTTCAATGGATTCTTGACTGCCTAAGTAGAGTATTTCGGAGCACACGCACGACTCTTGTGATAATGACCTAACTTGGACACCTGCACCTTTCACACGGCTCAACTCAGTTGGAGTGGTGAGGGGATTGGATTTGCCGGTATGAGACACACACAAGTGGAAACATTTGTCCTCCTCTAGGGAGGGAAGTGCACCCCAACCCGTCCAGTGATTAGGAAGTCTAAAGACAGGAGGCTGTGGGTTGCGATAAAGCTTCAAAAGAGGGATAGTCTACTGGCTCAAGAGGAAAAACTCCTTATGTAAATGCTGCTGTGAATAGTATTTCAAAAAAAAAAAAAGGTTCAGGCATGTACAAAAATAAAAAGCCTGCAAAGTATGTACATATGTTGTAAAGTCAATAAGCAAGCTTGAGTTCCAAAGTCATATCATGTGAGCCTGCAGCAGGATGACTTGACTACACTGGTCTTGCATCCCAGGATAGGTAGCTACACTGGCTACCGTCCATTCTTCTCCTCACCCCCTCCTCTTGAGCTGGTTGCCACTTGAACTTAGAAGGGAATACCCCCCTCCTCGAGGATGGAGTTGCTGGATTGGGGAATCATTGGGTTGTTGTACGGGAGAAGTCAGTTTATTTGCCATTCTAGTTGGGGAGAGCCACCATCACTTACACTGTACAAGTCAGATTCATAGTCGTAAGGGTTTGTGTTATGAATTGAGGTATTTCTGACCTGGCTATTGAGGAGACTTGGACAGAGTTTTAAGATTCTCAGGACTGTTGGATTTCAAATTCGGTTCTCATTAAGGTTCCGCCCGCACTAAAATCCAAAGGTCCGACTTAAGCTCCAAACTTTGATTTTGTGAAGACAAGTTTGATGATCAAGTAAAATCCATCTTTTCTTCTTTTTCTTTTCTTTATTTTTCTTTTCTGCACTTATTGCATAAGTGTTTGCTAGGGACTAGCAAAGGCAAGTATAGGGGGATGATGAATCCACGTTTCATCATCTTTATTCTATCATTTTGGCCTCAAAAACCCTAGTAAATGCGTGTAAATAGGCCTTATTCATGCATTTTAGCATTTATGTATATGTGTGTAAATATTGTATAAAATGCGGTTTTAGTGCCAAAATTATAGAATAAAGGAAAAGAAAAAGAATAAATATTGTAAATATTTTATGACCCAACCCCCGAGACCTAGGCATCTAGATGAATAGGTCGACAAGGAATAAAGTAGGGGGAGATAAGGTCAGAATACAGAGAAAATACCTCTACACTCTATTCATTCTTTATTCATTTTGGGACCTATTTTTGGTTCCACTTTTTACACATCAAATAAAGAAACTTTGTACATGAAAGTTGTATATAATTTAATAAAGAAAAAATACAAAATTGATTTCACAGAAAAATAATGTACGGATAAAAAGTCATGGTCTGAATAAAAAATCCAGAATGCCAACTTCCCAGACCCGTATCTCACAAATAAAAACTCCAAATGCAGCGTACTCACCTTTAATTGTATATAGAAGAAAATAATCTAATTAATGGTGGTGGTTTCGCATTTGGCGGAGCTACGGTTTGAAAGTTGACTTTGGACCCTCATTGTATACTTGTACATATTAAAATATTCAATTTATTATTTATTTATTATTTTTATAATTTTATATTTTTATAATGTTGTAAATAATACTTATAATAATTATGTATATTAAATCAGAATAAAAACATCATTAAAAATCAAATAAAAATACTTGTATATATTCAATACATAGGTATTATACATACACTTATACCTATACAAAACCATACTTGTATTTTATTAAATATACAAAATAAATCAGAAAAATAAAATAAAATGTATTTGTGTATATAAAAGTATTTTATAATTTTAGAAAATAAAAACCAAAATAAAATAGATTAAAATACCTAAATAAAAATAAAATACTTAAATATATAGATATAGATACCTATAGGGGTATAAATGCAAACTTGTAAATACACTTCTAAAAATAAATAAAAATCACTATAAAATACTTTATAAAAAATAAACTTTTTTTTATTTTATAATAAAAATCAATAAAATCGTTTTCTATTTTAATTTGAATTTTACAAAATCTTTTTCCCAGGTTTTTCCTGGTTGGTCCACGTGGACCAACCAGGGGGTTAGGAGAGTTGACCTCGGTCAACTCTCTGCCCAACACTTGGGCTGTGTCAGAACGTGATTTTTCTTGGATTTCGCGGGATTTTTCCCGGCCATCATCTTCACCGTTGGGGGTCGCGGTCTTCACGAAACTTGTAGACCTACATGTGATCATACTCGCCCTATGTTTAGATGGATCTTTTGACCATCGATGCACGAGCCACGCCTCGATCAAAGTGCCTCCTCGCCCAGCTTTCAAAATGACCTTTCCACCTCTATTTTCAACTTGAACCCTTTTTGACCAAGCTAACACCTTCCTCTGGCATGCTCTGGACTGGAGACGGTGACAGGGTCTCCTCCAGCTGCTTAGGAGGGTCGCGCAAGGCCAGGAGCGGCTCCACACCCCCCATCTCCGGCCGCCGCCGTGAGGTTACTTCCTTGGGTTTCCCAACCCTCGAGGTTGAGTTTTTCTTGTTATTTTTGCGTAGATATCTAGCTGTTAGCATTAGGAACCTGTTAGAGCATTTGGTTTGTAGAATCACCGATTGTTTTCCCCCGATCTCACGCCCGCCACACCTCGCCGGAGCTCTTGAGCTCCGGGGACTGTCATCGACATCACTCCTCATCCCCATCTCGCCAATAAGATCCAGGCCTTTATTTCCGCTATTGAACTTTCTTTGCAGGTCCCAGGGTCAAGGATTCCATCTGGACCCGCATTTGGCTCGGAGTGTGGTTCCTGGACCCATCGTCTTTCCGGATCTCGCGGCGGCGCTCAGGCTCGACGAGCCATTTTGGCTCCACCTGCGGGACGAGGACTTATCCAGGAGTGTTGGAGGCGACTTTTTGCCGCGAAGGAACGCAGGGGGAGGTGGCGCGCGTCTGAAGAAGCTCGCCCCGCCGGAGGCGGAGTTCTGTTCTTCCACCGCCCCTCTGCGCCGTTGGATGCGCGTTGTTCCTCCAGCGTACCCAGCCACCGTTCGATTTCGCCTACCCCAGGCCGTCAGATCCCAAAGGCTCCATCTAATCGTGGCCGTCAAGACGACGGGGCATCGCGAGCTGAGATGCTGACGCGTGGCATTAGTGATTGAATGACAGCCATCTGATTCAGCCGAGGCTTGGGTATTTTGTAATCTTAACCCCGCCATTTTTGCATCATTATCCTTCAGACCTGAAACTTGCATTTACTGTTATAACTTTATGTAATATTTGCAACTGTGCCCCGCATGTTTTTTTTATAATTGCGCAATCATCCCTGACAGGCGCGCATGCCGCGCACGTGCATCTTAGGGAGTTTTGTACAAGTGCCCTTGCGGGCTTTATGATTGGCCTTTAGTCCTTGGAAGTTGATTATAGTATGTTTTTTTTGTGAGAATATTGCTACTGTGCCCTTCATACTCTGCCAGATTTACATCAATGCCCCTTGCTTGCATATAGTTTCTTGTTGTCGCCTCTAATTTTTGCACGCATCTAGAAAACCCTAAAAAATCCATAAAAATTAACTTAAGTCCCTGTTGCATAGTACTTCCACACCATATTTTTATTTTCCATAAATATTGCATTTTATTATTTATAAAAATTCAAAAATAGCCATTTTCAGCACTGTTTGCATTAAAAAATCACTAAAAAATATAAAAACACTCCAGAAAATTCCCATAAAAATATATTTTGTTCCTTTTAGTTTGTTTTAATTTCAGACCAAAAATCATTAAAAAATACAAAACCAAACTCCTAAAAATCACAAAACTCTAAAAACCTTCATAAAAATTTATAAAATTCATTAAAAATCCAAAAATAGTGTTTTCTTTTCCTAAATTTTCTTTGTTCTGTTATCTTTGAGTGAAAATTAAAGTGGAGAATTTTTGTTACTGTTTGCCATTTTATTTCTCCATTTTAACTTCAGCCTTGTATTTTTGCCACTGTTTTCTTTATTTTGATAATTAAAAATACCAAAAACATTCTAAAAATTACACAAAAATCACAAAAACAGTAAAAAAGTATAAAAAGACCAAAAAGACTTTATTTCCTTATTTTTGAGTATTTTTTATCCATTTTTATAAATACTTTAGTTTCTCTTTTATTACATTGTCTTTAATTTCCAATATTGAAAAAGAAAATATAAAAATATAAAATACAATAAGAAAATATAAAATCAGTAAATTAAAAATCAAAATACAAAATTATAAAAATTAAAAATTAAATAAAAAAATATAAATTCAAAAACCCACAAAAAAATAGCATAATAGGCACTTGATCACACACACACAAACACATTTTTGAGTACCTTTGTACCCCGTTCTACCTGTCTGCTCCCTGAGTTCGACCTCTACAATACTTGCACCTATACACATCTTGTTGTAGAGTTATAATAAATTTTAACTCCGCACATTTACTTTCATTGCTTGATATATTTGTTGTGGGTTAATTGTTGTTTGAATTAGGATTTCTCGCGGGTCGCCTCAGCGACATTGTGATCCCGCCTTGTGTGGATTACTTTAGACCTGTGAAAAATCTTGTTCAACAGTAATCTAAAATCTAGTGGACTCTACTAAATTATAAAATTAATGAATGGTTCATTAACATTTCTAATACTTAAATTAAACCTTAAAAGATCAATAGGAGAATGAAGATTATTCGATAATGATCTGACATCAAGCCTTGGATATTTGTCTATCGATGAGATCAATGGACTAGTAAGAGATGGAAGTTTAGATTGTCTGAAATCTCATATCTTGCATACTTATGAATATTGTATTCAAAGTAGAAAATGTCCAAAGCACCCTTCTCTGGGAATGGATTAAGATGTCAAGGTATTCAATATCTCATACATGTTGATATATGCGGATCATCTATATCATGATAAACATTGATGATATGTGATATCATTCAATAATTATTTGTGATATATGATTTATTCTCTTCACCTTAGAAAGGTTTGAAATGTTCAAAGATTTCACAATTTTGATTTAAAACCAAAGTTTGAAGGAAGATGACATGAATTTGATCTAACCTAGGTAGCTTGTACCTATTAGATGAATTCAAAAGAATACCTTATGGAGATATGAATATCATTCCTATCTCAATCCTCCTAATACACCTAAACTCAAGAGAGTCGTAGGGAGATACAATTGGATCATGTATGACATGATTTGATCAATGATGAATTTTAGCATAATTACCTATTAGTTCCCAGGTATATATGTAGTAGAGACTATAATATATATCCTTAATTAGGTTCCATGCATATAAGCTGGAATCTAGCACTAGAGAGTGCTACTTCATTAGGAACATAAAGGATGGTATTGGATACCTTCTTTATGATCTTGAGATTATTAAAGGATCTCATCTCTGAGAATGTGATTCTTAGAGGATGAGACACTTGAGAATCAAGATGAAAATGAAGTAAAGAAACTCATTTAGTCTTGAGAAGATAATGAGGCTCCTAAAATTGGAAACTAAAGGGACAATAAAAGATGAAACACTAATACCTCTTCAAATGAGTTTGAGGATGGATTCCATGTGTCATTTAAATCTGACATGATCTAACTTCATATGATGAAGCTTCTAAAGATCATGACATGGAAAGATGGATGTTAGCAATAAAGTCTAAAGTAGACTTCATATACAAATGTTGTAATGGACCCTCGAGGATCCACCTATATGGGTAAGACCCAGAAAGGTGTAAATAGATCTTCAAGAGAAAGAGGGAACCTGATGAGAAGGTAGAGACCTTCAAAGTACAGTTCGTAGCCATGAGCTACACACCAAAGAGAAGACATCGCTTGCGATGAGATTTGCTCTTTATTGACCATGCTTAAAACCATCACAATATTGCTAACTATAGCCACACAACTTGACTTTTGCTATCTTCAAGATAAAAGTCAATTTTGCATTCCACTATGAACACCTCTCTGAGGATATTCATATGAAGTAGCCCAATGGCTTCATAACTGAGGAAAGCAAGGTATGCAAGCTAAAGAAACTCCATCTATGGACTCAAATAAGCTTCTTGTAGTTGGAACATTAGATTTGATGAAATCATAAATGTTATGGTTTCAGATAGAATCTTAATGAACCGCGTGAAGCTTAATGGGAGTGCCATTGTGTTTATCGTGCTAAATGTAGATAATATCCTAATCATTTGGAATGACATAAGGATGATAATAATAAGTATTTTATAATCTGATTGTTCCATACCTTGAGATATGATCTCAAAGATCTGAGTTCTGAAGTTGTTCAGAAGCAAAGAAAGAGGGTATAGGGACTGTCACATTAGTAGTACAACTTGGACATGTTTCATTTTCTAGAACATTCCAAGAAAGGCTTCTTTCCCTTAAGATATGGTACTGACCCATCTAAAGGGATAACACCTCAAAGAGTTGAGGAAGCGAATGTTATAACTGCTTGCCCTTGTGCATCGGTTATGAGAAGCCAAGTGTATGCTAAATGTGTACGAAAGCCACATGTCTGCTATGTAGTGAGAGTAGTAAACTGTTACTAATCCTACTATAGAGATAAAACACTTGATTGCAGTAATAACAATATCTTCAAGACTTTAGAGATAGTGATCTCAAAAATCTTATCTTCAAGAGCTTAAGACTTTATAGATAGTGATCGAAAAGGTCTTAATTGTGAATACCTTAGGAGATAAAGATCTTCAGCAATAAGAGTATTCTAATAAGGATAATGGAAATTACATATTGGTTAAATAATTATTGAGCTGTAGTGTCAACGACACTATAACTAACAATGTTGAGTATTGGTTGTATAAGATGCAACTTTCACATTGAATGCGAGAACTGTTACTTGGGGATGTGCAAGTGTAGTGAAAGGACTTGGCATAGTCTCTTGGGAACAGAGTGACTGATCAACTTACCCAGCTATTTTCTAAATAGCCTATGATTGTCACATGAGTGTGGGTTTAAAGATTAGCCCATTAATGGCTCTTTGGGCTAGTGGGAGATTGTTGGACATGCGAGCCCACGACAAGCCTTTATGCAATAAATGTTATTGCGAATATCATTCCCTGATCTGAAATGAAGAATAACCGATTTGCATAATAGGTCCCTCAATACAATTAGGGTTATGTACCATGGCCATCTTGATGATCATACAACTGTTGATTCAATTATTGGATCATAAAGGCTGGTGCTATGATGAATATCTGAAGAGTTAGATTGAGGACTCATCAAGCACCGATAAATGATTATTAAGAGAGGATCTTCAGCCTGAGAAGGAGATGGCAATCCTTTCTCTGAAGGCTGATATCTAACCGACCTCTTGATGTAGGTCCTCTGCATAGGAATAGAGGTTCGGAGGTGTTAGATAAGTTAGGTCAAAAGAGTTGACTTAAGGAGATCGAGATAACCAAAGTCCTATATCATATGATGTCATGATATAGGTACGCATCCTATGACTGGAGACATATGCGTTACTATATATCCGAGTATGTACATTTGGCAGACCAATATATTGATGACCTAAACAAGGTCTGTACACCGGCGCGCTGGGGTGCATACAAGGGCATATGAGTAATACGATCTCTCAAAGGGATCATACATGTTCATTTACTAAATCAAAAGACATGATCTCACTCATGAGATATTGGGAAGAATCAAATTCTATACGCAGTCGTCTCGCTTTGGAAGCCTAACTGAATTTGTAAGGTTTGATATATACTTTTGGAAAGTATATGATCAACACCTAGGTATGATATATGCTTTTGGAAAGTATATGATCGATACGAACTCCCAGTGATTGAATGAGAAACTTAATGATAAATCCTTGAAGTAGACAGTGTAAAATTGATCTTATACTTCGGGATTATTCTCGGTCTTCCTGTATGCATGATGTACAGGTATTAGGAATACCTGAGGGTGATGTGATCATAAACGATTGTATAACCATGATGCTTCCATTCCTACGGAGTGATGAAACAGGTCTGGATTTTAGTGACTCTTCTAAGTAGAGAAGTAATTTGATCTTAGTTCAAATGTTGGACATTAATCTGAATGTGATTCAGATGAAATGAGAAGATTAGATTTGCGGTCTTGTTTTAATCAAGCATCTATGGGAGGCCTGAGATCTGGATTTAAGATGTGATCTCAATATCCAAGTCACTATACGTGGAATAATACAATGGCCTGATGACACGGCATTTGCTACTCGGGTTAAGGAATAAATACGACCGTTGAGACCCGAACCGTGAAGCACAGTCAACAAGAAAATAAGACCACCAAAATAAAAATCAATCAATCAAATGAAGAAAGCGATCTCGCTAATTATTTTACCTGGTATAGCTACCAGGGTCGAACACAAGGAGCACGTGATGCAAACGCTACGAAGTAGTCGGGAATCCAAGAAAACAAAGGAAATGGTGGTTTTTAATTTTTCAAATTTTTTTATGATTTTTAATATTAATAAAAAGGATAAAAGAAACCAAAAATCAACACTTAAACAATTATTTAAAGACTCAAAATACTCAAAAAAATTCAAACAAAAATATTTTTTTGTTTATAAAATATTAAAGTGTTTTTGTGGATTTTAGGGGGTTTTTCTGGTTTTTAATTAATTATCTAAAAATGAAATAAAATCAAAAACAATGACCAATGTCTAGCTGGGATCTAAAGGCAAGTTAAAATTACTTAAAATGCCTATAAAATCCCAACAGTATTTTTATGATAAAGTATAAAATAAAAACTAACTACAGCAGCTGAAACACATTTTTTGATTTTTTATGAATTTTTACTGATTTTCTAAGATTTTTACTCTTTTTTAATTTTTATGGTTTTTATAAATGATAATAAAACAAAAATTGGACATAAACTTAAACACAACAAAACACACAACAAGGAATTTTTTAGATTTTTCAAGACAATTTAATATTTTTAATGGATTTTCTAAAGCAAACAGGAACAATTTTTAAGGTTTTTAAATTTTTAAAAATACCAAACAAAAATAAAACAAAAGCAAAAATTCACCAAAATTCCTACACAATGGCAGGGGTCGCGTGTCAAAATTTCGTGAATTTAGCTAAAATGATATTTATTTAATCAAAAATCAAACACACAGCATACATGGACCAAAATTCAAAGAAAACATATCTCTGTACCAAATAATAACATGCACAGAAAGTTTAGGGTCCGTTCTACAATTTTTACATCAAATTCAGCACATACTGGAAAACATCATTCACAGGGGCATATTTGCAACTATAGGAAACAAAACTTCAATTCATAACAGATAATAAGTCTAGAACAAACAACGAAAAATCCCAGAATCCCACTGACGAAGCACGTGGGTCCACACAAATGGAAACTGTAGGGGCAAGAGTGCAAAATGTCCTAACTGTATACTTTTTTTTACAAACTAAATGACAAACTAAAATAAATGCAAGGTGGGTTGAGAAAATTACCCATGCAGCACGTGAGCTGCACGTGGGGGTGACAGGTGGCGGCCTCTGACTGGGCGCGAACGTGCGGCTCTGGTGCGGTCAGTTGTCAGATCCAACGGTCGTCAGATGTCGAGGACGTGGGTTGTACAGGGGTCGTTAGATCTGACATCTAATGGCCTGACAGCTGCTAGAGATGAATGGCGAGGATGGCATCTGGTAGAGGGGGCCAATCTGACGGCAAATAAGGGCTCTGGAAGAACATCGCCTCGGCGAGTTTCATCGGAGCTCCAAGGGAGTCGGAGACTCCGATGAACAATCGGCCAGCACCAACAGAAGCGTGAAGTCCCTTCGCGTCGAATGGATAATAGCTCGGATGGAGTCGCTGACGGTCAGATCTTCGGGACGATGGTTGGGACCTGGGCAAGCTTCGGCGAAGGTGGTCGAAGGGTGATTTGGGTCGTTTTACGTGTGCTACCACCTGCAAAAGGAAGCTCGAACTTGGAGCAAGGCTCCGATCGGGGTTATTTGGCCTAAAATAAAGAGAAACGGCGGTGAATGGAAGGGGGTCTCCGGCGAAGCGATGGATGAGACCAGGGGCCTAATCTTGGCAATCCGAGCAAAGATTAGGATGATCAGATGGCGTGAGAAGATGAAAGGTGAGCTGGGTCATCGATCGAAATGGATAGGTGAATGGGTCGAGTCTTCGACCGGCTGGTCGGAGCTAGCGGAGCGGCAGTGGAGCACAAATGAAAGATTCGGGAAATAAGATTACCAGGATCGATATGAGAGCTACCTGAGGGTCCTAACGTTATCCTGAGCTCCAGGGGGTGCGGACGGCGAAGGTCGTTGCCTCAACTTCGCTACAACTGGCGGAGGAGGCTTGTCGCGGTGGCGTTCCGGCCACGAGAGCGAGCTACGGCTACACAGCACCTTTCCGACAACCAAAGATGGCCTCCAGTTGTTGTCACCAAGGGGAAGCTTTCTAGGGTATCAAAAGGGAGTGCAACGTGAGCTGGGCCGCTGGAGAATGGAAGGAATGACTTTATAGCAAGTCCCAGGCAGCCGGATTGAATCGGATCAAGCGAGCGAACCGAGGGCGATCCACGACTCCCTAGGGATCCGCGAGGATCACAGATCCACTGGGGAGAAGCGGGCTGAAAATCGGAGCAAGAGGGTGCAGAATCCGATTGGGATAATTTGGAGAAATGAGCGCAAAACCCGGATCCGCACGAGGGAAGGTCCGGGAGGGGTCGTTGATCGGGGTCAACATTCCTCATGGACCAATCAGAAAATAGCAAGTCAAAAATACTTGTAAAATCAGTTAAAAATAGAAAATGATTTTAAATAAAAAAGTGTTCAAAATGAAAAATATTTATTATTTTTCAAACTATTTTTTTGTGATTTTTATTTATTTTTATGAAAAATAATTTATGACATATACAGTATAGTATACTATATACATGTATAAAATACCTATGAATTTTGTACAATTATTTTGATTTTCTTATTTTTGCATAAATACCCCAATTTTTATATTTTATTTATTTACCACATAATTTTAGGAGTATAAAATAATTTTTGTTTTATTTTTACAATTTATTTACAATATAAAATAAATAGGGAGTGGTACATATATACATGTATTATATACAAGGTGAGAGAGAATTTTATTTGATTTGATTTTATTTTATTTTTCTAATTTTTGTTTTTTTTAAAATATATACAAGGAAAATAAAAGCACCTTTTATTTTTATTTCTGTAAAAATAATTTATATACATAAAAGGGTGTGTATGTACAAGGTAGAGTGGTCCTATCTCTCACTACTTATTTTATTTGGCGATCAGGCCCATCTTGGACCCTCGCTTGGGTTTAGGTCACTCAATATTTATTCTAAATATTTCCTTCTTTTTCTTTTATTCTTTATTCTTTTATTTTTGCACGAATACATGCTAATTATTAAATATTAACAAATGCATGCTTATTACTAATTTATTGTATTTACAACTATATAAATAATGCTTTGCCAAGATAATTAGCTAAAATAAAATAATAAAGAGTGATGAATGAGGATTCATCATCCCCCTATACCATACTTTTGCTAGTCCCTTAGCAAACACTTATTTGAAAAAATAAGTGAAAAGAAAATGAAAAAGAAAAAGAAGGGGAATCAAGGTTGATTATTAAACTTGTCTTTATTAAATTGAAGTATGGAGCTCGGTCAGACTTTTGGATTATTAGTTTGTCAAAATCTTATTTGGACTTGGGTTTAAAACTCAACAGCCTCTAAGTTCCACCAATCTATGGTCAAGACTCCTCAACAATCCAGATCAAAACAAGTCTACATACACCAACTCTAATGACCATGAATCTTTCCTTATACTGTGTAAGTGATATGTAGCTCCCCACCTCAGAAATGACAAAGTGACAACCCCCTTCAACAAGGTAACTCTAATGCCCTAGTCTGGAAACTCTTTCCTCGAGGAGCGAGGTATTCCCTTATAAGTTCAAGTGCAACCGGCTCAAGAAGAGGAGGAAGAAGAGAATGGACCATGACCAGTGTGGCCATGTATCCTAGGGAGCCCAACCAGTTTAGCTAAGTCTCCCTGCTGCAAGCTTCATGAGATGGGCATGGGTAGTATAAGCTTTGCTTTATTTGACTGTATACACTCCGGTGGGTATTTCATTTTCTCTCAGACCCACCACTTTTTGGAGTTTTTCTTTTCTTTTTACACATTTTTTGATGTGCATATGTACAACATATCTACATGGTGCAACATATATACATAAGGAGTTTTTCCTCTTGAGCCAGTAGACTATCCCTCTTTTGAAGCATTATTGCAACCCACAACTCCTATCTTTAGACCTCAATGCCACCAGACCAAGTTGAGACGCACTTCCTTCACTAAAAGAAGACGAGAGGTTCTGCCTAGAAGTACTACCCTCGTA
Organism: Ottelia alismoides; assembly: GCA_037367405.1. Classification (NCBI taxonomy): domain Eukaryota; kingdom Viridiplantae; phylum Streptophyta; class Magnoliopsida; order Alismatales; family Hydrocharitaceae; genus Ottelia; species Ottelia alismoides. The sequence goes on from JAZKJV010003976.1 coordinate 324,865, forward strand.
TGCTACCTCAAGCCAAAGAAGACTGCCTCCTCACCACCTCATCCGTAGAGAGCTATGTGTAAGGTGTTGGTGTAAGTAAATCCATTGTATTTGAGAGTCATGTGTGCGTTGTTAAGTGTTCTACTTAGGCTCATCAAGATGACATATGATCATAGCCTAGTAGACTCAAAGAATTACGTCACCATGGACCTGAAAAGTCTTAACCCTAAGCCCTATAAGTTCTTCTTAGAATTAGGTGGATTAAGGTCTTAACCAAGCTCTATTTTTCAATTTAATTCCATGCTTGTTTAAATGTCACCTATGATGCAGAAAAACTATACAAGTATATACAAAAATATTTTTATACAAGTTTTGAAACTGTGCAAAATTTTTGAAAAATGTTTGAATGAATGAATGCATGGATGCAGAAGTTTTGCAAAATATTTACACACGTTTACACAAGGGTTTTTGCAAACTTTTTATTTTTCAGACAATTTACAAAAATTTTGTACTATATACATAATTTTGATATCAAAATATTTACAAAATCTTTACACACACAATATTTTTTACAAATATTTGTACAAAAATAATTTTATAAATAGCTATGTATGTGCAAGAAAGAATTTTATGTACAAGAAAATTTTTAAATTTTTATGGATTTTTAAGGATTTTAGCCATTTTAATTATTAAAACACTCATACAAAGTACGAATTATGGGTAACGTATATATGAAATATATACAACACCCCCTATACTTAGCTCGAACGATGTCCTCAGAGTGAATCAAGAGCGATGAAGAAGACATAACTTGTGCTTAGTATAGGGAAGTGAAAAGGGAAAGTATACTACAACGACAAATGAAAGAATAGAAATGAAAAGATCTCGGTGTTTCCCCCTATACTTAGGATCAATTAATCCTAAGTATAGAAGATTGTACACAAAGGAAAATCCGAGTGGAAGAATGTACAGGGTCTACCTCCCCTACACTTAGGGTAAAATCCATAAGTATAAATAGAAAGACAGAGGTAGAAAGAATCAAAAGAAAATCAAAAGTCTCACACCCCCTATACTTAGGGTAAAGTAAACTCTAAGTATAGCATAATTAAAGATGCAAATGGGGTATTGGACTGAAGAATGGTATGATATGGACATCTGGATCTATAAAAGGTGGAAGACAGTGATAATAAGGTGCGAAATGCAATAGATGTGAGTCCAGAGATCACATCTCACACAAATTGGATAGGGGCGACATCAACGACCAATGGCTCATGATCTAGATATGGTTTGAGCCGTTGCTCGTTACACAAAAGGTAGACTCAAATGACATCTCAGATATCTCAATGCTTCCATTGTCATATACCTTTCAGACCAGGTATGGTCCCTTCCACTTTTTCTGCAACTTCCCTGGAAATAATCTAAGCCTAGCATCAAACAACCATACTCTCTGATCTGGCTCAAACTACTTGTGGCTGATGTGAGAATCATGCCACTCCTTCACTCTCTCCTTGTACTGTAGGCTATCGAAAAGGCTGCATCTCTACGCTCCTCCAGGGCTGCCAATTCTACCCTCCTCTAGTCTCCTACACTCACTGGATCCAAAAGTATGTCTGTGATAGCCCAAAGTGACTTGTGCCTAAGCTCAACAGGTAAATGACAGGGCTTGCCATAAACGATGCAAAAGGGAGACGTACCCAAAGGTGTCTTGAAGGAAGTCCGATATGCCCACAAGACCGAGTCCAAAAGCTGTGACCAATCCTTTCGGTCAGGGCGGACGATCTTCTGCAATATTGTCTTGATCTCCCTATTCGACACTTCAGCAAGACCATTGGTCTAAGGATGATATGGAGTGGCTACTCGATGGTCAATGCTGAACTCGCTAGCAAGGGTCTTTACCTTGTCGTTGATGAAATGAGACCCCCCGTCAGATATCAACACTCTAGGAACCCCGAACCGTGAAATGATATTCTTCCTCAAAAATCTGCATACAGTCCTATCATCTACGGTTCAGGCGGGGATGGCCTCAATCCAATGACTCACATAATCAACGTCCAACAGAATGTACTCAAATTCCTGACTCTTAGGGAATGGACCCATGAAATCGATGCCCCATTTGTCAAAAACCTCACATAAATGAATGGGCTACATCAGCATCATATCACGTTGTCCACAAGTGCCCATCCTCTGACAGTCAATACACCTCTTCACGAATTCAATAGAATCCTTGAAGAGGGTAGGCCACCATAGACCGGATTGGAGCACTTTCTGTGCTGTTCTTCTCCCAGAGTGATGTCCTCCTGCCTCAAGCTTGTGGTAGGAAGTGAGGACGCTATGGTGCTCCTCCTGAGGAATGCACCGACGCCAGACGCTATCCCCTCCTTAATGATAAAGGATGGGATCCTCCCAATGGTAGAGCTTAGCCTTCGCGAGGAAGGTCTCAAGTCACTACTTGGACCAACCATGTAGAACTTTCTTGGCAATAAGATAGTTCACAATATCGGCGTACCACGGGAGCGAGGCGATAGCAAGGATCGCCTCATCTGGGAAGGTCTAAGATATAGGATCAATCTGCTCAGAATCCTCAAGATGATCTAATCGAGAGAGATGATCCGCCACTACATTCTTGACTCCAGGCTTATCCTTAATCTCAATATCAAACTCTTGGAGTAGAAAGATCCATCTAGTCAGTCTCGCTTTGGCATCCTTCTTTGCCATGAGGTACTTGATGGCGGTGTGATCTGCAAAGATAGTCATCTTAGATCCAATGTTGTACGATCTGAACTTATCTAGGGCAAAGACTACGGCTAGCATCTCCTTCTCAGTGACGGTGTAGTTCTGCTGGGCGGCATCCAATGTACGGCTAGCATAGTGAATGGAAAATGGTACTCCATCCCTCCTCTATCCCAGCACGGCCCCTACAGTAAAATCGAAGGCATCCGTCATGTTCTCGAATGGGAGAGACCAATCAGGCGGCTGGAGGACAGGAGCCTCAACAACTAGACTCTTGAGAGTCTCAAATGATGCAAGACACTTATCATCCACAATGAACTCAGTGTCTTTAGTCAGCAAATCAATCAACAGTCGGGCAATCCTGCTGAAATCATGAATGAAGCGTCGGTAGAAACCGGCGTGCCCCAGAAAAGACCGTAACTGTCGCAAGTTGGACGGTGGACTGAGTTTTCTAATGATATCCACCTTGGATGGATCAACCTCCATGCCCCTGTTGGAGATGATATGACCAAGCACCGTCCCTTGAGTCACCATGAATGGACTCTTCTCCCAAGATAGCACAAGATGGACCTTGATGCATCGTTGAAGGATGCGGTCTAGGCATTCAAGACAAGCATCAAACCCATCACCATAGACTGAGAAATCGTCCATGAAGACCTCCAAGCACTCACCCTCTATTTCCGAAAAGATGGACAACATGCACCTTTGGAATGTCTCCGGAGCGTTACATAGACCAAAGGGCATCCGTCTGAAAGCATATGTCCTAAAGGGATAGGTGAATGTGGTCTTGTTCTGATCTTCGGACGCAGTGGCCACCTGGTTGTATCCAGAGTACCCGCCAAGAAAGCAGTAGTGACTCTTCCCAGCTAGCCTCTCTATAATCTAATCAATAAAAGGCAGTGGGAAATGATCCTTCTTGGTGGCCTGATTCAATCGTCTGTAATCCACACAGACCCTCCAAGAAGTGGGTACCCGGGTAGCGATCTCCTCTCCAGACTCACTCACAACTGTAGTGATGCCCGTCTTCTTAGGCACCACATGTAATGGACTAATCCACTTGGAGTCGGAGACGGGGTAGATAAAATCGGGCTGCACCATTTCGAGATCTCCTTCATGACAACCTCTCGAAGATTTGGGTTCGGCCGCCGCTGGAACTCATGCGACGGCTTGGCGTCCTCTTCGAGATAGATATGGTGGGAGCACAGGGCCGGACTTATCCCCTGGAGATCGGCTACGCTCCATCTTATCGCCTTGCAGTTCTTTTCAAGAACCTCCATCAAATGAGATTCTTTCTCTCCCGTCAAATCCACTGAGATAATGATTGGGTGCATCTCATGCTCGCCCGCAAGGAACCTATACTTCAGCGACTGCAGCAAGGGCTTCAGCTCTAGACAACTGGGAGCTGGCGGATCTATCCTCTGAAAGGTCTGAATGAAAGCAACCAAATCTGCATGGAAGAACTCTTGCTGAACCTGAAAATCTGGTGAAGATTGCTCTGCTGGTGTGTCTGTGCTCTGAATGGGATCAATCTCCATCCTAGTTGCTGGCTCTGTGGGAATTAGACATGGAATCATCTCATCAAACTATGCCCAATCAATATCTGACTTTGAGGGATCTGAATCTGAATCAAAAGAAGTATCTACTGCCTCGCTATCATGAACGCGATCTGTTGCCTGAAACGTGTCCTCTGCCAAGAATGCGCTCTCCAAGCTCTCCTCTTATGGAATATGTGCATCAGTGGAATCTGAGAGGATGGCTCGTGAAACATGGTCTGACCAAGCTGCTTCATCGTCTGTGATCACAAAATCGCACTCCTGGTAGACGTCTCGCTCTGCCTCTGTCATTTGCTCTGAATCTGTAAGCGGCTCTGAGCAAGATGAATCTCGCGCTCTAGTCTCATCGATCGTCTCTATTTGTATACTCTCGCCCTCGACGTGAAAGTATACCTTCCTGCTATCATGATCGGACACTGCCTTGGCTGTGTCCAAGAATGGGCGTCCTAGAATGATGGGGTATCAGTCACAGACTCAAGTATCTCCATGTCCAGCACAATGAAGTCCACGGGGAATTTTCAGGCCATGAATTGTGATGACCACGTCCTTCAGCAACCCCTTCGACCTCTTGACAGATCGATCAGCAAACTGAAGGACCGTCCTGCTCTGTCGAAGATGGTCAAACTCGAATCGGTCGAGTAAGGCTGCCGGAAGTAGGTTGATGGAAGAACAACTGTTTAATAGAGTCCGATTGAACCTCTGCTCATGTATGTGGCATCTGATATAGGGAGCTCCTGCATCTGGCCTCTTGGCTGGCAGACGGTTCTGGATGGTGAAGTAGGTGGCACGAGTGAGCACATGGATCTCTGAGTGATGGTTCCTCCTCTTTCTGCGAATAGTATCTTCTCTCTAAGATTCCTCTGGAAGAGAGGGATGTGCTCCAAGGCCTCCTGTAGAGTCAGCTGTATCTGGAATCTGTCTATCATCTGCTGGCTGAACTCTAGCTGCTGGGATTTTTTTGGATTTTCTTTTTTGGTCCCCTTCGCCAAGCGAAGTGCTTGGGGGAAGGGGATGGCTGGGCCCTCCTTAGATGGAGTGCTAGGATCGGGTTCCTGTTGCTGTGATAAAGTAGAATCCATACAAACATATCCATGAATCACAGATAGACTCACAAATGAAGAACCTTTCCTTTATTACCAGAATAGTCCTGAGATACAATAACAGAAGGAAATGCAATAGGAATCGAAATGGTGGCCTCAATACCACCTGCGGTATCTAGACTAGCAGCATCAGCACCACACTCTGGTTCATCATCATCTCTGGTGGCATCAGCACCACCTCCTGCATCAGGTGAAGTGACGGCCTCAGTACCGTAATCTGGATCAACATCCTTGGTGGCGTCAGCACCATCATCATCATCATCATCATCATCACAAGCAGCATCAGCACCGCTCTCCTCCTCGTCTGGCACTCTTGAGTCTGCATGTGGTCGTCGCTCAGACAAGGTGCCGCCAGCTGGCATCCTACCGCTCCTAAGTGTAACAAAGACAACATCAAAAGTGTATGCAGAAATATCACCAAGTGAATCACTAGGACTAGTAACCTCTGTAAACTCTACCTGCTGATACTTCCTCTTCAGGTTGTTCGGGTTCAGCTCGATTTGATCTGGTATGGCGGCTTTGCCCTTCACTATCTCTCTCATCTCCTGATGGAACTCGTCCATCTCTCGGCTGAATGTAGACTGATGATCAGAGATGAGGCTGGCTAAGTCATCTAAAGCTGGGTTCTCGTAGGCGGGCCCATGAGAACCGGACGGGTGGCCTCTCTGGAAGTGAGGCTGTTGTTGCTGAGGATGAGAGGGATACTGGGGATGAAACTGCTGAGGCTGCTGCTGCTGCCTCCACGACTGTCCCTGCTGATAGGGACAAGGACCATGCTGCTCGTAAGGTGGATGTGGTTGTGGCTGTGGGAACTAGGGCTGCTGCTGCTGGCTGAACTGGCCACCCTGAACTGGAGGCTGCTGTTGGGAAGAGGTACCTCCAGTCGACCAACGAAATCCAGGATGGTCTCGTCGGATCCCAGGCTGAGGTCGGTCATACCAAAGCCCGTTGATGTCCATCAATGGCTCCTACTCATAAGTGGGTGGAGGGAGAACTGCCAGGGGCTGATCCGGCAGGTAGACCACCATCTGGCTGTCCTGAGATGGTGGTGGCTAGACATACTGTTGCTGCTGCTGGAACAGCTCCGCCTGAATCTGATGCACCTGTCAGTAGTGGGCGGAGGGCTGGGTCGAGTTGCTGCTGCTGGGATCTGCCCGTGACCTGAGACGAGGCTGAGAAGCCGTCTGTGCCTCCTGGAGACACATGATCTGTGTCTTCAGGTCACTCAGCGTCTGTTCCATCTGATCTATCTGAGTCATGCCCTGACACGGCTTCTTCTCAATGAGCTCGATGCGGTCCAACTTCTTGCTGATAATCCCCATATCAGTGGCCGTCGACTCTGCATCACTATAAAAAAGGTTTGTACACTTCAGACATCCTCTCCTCTGTAGGTGTTCATCTTTCAACCTTAAACAATATTATTATTTTGAGTTACTAGTGATCTTCAAAAGTATATCTATTGAATTTGATTGATATAACAAGTTCTTAAACTTGCCAAAATCCTGATAAATTTTTTGATTTCTTTGTAGGTTTGATTGATATAACATCATTTGAATATTGTAACAAGTTCTTAATTGCGTTAAATTATTAGCATTCACAAAATATGAATTTGAACTATATAATGAGTCATGTATTAGTTGTATTCTCAAACTTTGCAACTGAAATTCAGAAGTATAGACATCAATTTTTTATATTGATGATCATGTAATCCAAGGTGCAAAAGTAACTTTGCAACCAAAATTTTTCCTATGCAACAAAATGTTGCATGAAAAGTTCCACAATATGCAATGAGGAAACAAATTACAATTCATGAACTCTAACATTGAAAATGTTATTTTTTAAATACAAGCATGCTTAGAAATATTATTTTTTAAATACACACATGCACTTCTCTCTCTCTCTCTCTTATTTTAGAAATCCAGTTCTACTAATCTGACCAGCCAATTAAGTTCGATGTTATTTTGTCTAGCTTGATGAAAATGATAATATCACGGTAATGTCATAACCAATCAAACCGATTTGAACTAATGAACCAGACCGATTAATAGTGGTTCAACGTCCAATCTGATTTCTAAAACTTTAAATGGGTCAAATTTCACTTCGGCATCTGAGATACCGTTTAGAACATAACTCCCAATTCAACACCTCAGATACCCGAAGTATACATATTTTTTTATTACAATTTATTTATACTTATTTATTTAATTAAAACTTACTTAATAATTATTTATAAGAAATCCTCCCACAACCCCAAATTACTTATATGTAGGTGAGGCAAATTAAGCGTTTAGAATGCAAATGTTTTACCTCCCCCATTGTATCTTTCTTGTTGTGGTTGGGAAATCAATTTGATGGGAATAGATTGATGTTGGGCTCCATGATTGTTGTGAGAGCAACCCCCATCACTTGTCTTGTCAAGAGGGACCCATTCTTTTCAGCAAAGGGGCCTCCAAAAGTCAATTTAACAACTACAATCAAAGGCATCCCTTCCCTTTCCTTAAGTAGTCTCGACTGTCTGCAATATTGTGAGAATAGGGAAGGCAAGTTGTTGATGGATGGATTCATATCAGGACAATCTTGATCATGAATGTTTTATAAGCCCAATCTTGTCCTCACCTCATTCCTTTTTAGACTGAAAATTATTTTACTTCGCTAGAAAAAGTAGTGGATTTCTCTTATACTTTGTTATTTTAGTTTTTACCCGGAGTAATATAATATAATTTGTATTGTTTTCTTGCTCGGATAAGAGATGAGGGATCGGTGGATTTAAAGAAATGTCGATTTCGTTCATCATGCTTGTCCGATTAGTTTGAAGAATAATGAAGAGACAAGTACTGCAAAACAGAGATATCAAGGATGGTGTAATCATTGCGTGATTACTCATTCATGATAAAGATTTTTAAACATTATTAGGAGATGATATCATGCATGCAAACAAGATCTAGATCCAGTTTGATTGGGGGTTGCCCCTAAAAAATTAGGAATGCCCTCATATTGCAACTATCAAAAAAAATTCCAACATATTACCCTATTGACATGTATCCTTTTGCCTTGTCTGAATAACTTGTGGTAGAGTCGATTTCCTAGATTTAGTTCTGGTCGACCACATCGCAACGAGCCTTGTGCTTCTCAACATGGGGTGTGGAGGAGGAAGGTATGCACCATGATGTTGTAGATTTTGATGACATCGTGCTAGGAGTTTATATAGATCATGGTCTGCTATGAGATGGATGGCACCCGCTTGGTCCATTCCTACAGTCTTGAGCCATCTCAAAGCCCTAGGGCTTTCAAACACTTGAGACAATGTAGGAATTTTCAATCAACAAGATGGAAGGAGTAAGGGGAGGCATCAATGAGTAGTTAAGGATGAGAGGAAAGATGATCCTGTCAAAATCCATAATGCAATTGAACTAGTCGGACCAAAAGAAGGGGGCGAAGGTCGAAGGAGATAGTATTGCTGTAGATGTTGCAATTAGAGGAGGAAGAGAAGAGAGCAAGATGGGAGCATAACATCCATGGGATTGTTGGGTTATAATATAAGTCAAACGTTGGCTTTTTCAGAACAAGGTGATGTTTTTGGGAAAGATCAATTTTATGTCAATTCCAAATGTTTTAAAATTGATACGTGCATGATTATGTATCATCCAATTTAAATGCTTCACAACCGATCACTCTCAATTGATGAGAAAAGTAAATAAGTAGGTGGAAGTTAACGTGTTGAGTTACATTAACTGAGTGTGGAGATTTATTCTGGAATAAGCCAATTCTGAAATAAATGATTCTTTCTTTATCCTTCCAATAATCCAACAACAATGAAGAAGAATCTCCGTTTATAACTTTATACATTTGTTATTTTATGTTTCTTATAATGGACCTAAAGGATGTAATATAATGGTGATATAGTATGATTAGTTTGTCTTTTTTATACACTTTGGATTATATAATATTGCATATATCTTATACCATGTGTGATGTATATCGTTTTCTGTGGACAGGATTAATTAAGGAAGAATATTTGGAAAACAATATTTGATATAACCGATTAGGTAAATGATGAGGAGTACCACACCCAGTCCATCATTCAATAAACCTTGTTTTAAATATGTTGTCATTGTGTTTATGTCTCGTCACATCAATCATATCACAATCATTGTTTGCAAACATTTTCCTTTATTTCTAACGTAGTTTTTTTTCTTCTAATATACCGGCCATAGTCACAAGCAGAGAAAACACCTCCAATACGTCTAATCACTTCTATATTTTTTTACTTTTTTGGAATGAAATTTTAGACGATTTAATAACTTCCAAATTTAACGTAATTGGAAGACGATTAAATTTTAGGGTTTTTATCAGTTATGCCCCTTTAAGATATTCAATTTCAATTATACTCCTTCCTTTTTTGAAATATCAGTTGTGCCCCTACCTTCTTACAAAATTCACAGTTCTGCCCTTTTGTATATTAGTTATGCCCCCACTTTGCAGAACTGTTAATTTTGCAAGAATGTATGGGCATAACTGATATTCCAAAAAATGGAGGGGCATAACTGAAATTACAATATCTCATAGAGGCACAACTGATAAAAACCCTAAATTTTAACAGTCTCAGAATTACTGAAATTGACTCCCTCCTGATTAACATGTTAGAGCTATTTATTTTACATGCAATTTGAAACACATATTTCACTTATCATTTTAAGTGCATCCCCCGAAGTTTCATTTCAAAAATATTAAAAAACTAGAAGTTAAGAGTACATATACAGTTTTGTATTATAATGTGCAGTTTTAATGTTTGTATTATAATGCACAGTTTTGTATGCGGCTTTGTATTTATAACGTGCACCTATAATACAAACTGTATACGTATATTACTAAAGTGTTCGTGATTTATACAAAAAAGGGCTGGTCTTCCTGAACTCAGGAAGGACTGCGTCCTATTTGAAAGGCCCCACATATATATATATATATATATATATATATATCTGTGTGTGTGTGTGTGTGGAAAGGGAAGCTGTTCTGTGTAACAACCAACTTGGCTGTTACACGGAGCAATTTCCCCCAATTTTTTTATATTTTTTTCAAAATTTTTTTCATGTATATTCATCTATATATCCCTCCTACATGTCATTCAAATTTTGTGAGAAACAAAGACTCTTAAGCCCTCCATCTACACCGGGTAATTTTTAACGGTCTGAAATTTGTTGTAATCTACCCATTCTATATGGAGGGCTTAGGAGTCTTTTGACATATAGGAGGGATATATAGATGAACATATATGAAAAATTTTTGAAAAAAATAAATAAGGGGGGAAAACTGCCTTGTGTAACAGCCATGTTGGCTATTACTTAAAACAGCCTCCCCGGCCTCTCTCTCTCTCTCTATATATATATATGTATGTATATATAGGGTAAAATGTGTATGACCCTAGTGGGAGCTAACTTAGCTCCCCCCGCTCCATTTTTCACGTATTTTTTATTTTTTTTTGAAAATAAAAATTATGTAAATTCATTATTATATCCCTATATTATGTCATTCAAATTTCATGCAAAACAGAGACTCCTACGACCTCCATCCAGACGGGATGGATTTAAAAAATCCTGAGACCGTTAAAAAAATGACTGTCTTGATGGAGGCCGTAGGAGTCTCTGTTTCACACGAAATTTTTATGACATAATATAGGGATATACTGATGAATATTTACGGAAAAAATTTCAAAAAAAATAAAAAAAATTGAAGAAAATAAGGTGGGAGGAGCTAAGTTAGCTTCCCCTAGGGGGCAGCCCCATTTTACCCATATATAATATATATATGGGTAAAAAGGGGATGCTCCATGGGGAAGCTAACTTAGTGACTCCCGCCCCATTTCGTCCGATTTTTTTATTTTTTTGAAAAACATTTTCGTGGATTTTCATCAATATATCACTATATTATGTCATTAAAATTTCGTGTGAAACAAAGACTCCTACAACCTTCATCCTTACGGGGTCGTTTTTAGTAATTCTGTTACCGTTAAAGAAAGACTATCTGGATGGAGGCCGCATGAGTCTATGTTTCGCATGAAATTTTAATGACATAAAATAAGGATATAGTGATGAAAGTTTATGGAAGAAATTTTCAAAAAAATATATAAAAAAACAGACGAAATGGGGCGGGCGGAGCCAAGTTAGCTTCCTCCAGGGGGCAACCCATTTAACCCAATATATATAGGGATCTTTTCAAATGAGGTGGGGTCTCACCAATATTTTGGTAAGCCATCAATCGGATTTGTCAGATCACAATCTGACGGTTGCATCAAAAATATTATCCAAAAGGGTATTTCCATCATCTCCTTTTTTTGTAAATTCAAATTTCATTTAATGGATTTGAATTACCATTTAATAATTTATGGATTTGGTATTTTTGAATCATACCTTTACTGGTCGGTTTCCAATTTTGTGCCGAATGAATTGGGTTAAACCATATCTTTGTAAATGTCAGCGAGTTTTTGTGAAAATGTATGTTCTTTTTGTAATTTCGTTAATGATTTCGTTTTTCACATTTTCATTTATAAATTGGTATTTCCGTTTTGTAAATGGGTTCATTTATTTTGTAAACTCCAATGAGTTTTTGTAAGAGTAATTATCCTCTTTGTAAACTTCAGTCTTTTTTGTAAATGTATATATTCATTTTGTAAAATTTATGTGACTTTTTGTAACTGTATCGCGCTCTTTTGTAAAATTTGCGGAGAGCTCTGCAAAATAAGATAAAATAACAATGAGATTTGTAAAAAAGTGAATCAATATGGAAATTGAAAGGTCAATTATGTAAATTATTAAACCACAATGTAAATCCGTACACTACCTCACAATCACGGCCACAGCTGCCTTCACCGTCGATCGTTGCTCGGTGCAGCACCTCCATTACGTCTGGAACCCGTCGCCGACCAATAAAGAAAACGAAGCAGGGGGCGGCTGCTGCTGCCGAGGAGGATCTGGAGCGGTGGCTAGAGGGCCGACAGACACGGCGGCTCGACGTCAGGAGGCGGTGGAGGAAGCGCTGCTGGCGCACCACGCGGATGGGTTGCGCGGCGTCGCTGGGGCTGGGCGGTGGTTAGAAAGGAGGCAGCAGGGCGCGACCGACGTCGCGCGGGGAGATGAGCAGTCGCGTGGGGGTGCGCAGCACACAGGCACGACGGAGGAGCCGTGCAGGGGTGCCTACTGTGGGCGACGCGTCGGAGCGTGAGCTGCGGAGAGGGGGAGGGGGCACCGACAATCAATTGAGAGAGAAAGAAGGAGATTAGGTCAAATAATTATCACATTCTATATTGAGAATGTGACGAAATGTCCAAAATAGGTTTTTAACCATTAAATTAATATAATTAATGCGTCAATAAATCTAGCCGTGGGATCAAAAATGAAAGGACGAGCCATAATATTGGTGAGACCCTGACTCATTTGAAGTTTCTCATATATATATGGGGAAAATGGGATTGCCCTGCCCTTTTTTCGACGATTTTTTAGTTTTTCAAAACTAACGCCACGCATTTTCATCACTATATCCCTCTAATATGTTACTCCAACTTCATTAGAAAGAGAGACTCCTATACCTTCCATTTAGAACACGTAATTTTAACAATTTTAGAATTATTGTAATTGACATGTTCAAGATGAAAGGCATATGAGTCTTTGTTTCTAACGAAATTGGAATGACATATTAGAGGGGTATAGTGATGACAATATATGACGATATTTTTGAAAAAAACAAAAAAAGTATCCGGAGGCAGCTCCATTGAACCATATATATATATATATATATATATATATATATATATGAGGATGGGGAGCATGCACCCTGGTGCATGTAATTTTACATGCACCGGGACCTATATCTCCTACATTTTTTAGCTTTTTGGGAAAATTTCATCATGTATATTCATCTATATATCCCTCTAATATGCCATTCGAATTTCGTCAGAAACAGAGACTCTTATGTCCTCCATCTAGAACAGGTTGATTACAATAATTCTGAGACTGTTAAAATTATATGGTCTAGATGGAGGGCATAGGAGTCTCTGTTTCTGACGAAATTCGAATGGTATATTAGAGGGATATATGGATGAAAATATATTGTGATATTTTCCCAAAAAAGTAAAAAATATGGGAGATATAAGCCCCGGTGCATGTAAAATTACATGCGCCATGGTGCATACTCACTTTTCCCTATATATATATATATATATATATATATATGGGGCTGGGGAAGCTGCACTCAGGGGTATAGCTAACTATCTGCACCCGTCCATTTTTTTCATTGGTTTTTTGTGTTTTTGAAATGAAATATAGGGGGATATATATCACCATATATCACCATGGTCTCATGTCAAATGCAACTAAATTCGATACTACTATCATCTCCATCAAGATTATTACATTTTAATGGTCTCAAAATTGCTAAAATTGACCCTATCTAAATGAGAATGTTAGGAATATTTGCTTTACATGATATTTGAAATACATATTCCGCTTAATAAACTAAGTAAATCCTCATAGGTTTCCTTTAAAAAATCAAAAAATCAATTAGAAAAATAATCGGGTGTAGCTAGTTGGCTGCACCTTTCTATGTAGCTTCCATTTTCCACACACACACACACACACACACACATATATAGGAAAAAAGGAGTATGCTCCCTGGTTGTAGCCAACTTACATGCTCCCACCCCTTTTTTCCTGCATTTTTTTATTTTTCTGAAATGAAACCTATTGGAATTTAGATCACAATATGTCACCATGGTGTCATATACAATTCAACTTAATTCGAGACTTCTATCCCCTCCATCAAGACTGTCAAATTTTAACGGTCTCAGAATTGTTGAAATTGACCCCCTTCAGATGGAGGGCATATGAGTATCTGTTTCTGACGAAATTGGAATGCCATGTTAAGGGGATATAGTGATGAATATACATATTTTTTATTTTCAAAAAAAAATGAAAAATAGAGGAAAAATAGGGGTGGGAGTAGCCAATTGGCTACTCCCAGGGAGTAGCCTCCTTTAACCCATATATATATATATATATGAGGAAAATGAGGTTGCCCTAGGGAGAGCTAACTTGCCCCCCCGCCTTATTTTTCCTATTTTTATTTTTTTAGAGAAATGAATCCGTAGAAATTCATCACTATATCTCTATAATATATCACTCAAGTTTCGTATGAAACTGAAAGTTCTACGACTTCCATCTAGACAATCATTTTTTAACGGTCGTAAAATTGTTGAGATCGACCCCCTGCCTGGATGGAGGCCGTTGAAGCCTTTGTTTCGTACCAAACTTAAATGACATAATATATGGATATAGTGATAAAAATCTATGAAAGTATTTTTCAAAAAAATAAAAATAAGAAAATTGAAGCGGGGGAGCCAAATTAGCTCTCCCAAGGGGCAAGTCCATTTTACGTTATATATATATATATATATATATATATATATATATATATATATATATATATATATGAGGTAAATGGGGCTGCCCCCAGGGAGTAGCCAACTTGGCTACTCCCACCCCTATTTTTCCCTCATTTTTTTATTTTTTTGGAAAATAAAAATTTGTATATTCATCATTATATCCCTCTCACATTCTATTAAAATTTCGTCAGAAACAGAGACTCCTACGGCCTACATCCAAACATGGTCGATTTAAAAAATCCTGCGACCGTTAAAAAAATGACGTCTGGATGGAGGGCTTAGGAGTCTCTGTTTCTGATAAAATTTTAATAGAATGTGGGAGGGATATAATGATGAATATACAAATTTTAATTTTCCAAAAAAATAAAAAAATGAGGGAAAAATAGGGGTGGGAGTAGCCAAGTTGGCTACTCCCTGGGGGCAGCCCCATTTTACCATATATATATATGTATATATATATATGGACTTTTCCAATGGATCATGTACCCATTATAGTCGTGAGGAGCACCAATTCTAGGTCATACACGTGTAGCAATAACTATATTTCTAATTATAGGTTAACACATAGTTAACCATTACTATATTTCTAATTATATAGCGCCCTTAAAAAAGAGAAGTCTTTTGGTAAGAAAAACTTCAAATCAATAATTTCGTGCAGATGATTAAGATCCAAACGTTAGGATAGTAATATATATACTTCGGTCAAGTAAATGGTTGTTGTGAGATCAGTAAACAAAAACAATGATCAATAATTTACATCCAAATTATTACCTTGTACAGAATCTAGTAATATATATACACAGTGGTCAAGTAAATGTGTGTTGTGAGATTAGTAATACCATAACAAATGGTTAGTTGTGTATGTAATGAATATTGTAATCATTTCTGTACTATTTTTTTCTTCTTCGTCAACGAAGCATTTCATTTATTTTACTAATTCATTTTCCTCATGTGCATGTATTTAATAACTTCTTTTTCTAAGTACCATTTCCATATTAATCATATAAAAGGAGAATATATTACTGATTATATGTTTATCTCTTACCTAAGCAATGTCAGTGCCTTACTGACCATTATTTTATTATTACTATTATCATGATAGTCATTACTTAGAATTGTATATATATTACTGAACATGTGATATAAGACATAGATATATAAATTACTACACACACAACAACATTTTATTTAAGAATCATATATATATATATTTGAGTGTTATCTCTAAATTACTAATATATGTTTAAAAGTAACAATACATATGGAAATTACTGGTCATTTGTTATAGTTTTACTGACTTCACAACAAACACTTACCTGACCAGTGTATATATTACTGAATTCTGAAACTGTGATATAAGACACAGATATACACATTACTGAACACATAACAATAATTTACTTAAGAATTATATGTATGTGTGTGTATATTACTTGAGTATTGTCTCTAAATTACTAAATTCTGTTCAACATAATAATACATATTGAAATTAGTGGCCATTTGTTATGCTTTTACTGACTTCACAACAATCACATACTTTACCAATTTATATATTACTACATTATGTATCGTATAATAAAATGAATGTAAATTACTGACCGTTGTTTGGGTATTACAGATCTCACAAAAACCATTTACTTGACTATTGTGTATATATATATATATTACGGATATGAGTATTTAGATCTCAATTTTCTGCAAGAAATCATTGATTTGAACATTTTCTTTGCAAAACTTTCTTTTTTTAAGGACACAATATAATTGGAATAATACTTATCGTTAAATCTTCTTTCATATTAATATCATTCCAAAAACAACATCCTTTGAAATAGATAACCACTCAATTTGTAATAAACGTGTATGAGCTAAAATTGGTTTTTACAAAAAAACACATAAATGCCTTTTTCTAATAATGTAGAATTAAAGCGGTGTTCGTTGCAAGAGGATAAATTCAGATTGATCAAAGAGACCACTTAATCAATATTCAATTAAATGTGAAAGTGATAGATTTATTTTACTCAGGCAATCTTAAGGTCGAACTCAGGGAGGCCACTGTCTTCTCAGGGTGAATTTTCAGATCATTCAGGCTTTAAGTTTTCAAAAGAAGGTTTTTTTAGCAATTTTTATGCAAATAATGATGAAATGTAAATGCAGAATATCAATATGAAGGTTAAATTAGTCCAAGATGGAAAATCTAAATTAATAAAAAATAAGCTAAAAAATCCAGAAGGCTATTTTTCCTTAATTATTTATATAATGACAAACGCATAACACATTTTTTGCATTTTTATGGCGTGAAATGCATACATAAAAATCAATACTATCTAGAGTTTTGTCTGTAATTATTCATGCAAATCAAATGAAAAAATTATGAAAAATTTGACAGTGGGTTAAAAATCATGAAATTAACTTACTGTAATTTTTAAAATTTTTTTTGATGCAAAATGAATATTCTATGAATAAAATAAACAAACTATGTGATTTTTAGTAAATTAATTTTAGTCATTAATAAAACTAATTATTTTCAAAAATTATCCTAGATATATCCAATTATGATCTATCTAGGAAAAATTACAACTCCTTAAACTATTGAGTTTAGAAAGGATTAAAATTCAATTACCAATTGATTTTTTGTAGGCAAAATATGCGTGCAATTCAAGTGGTTTTCTTGGCACAACGTAGAGAACACTTAATTCCACCAACTATGAATTTTCGAGAATTTTTCGAGCAAGGATTAATTTACTACAAGTTAAACAATCTCAGATGGGAAAATATGTAAATTTTTGCTAATTCGAATTTCATAATAACCATAACTTATAAAAACTTCAATAAAATATTCATAAAATAAAAAATAATTTGTCCAACACATTACAATTTATAGAAATAGAAGAAGATGACAAAACAAAGGTTCAAACAAAAGTTCTAGACATGGATCTTTCTGCAATTAAATAAAACAAAACAAATGCAAAAGAAAAGGATGGTTTTTTATTTACCTAAACCCGCAGGGGCTAGTATGCAATTTTTCCTTGGCGGGCATCTGCCTTGCACGAGCTAAAGGTTTGCAGGGTTCCTATGCAATTTACTTGAAGCACAAATGTCTCGCTGTGAATTTCCCCATACCCATGTGTAGGGTGCTTGAGGGGCTGAGGCTCAGTTGGTGTTGGGTAACCCCAAAGCACGTGGCTTGAGTGGAGGCTTGGGAGGCACAATGTGGCGGGCTCTGATTTGTTGGATGAGGGAGCATGGAAGCATGATTCATGCACATGGTACAACCCTGACCACTAGATGAGAATCAGGTAATGACTGGAGCTCGACCCTAGGGCTGAGGGACAAAGGCGGTGGCAGTCGTCGGTGAGTGCAGAGGGGCTGAGCTATGTTAGGTGGTTGTGCTGCTCTTGGTGAGGGCGATTACGATCGCCGGTGAGGGATGCGGCGCAAGGTTGAGAGATCAAACTTCTCCTCCACCGACACACGACAGGAGGAGAAGCTCAAGGAGGTGGATGACAATGAAGCTCTGATGAAGAGAC
This sequence comes from Ottelia alismoides, assembly GCA_037367405.1. Lineage (NCBI taxonomy): Eukaryota > Viridiplantae > Streptophyta > Magnoliopsida > Alismatales > Hydrocharitaceae > Ottelia > Ottelia alismoides. The sequence goes on from JAZKJV010003976.1 coordinate 343,187, forward strand.
CCGATGATGCGAGGATGTTGCTTTGTTCTGATGCGTTGATACTTCCCTCGAGGATTGCTTCAGCTCATTGCTGGTAAGCGATTAAAGTTCTACAGACCTGGAGCTGAATGTGGAAGAGCTCCAATGTACCAAGGACTTGGAAGACCTCCCCGTAGATCTGTAGCTCGTAATGGATATACCTGCAACAGAACTGTGAATTTCAAAACTTGGAAGTCTCAGATAGATGTTAACGCAGAGGGGAGATGAGTGAGGTGGTTCTGGTTGGCATGTGTGGAAGATGATGGATTTGTGAGTTCTTTTTCCTACAAGTGAATCGAGGATTCGGACTTGAAGCACGATCCATGCGTGAAACACATGAGTAATTGTTCGATGGATGGTTGATGCTCCTTGCGTATATAAATGATAGAGTATGATTCAGCTAGGCGATGCATGGGAACATGAAGATGGAGAGATTACGGAGGTGTGGCATTAATCGGATTGTATTCGATTTTGGGGTGAAATCAAGAAGAAGGAGATGAAATAGATTGGGGAAATGGGGAAAGAAGAAGAGTATTGTAGCAGAGAAGTAAGGAATTGAAGAAGTTAAAGAAGAAGGAATCAGAGATGTCACCTAGAGATAGAGATGTTAAGTGCAGCTTAGCTCGTTGCCTCGTAGAACTTTAGTGAAAAAGATCTGAAGCAGGGCATCCGCTCTTGGGATTGAGCTGTGATGAATCCACGATTCATCATCTTTATTATTTTATTTTAGCTTTATTTCCTTAGCCAAATACCTGTAAATACCCACTAATTTTACGAAATTACCATTTTGCATGTATTTGTTAAATATGCATTTTTAACACTTTTTATATTCAAAATAAAAGAATAAAGAAGAAAAGAAAAGAAAAAAAATAAAGGATGTATTTATGAAATAAATGCAGACTGATCCGAACCCCGAGAGAAGGTCAAGACTTGACCTGATCGATCAGGAATAAAGTAGGGGGAGTTAGGGTCTTTAATCCAAAAATAATGTGTACATTTATTCCTTGTATATTTGTATAAAACTTATAGTATTTTATTTGTACATACATTTACCCCAAGTTAAATATTTTTCTAAACAAAAATTGCAAATAAAAATGTTTTGTAAATAAAAAAATAATTGCAAAATAAAATAATGTACAGATTATTGCCGTAAAGCGATAATTGAAAGACCAATTCCAGCTCCATACGAACTCAAATTGAATTAAACTCTCTTCCATTGTACTCTAAATTAAATTATCTTTCAAATGGCTATAGTTTCATAATTTTTGGAGTTACGGTTGAAAAGTTGGTTTTCTGGGGTGGTTTGTGCAGTTTCACCACTTATTTATTGTATATATACTTGTTCATATTTATTTTTATACATAATGCACATAATTGTAAATATTTTCTTCATTACTAAAAATACAAATAAAAAGTAATAAAATTAAAAAACTTTTAAAAATAATTTCCTTATTTGTACATGTGTATATTGTACTATATGTATATAATACTTGTATACAACTAATTTCCTTTCACAAAAATTATCAAAAAAAATTTAATATATAATATTATTTAATTAAATTAATATAATTACGAAAATTAGATTTTTTATTTAATTTATTCATTTATTTGATTTGAAAATCTACTTTATATATAAAGATTTGAATTTATGCCTTAAATAACCACCATTAAGGTGGCTAATTAATTTTTGTAAATTAATTATTTTATTTAATTTCGAATTTCATTTTTAATTTATTTATTTATTTGATCAATAAAAACATTCTTTCTTTGTGCATATTTTCCTTTTTTTATTTTTTCTTCTCTTTTTATTGGGCTCCTCCTCCCTCATTTGCTTTTGATCAATCTTTGGTGGAGAGGAGCCCGATCTTCAAGAGCTTCTTGTCGTAGAAGGGTGACCAGCCTCCGAGCCATCCGGTGACAGCAAGTCGGTCCTCATTGAGGCCATCACGACGTATCCGATCCCGAGGTGAGATCCAATTTTATTTTCTGTCATTTTTCCTAGATAAATATTAGACTTAATTTGTGCTTTGATTTCTTGATTAAAATTTAGATCTTAAATTCCTAAAAAAATTCTACCCCGATTTGATCTTCTCCCGAATCCAATTTTTCATCTCATTTTCTGATCTCTACATTTCACATTATACCTCACACGACCACTCAACTTCAGTCACGCATTGTGACCGGAGATCCGGATCCATCTTCCATATCACATGATCCGCACCCGTTCACGCATCCTATTTGGTCTAAACAAATAATAAAAAAGGCAATAATTTTTTTTATTATATGTTTTCTTCTTACATTTATTTTGCAAGAATAAATAATTTTTCCAAAAAATTCTAACATTTGTTTTGTAGAAAAGAATTAAAAATATAAAAATATATAGAAAAATTGTTTCTATTTACATTTTCTGTTTAAAAAATAAAAACAATATTTCTGTTTATGTTTAAAACAATAAAAAAATTTGAAAAAAAGGGCAAGCAGCCATGGTTTGAACCACCGCGCAACCCCCCTCCGCCAACGGCCATGCCGCACCATTGCCACCACCCTACCGACCTCCATGCCGACGTAGAGATTCCATCTCCAACGTACCACCGTCTGGAGAGGAGCCCACGCTACACTCCTCGCCGGTGCCATCCCTCTCCAGCTGTGCGAGCCCATGACCGTAGCCCGCAGCCGTCGCCCGTAGCCCAGCATCGCTTTGCGCGGTCCACCGACCGTGGTCGTCTTTCCCCCCGCCCGTAGCTGCAGCCCAACCCTCGCGGCCTGCCACCTGTCGCTCCTCGCCGCGACCCCTCCTCTAGATCTCCACCGCCATGAGCCTACTCACTCACCCAGCTGCCCACACCCTTCCTCGCTAGACGTGCTGCCTGTACGCGTACGTCACCTCCAAGCCTCACACCGCAGCTTGGCCGCGCCGACCGTCAGCCCGCCGATCGAAGCACACGCACGCTCCTTCGGTATTCCCTTTCATCTCCAGCGATACCGCCACTGGCCGTGCCTCTTGGAGATCCCCCGCCCGAACACCGCACCTCCATGACGAGCCTCGTCGGCATGCGAGAAGAGAGGGAGGGCGGCGACGACTTGCCCATCCACCGGAACTCCAACCGCAACAAGGGGTGACACCCCCTTCTTCCTTTGCTTAAGAAGAAGAGTGAACAAGAGGAACCCTAGGGATTTTTAAAAATAAAAAAAATTGGGTAAAATGCAAAGATGACCCTAGAGGTTTCTGAAATTGCAAAACAATCCCTATTCTCCAGACAAGCACACACGCCCCCCATGAGTAATTTCCGTTTTCCTTCCTCCATTTATTCTTGTTATTTTAATTGCAAAAACATTAATAAATTACATTTCAGTCATGTTTTCGAGACTTGTAATTTGCATGTTTTTCTCATCAGAATAAGTATTATTTGTGATCCAAAAATTCTATAAAATTTTGTATATACTCCTGATTTCTTCCTCTTCATTGTATATAAATTTCATCGCATTTTTCTTTTATTTGATATTTAGAAAAATAAAAAACAATGTCTTTTTCTCTGCTTGAAATTTAAAAAATTATAAAAATTTGGTTATTGCTCTAAAAGTTCCAAAAAAATAGATTAGGTGTATTTTACTGTCATTTATTTTCTATCCAATTTTTGTGCATTAAATATTTATAAAACCCAAAAAGTGTATAATACTAAAAATCTTTGAAAAATTGTAGAAAGATAAAAAAATATGATTTCAGTTTCTGTGTGTAGATATTTGTTTATACTTTAGCATAAAAATAATTTCCATGAGTTTTGGGCACTTAAAATATTTTTAAGTTGCAAATTACTCCAGGATATGTATTGTTTTGTATTTTGAGCACTCTTTGAATTTTAGAAAAATATAAAAACATCTAAAAATTTTGTAAAAATTACCAAAAATATTTTAAAACGTATAAAACACAAAAATAATTTCTCTTGATTTTTTGAGCATTTTGGCCATTTTGAAAAATACAAAAAGAGTGTGTACATATTGTGACTTGCGATTTTAAAAAAAATTAAAAAATAAAAAACTACTAAAAAATCCTTTAGTTCGAAATTTGACTACTTAGTTTTTCAATCGTGCTCCTTATGTTCGACCCTGGTCTCTATACCAGGTAAATTAAAATAGCGAAGACCGCTTATATTATATTTCATTGATCGATTTTCTCTTAAATGGTTTTATATACATTTTTCTTGTTGACCGAATCGATTGGTTGAGAACAACGATCTGTGATAATTTATTCCATCTTAACCGCATCAAATTTTCGTGTCATCAGAATGGCGTCGTTGCTGGGGAGCACATCTTTGTAGTCTTTTTTCAATTTATTTTATTTGTCTCTACATATTATAACTGTTTTCTGACCATCATTTGCATTGATTTTTGTGCGAGGAACCGCTTGGAGGATGACTCGGAATCTTTTTGGAAGACCCACACAGGAGGAAGAGCAGAGCATGGCATAAGACTGTTATTTTATTTTACAGAACATTTGGACTGTACTGTAATAACTTAGATATTTTTGACTCGTTTGAACACTTGGACATTATTTGGGGTTTGTTTCACCAAGTGCTGGTGCACTTGGGGGACCTCACCGTTGTTTTTCGTGTTTTGATTTCACTGCCTTACTTTTTATTTGAATCTCGTGGATTTAACCCCTAGATATAGATTTTTTGTTGATTCTAACGTTATTAGCTAAGGCCCAACACTTAATTGCTTGCCTGAAACCTATATATCATAATTAGACCTAGCTAAAAATAAATTAAAAAAGATAACTTAATCGTTTGAGAGGCTACACAATGCTAGAGGTCGTATACAGCGCTGGCAGGATCCGTTGTGGACCGGACTCAGGCCTCTCTCTCTGATTAGTTAGCTATTGTTCTTCACGATCAATAGAAGTTGCTCGTCTAAGGCCAATTTCCTCGTGCATCATATAGTTAGTTTCCTTTCAGTATTTGATTCTATGCGCGGATCATATTACATTTAGAGTGCTGGAGCAAGATATGTGTTTCTATCTCTGCATGCATCATTGTGTTTGACCGCGCATTGGTTTTTTCAACTTCCTCCCCCTGCTTTTGGACTCTAAATAATCAAAGGAAATCAGAAAATTCATTAGGTGTTGTTTGTTTCATTAAAAAATATCCAAAAAAAGAGAAAATCAAAAAAATTAAAATTGAGACGGCTAATTGAACTTGACCTTAAAATCAAACGTAATTGATTCATACCATTGTTTTGGGGAGAGCAGTCCCTTCTTGTTTGATTTACCTACAACGAGAGAGCGACCCACACACTAGATTAGAGCCATACTTGATCTCTCTTCAGACTACTGGTCTTAGGGTTAGTCGTTCTCTATTGAGGATCTCTTCGGTAGCCGGTAAAGTAGTCCGTGACGTCCTTAGCAGATTTAATTGATCGAGTAGCCAGTAAACAGTCCGCAAAAGATATAAATTTAGGATTGGTCCGGTCTCCTAGGAGCATCGGGTTCCCAACAGCTCGCTCTAATCGCTCTGATAGATTGTTTGATCACCTAACTCTAAAAATTGAAAAGAAAATTGACCGCATCTTCACAGTCTTCACATTGCGTTGAGTAGGTTAATTAGGGGTTTGCATTGTTTTTGTTTGTGATTGGTGTGAGTTGGTTACGATCATCATATCTAGATCATTAGTAGTCACCTTCTCTTCTTTTTCTATCTTTCTTCTTTTCCCACCTTCCCTCCCTTCATTTCCCTCTCTTCATGATGGGATATACTCCATTTCAGTTGGATTTTGCGGCTACTTCATTTCATTCTCATCATTCCTGCCCACTCTCTTGGGAGGTCGGAACCTCGACCGACATCCCATCTTATCCCTACCCACCTTCTTACTCTAGGCATGCTGTCCTAAGAGAAGACACCCGAAGAATTCAAATTGACCAGATACGAGACATGGGTGATCACCTTGTTGAGATGAAAGTGCATTCCATAGAAGATCACATGGAGAAGTTATGAGTTTTAGACAACTTCTATCCTGGGTTGATGGATGAGTACCCAGATCAGGAAGTGCAGTCCGCTTCTACATTGAGTCCCTTCATTCTGGATTTAGAGTTCATTAATCTACTACCAAAGTTTTCAGGAGGAGTGCATGAGGAGCCATATATTCATATATCTGAGTTTGAGGATTTTTTTGGATCACGAGCATACCTAGATATCACTTCTGAGGAGCTAATGCTGATTATCTTCCCATTTTCACTTCAAGGTAGAGCCAAGAGTTGGCACAGGAGATTGGAAAGGAAGTTCACTACGTGGGGAGATTTACAATCATTGTTCTTGTAGAGATTTTATCCCATCGTAGAGCAGATATGATACGATCTTGTATTTGAGATTTTTCAGTTGACCCCTAGGAGCCATTGAGAGATTCATGGCTTAGGTTTATTGACCTATTAAGGAGATTTTTAGATCATGGAATCTCAGTGACTGACCTTGTACAGATCGTCATGAGGGGGATGACCGCCGAGCAGATAGGATTGGTAGTGACCTCGTGTGGTGGTTCACACCACAATCCCGGCATGGATTTATTTGAGTCCATCTTAAGAGCACTTCCAGACATTCCATATTCATCAGACGATTTATTCGGGACATGACAGGAGGGAGATATGACACCAGTTGAGTGTGTGGCACTTCATGCCGATTCAGACAGCACAAACCACTCATAGGATGTGGATTTTACTACATTTCATATGATGGACATGTTGACCACCACTGTGAGTTTCCAAAGCCAGACATTGGTTGAGTTTCCGTTGGTTTTACAATCAGACTTTGAACCAGTCCCACACTTTCATGTCGAAGATTCTTGGATTCTAGATCTGCTAGTATCCCAAGAAATAGAGGAGGAACCCATATCTCAACCGTCCTTTCAGTCATTTCAGTATCCATATCCAGTTGATTTAGTACCCATTCTTCAGAAGATCCTCTTAGATTCAGATACACATTTGGATCCATCTTAGCATAGGGAGCTTGATAAGAGACACCATTTTGATTTGACAAACCTAGATAGTCTCGTCTTTGAACCGTGTGTCCTGCCATTTAATGAGGTCGATACATTATTGGAGGACCTGATGATTGACAACATTGTCGCAGTTAGAGGATCAGATCTTGAGATGTTTACTACTTCTGCATTGTTGACTAGCAGCATGCCATACCTCGAGGTTGTTCAGATGACATTTACAGCTGATGAGTTACTTTTATGCAGGAACTTTGTGTTTGACAACAACATAGATCCCCAATCACGATCTGATTCCCCATCTTTTACCGATGAGCCTGCATCACTCCCTGAGGGTTATCTACGGAAGGATGCATTATGTCCCTTGTACTCGATTTCACTGCATGGATGTGATTCTGATCTATCGGATCATGAGATCGAGCCGTTGGTTAGTACGGATTTCTCCAAGTTTTCTCTCCTCGACGACCCTCACGAGGATGACCCGATCTTCGAGTTATTTGATGTTGATTCTGATTTCTTTACCCTATATACATCGGATATCGATTTTTATAGAGAGTCTCCCGATCTTGATCTTCCTTATCTATTCGAGACGGTGATTGACGTGTAGGATTCCCTAACAGATCATTCCTTCTCCACATTCGATTTCTTCGGCTCCATCCATTCACTCCATTCAGACCTTGAGCGATGATTTCTTTTATGCTACCGGAGTATGATCATACATCGTCTTCTCTTTTCTCGGTAGCCGACACCCACTTGAGTGCATATTCGGGTGTCTCTTTTGACCATCCTGAGTCTGTTGTTGTTCTTCCACCGAGACGACAACATCATTACGGTATTCACATTACAGATATCGTCCTGAACCTCGATACAGTGTTGTCCTAGCATTTATGCCCAGCTAGGGGCATAAACTCTAGCGCTTGTTGAGAGGCACCTCAACATTGGCTTACTTGTCTAGATCATTCATTCTTTCTGTCTAACACCCCATCTCCATCTTGTGATTATGCTATACTTAGGGTGTACTTTACCCTAAGTATAGGGGGTGTCCGATTTTTTATTATTCTTTTGATTCTTTTTACCTTTATTTTGCTGCCTACACTCAGGGATATTTTAGCCTAAGTATAGGGGAGGTAGACACTATACATTCTAACCCTCGGTTTCCCTTTTGTACAATCTTCTATACTTAGGATTACTTGATGCTAAGTATAGGGGATCGCCGACTTCTATTGATTTATTCTTTTATTCGTCGTTGTAGTATAGTATTCTTTTCACTTTTCTATACTTAGCACGAGTTATGTCTTCCTTTGCAGCTCGTTGATCACTATGAGGACATAGTTCAAGCTAAGTATAGGGGTTGTCGTATATATTGTATATATACTTTAGCCATAACTCATACTTTCGTATTTTTAAATATGGCTAAAATATTATATAAATACATGTAAAATTTAAAAAAACAACTAATAAAGAGATGCAGATATTTCCTCAAAATTCTTTTTGAATATACCGATTAATAAGTTAGGTTAAAATATTTTGAAAAATATTGTGAAAGTAGTTTGAAAACCTATTTGAATTTTTTTTAAATATTTGAAAAATGTTTGAAAAATATTTTCAATCTTTGTAAAAATATTTTGGCTTGTAAAATTTTTTTTCTTTGTGTGAAATAAATTTTTTTTGTAAAACTATTTGCAAATGTTTTAAAATAGTCGAAAAAATTATTTTGAAAATTTATATATACTGTTTTAAAAAGGTTTGCAAAATAGTTTTCAAATCTTTGTATGTTTGTAAAATTATTTGAAAATTTATTTTGGACTATAGTCTTCAAAATTATTTGTAAAATTATTTTCAAATAAGTTTGAGGAATATATGCATCACACATAAAAAATCCAACTATATGTATATACATGTATAAATTACTCAAGTTGTAAATCTTTTCACCTGATTCTTGTAAATAATTGACTCACTTCTATGTAAATATGTGTATCTCATCCCTAACCCTTATTAAAAAAATTATATATACTTGTATATATTACTAATCATTTATTTATATATATAAACTACAAAACCAAAAGTCTATAAAAATGTGCAAAAAAAACTCTTTTTACATGTGCATCATTTTTCAAAAATCCATAAAAAAATTCAAAATTAGAAAATGGTTTCACAAAAATATTTCGCTTTCTTTTCTTTGCATTGTACATATTTTCTTCCATTTGCATGTGTATTTTTCTGGATAAAACTATGTTTGGAATAAAATTGAAGAATAGAGCTTTATTTGGACCTTAATCCACTTAATTTCAGAGGAACCTTATAAGAACTGGAGTTAAGACTTTTCAAGTCCTAGTGACTTAGTTCTTTGAGTCCATAAGACTACGTTCACATGTCATCTTGATTAGTCTTAGTAGAATATTTAACAACACATGCATGATTCTTTCAGACCGTGGCTTACCTTGGACAAGCACTCTACACGTAGCTCTTCGTGGAGGAGGTAGTGAGGTTGGCAGAATCTTCTGGCTTGGGGTAGCATACGAGGGTGGTACATCTAGGCGGAACCTCTCGTCCTCCTCTGGAGTGGGAAGTGCATCTCAACCTAGTCTAGCGATGTTGAAGTCTAAAGACAGGATGCTGTGGGGTTGCAATAATGCTTCAAAAGAGGGATAATCTATTGGCTCAAGAGGAAAAACTCCTTATGTACATGCTGCACCTTATATATATATATTAAAATGTAGAATCTTCAAAAGTAGACAGGCCTGATTGAAAAGTAAAATGCATGCTGGAGTGTATATACAAGTGAAAAAAAAAGAATACGAGCTTCAAAGTCAAATGTTTGTAAGCTTGCAGCGGATGATTTGGCTACACTGGTCATGCATACAAGGATAGGTAGCTACACTGGTTACCGTCCATTCTCTTCTCCATCCCTCTTCTTGAGCTAGTTGCACTTGAACTTAGAAGGGAATATCCTCGCTCCTTGAGGAAAGAGTTGGTAGACTGGGGGACTAGAGTTACCTTGTTGAGAGAAGTTGTTTCTTTGCTACTTTTGAGATGAGGAGCTATATTTCACTTACACCGTACAAGTAAGGATTCATAGTCATAAGAATTTGTGTATGTCGACTTGTTCTGACCTGACTGTTGAGGAGACCTGAATATAAGTCTTGTGGAACTTAGAGGCTGTTGAATCTTAAACCCGTTTCCCAATAAGGTTCCAACACACTAATAATCCAAAGGTCCAACAGAGCTCCATACTACAATTTTATAAAGATAAGTTTAAAAGTCAACATTGTTCTAATTTCTTTACTTTTTCTTTTTTTATTTTTGTTTTCACTTATTTTCCAAATAAGCATTTGCTAAGGGACTAGCAAAGGTAAAGTATAGGGGAATGATGAATCCACGATTCATTATCTTTATTATTTTATTTTAACTTTATTTCCTTAGCAAATACCTGTAAATACCCACTAATTTCATGAAATTACCATTTTGCATGCATTTGTTAAATATGCATTTTTAACACTTTTTATATTCAAAATAAAAGAATAAAAAAGAAAATAAAAAGAAAAGAACCTCGACAGAATGTCAAGACTTGACGTGATCGACCAAGAATAAAGTAGGGGGAGATAGGGTCTTTAATCAAAAAATCCAAAAATAATGTGTACATTTATTCCTTGTATATTTGTATAAAACTTATACTATTTTATATGTACATAAATTGGCCTCAAATTAAACATTTTTCTAAATAACAATTGTAAATAAAAACATTTTGTAAATACAAAAAATAATTACAAAAAAATAATGTACAGATTACAAATAATCACACTCAGAAAAAGCTGTAAAGCGATATTTGAAAGACCAATTTTGGCTCCATACGAACCCAAATTGAATCAAACTCACTTCCATTGTACTCTAAATTAAATTATATTTAAAATGGCTATAGTTTCATAATTTTTGGAGTTACGGTTGAAAGGTCGGTTTTCTAGGGTGGTTTATGCAGTTTCACCACTTATTTATTGTATATATACTTGTTCATATTTATTTTTATACATAATGTACATAATTGTAAATATTTTCTTCATTATTAAAAATAAAAATAATAAAATTAAAAAATTAAAAAATCTTTTAAAAATAATTTCCTTATTTGTACATGTGTATATTGTACTATATGTATATAATACTTGTATATAACTAATTTTCTTACATAAAAATAACCAAAAAATATCTAGCATTAATTAATTAAATTAATATAATTATGAAAATTGGATTTATTTATTTATTTTATTCATTTTTTGATTTGAAAACCTACCTTGTATATAAAGATTTGATTTTATACCTTAAATAACCACCATTAAGGTGGCTAATTAATTTTTGTAAATTAATTATTTTAGTTATTTTATTTAATTTTGAAATTCATTTTTAATTAATTACTTAATTATTTAATTAATTTAACTATTTAATTGACCAATAAAAACATTCCTTCTTTGTGCATATTTTCCTTTTTTATTTTCTTCTCTTTTTATTGGGCTCCTCCTCCCTCATTTGCTTTTGATCAATCTTTGGTGGAGAGGAGCTCGATCTCCAAGAGCTTCTTGTTGTAGAAGGGTGCCCAGCCTCTGAGCCGTCTGATGATAGCGAGTCGATCCTCATCGAGGCCATCACGGTGTATCTGACCCCGAGGTGAGATCCAATTTTATTTTCCGTCATTTTTCCTAGATAAATATTAGACTTAATTTGTTCTTTGCTTTCTTGATTAAAATTTAGATCTTAAATTCCTAAAAATTTTATACCATGATTTGATTTTCTCCCGAATCTGATTTTTCATCTCATTTTCCGATCTCTACATTTCACATTCTACCGTACACGATCACTCAACTTCGGTCATGCATGGTGACTAGAGATCCGGACCCATCTTCCATATCGCATGATCCGCACCCGTTCACACATCCTATTTGGTCTAAATAATAATAATAAAACAGTAAAAAATTATTATATATTTTCTTCTAACATTTGTTTTGTAGGAATAAATTTTTTAAAAATATCTAACATTTGTTTTGTAGAAAATAATTAAAAAATATAAAAAAATAAAATTGTTTCTATTTAATTTTTCTGTTAAAAAATAAAAAAATTTATTTCTATTTTTATTTTCAAAAATAAAAAAATATTAGAAAAAGGGCAAGCAGCTCTCCACGGGTCGCACCATCGCGCAGTCCCCCCCAGCCAACGGCTACACCGCATTGTCACCACCACCCTACCGACCTCCACGCCGACATAGAGATTCCATCTCCCGCGTGCCACCGTCTGGAGATGATCCCACTCTACACTACTCATCGATGCCTTCTCTCTCTAGCCGCGTGAGCCCACGGCCGTAGCCCGTAACCGTCGCCCCTAGCCCAACACCACTCTTTGTAGTCCACCGACTACGGCCGCCCTTCCCCTGTGCCCACAGCCGCAGCTCAGCACTCAAGACCCGCCACCTGTCGCATCTCTCCGTGGCCCTTCCACCAGATCTCCGCTGTCGTGAGCCCACTCACTCGCCCAACCACCGGCACCCTTCCTCGCCAGACACGCTGCCTACACACACTCATTGCCTCCAAGCCTCACACCACATCCCGGTCACACCGATCGTCAGCCCGTCGATCGAAGCAGACACACGCTCCTCCAGCGACGCCTTTCATCTCCAGCAACGCCGCCAATAGCCGAGCCTCTTGGAGATCCCCTGCACGAACGCCGTGCCTCCGTGACGAGCCTCGCCGGCGTGCGAGAAGAGAGGGAGGGCGGCGGCTTTCCCATCCACCAAATCTCCAACCACATTAGGGGGCAGTGCCCCCTTCTCCCTTTGCTTGAGAAGAAGAGTGAACAAGAGGAATCCTAGGGATTTTTAAAAATAAAAAAAATTGGTAAATTACAAAGACGTCCCTGGAGATTTCTGAAATTGCAAAACAATCCCTATTCTCCAAACAAGCACATGCAACGCACACCCTCCATGAGTAATTTGTGTTTTTCTTCCTCCATTTATTTCTTGTTATTTTTAATTGCAAAAACATTAATTGCATTTCAGTCATGTTATCCAGACTTGTAATTTGCATGTTTTCCTTATTAGAATAAATACTATTTGTGATCTAAAAATTCTACGAAAATTTGTATATACTCCTGATTTGTTCCACTTCATTGTATATAAATTTCATCGCATTTTTCTTTTATTTTATATTTTTTAAAAAAACAATGTCTTTTCTCTGCCTGAAATTTGAAAAATCATAAAAATTTGTATATTGCTCTAAAAATTCCAAAAAATTAGATTAGGTGTATTTTATAATAGTTTATTTTCTATCCAAATTTTATGCATTAAATATTTATAAAAACCAAAAAAATGCAAAATACTAAAAAAGCTCGAAAAATTGTAGAATATTGCAGAAAATCAAAAAAATGTGATTTCAGTTTCTCTGTGTAGATATTTGGTTATACTTTAGCATAAAAATAATTTCTAGGTTTTGGGCACTTAAAATATTTTTAAATTGCAAATTACTCGAGGTTGTGCATTGTTTTGTATTTTAAGCACTCTTTGAATTTTAGAAAAATACAAAAATAACTGAAAATTCTGTAAAAAATTACCAAAAATATTTTAAAACATATAAAACACAAAAAACATTTTCTCTGGATTTTTTGAGTATTTTTTATTATTTTAAAAAATACAAAAAGAGTGTGTGCATATTGTGACTTGCGTGTTTAAAAAAAATTAAAAAAATAAAAAACCACTAAAAAAATCCTTTATTTTCGAAATTTGACTACTTAGTTTTTCAATCATGCTCCTTATGTTTGACCTTGATCGCTATACCAGGTAAATTAAAACAATGAAGACCGCTTACATTACATTTCATTGATTGATTTTTCTCTTAAGTAGTTTTATATACATTTTTCTCGTTGACCGAATCGATTGGTTGAGAACAACAACCTGTGATAATTTATTCCATCTTAACTGCATCGAATTTTTGTGTCATCAAGCTACTATGAGGACGAATGGAAGTCCTCGGATCTCGCCGAGAAAGGGCCATTTTCGCTCGATCGTCATTGCACGCTCATTGTCACTGAGTGTGGAATGGGGGCTCGAGTACCTCTCACACGGTTGGCGAATGGGTGTCGATGGAGGAGATCAGAGCTTTTTGATGGTGGTTAGGGCTGATCGAGATTGATAGGGGATGTGGTGGTCACAGAGGTGCGTGATGAATCTCCATTTCATCACCTTTATTCTATCATCTTGACCTTAAAAACCCTTGCTAGTGCATGTAAAAAAGCCTCAATTTGTGCATAATAGCATTCATTATCTATTGTATTAATTGTATATAAGATTTTTAATACCAAAATTATAGAATAAAGAGAAGAAAAGAAAAAGGAATAAAATAATGAAGATATTTTATGACCCTAAACCCCGAGACCAAGTCAAGAATTGAGTTGGTCGACAAGCAATAAAGTAGAAAGAGATAAGGACCCAAAATAGAATAAATACCTCATTTACTCGTTCATTATTTATGCATTTTTGACACCTATTTTATTCATTATTATTTGTTCATTAAATAAAAAACTTTGAACATAAAAATTGTAGATAATAATGTAGATAAAAATACAAAATTGCGTTTATGCAAAAATAATATACAGTGTGCATTTTATAAACAAAATAAAAAGCCAGAAACCAAACTTCACAGACCCATATCTTTCAATTAAAAATTCAAAACATATCAAATCGCTCTAATTGTATATAATTTTTCACAAGCTATTTAATGGTAGTGGTTTTATATTTTTTGGAGTTATTGTGTGAAAGTTAGGGTTTTGACCCCTATTATACAGTCTACGGATTAAAAATTCAATGTATTCATTATTTATCATTTCTACAAATTCTTATTTTTAAAATTTTGTAAATATTATTTATAACATATGTGCATATTAAAATTAGAATAAAATCAAAAGGAAAATGCAAAATAAAATAAGTTTATGAAAATACATAGACAAAATACGTATGTCATATATGTATATAAATAAAAGGGCAAACATATTCTTTAATTCTTTATTCTTTTATATTTTACTAATATTGTAAATATTATACGAATTCTATTAAAAATACAAAACTAAAATAAAATTCAATAAAATACATTGAAATAAAAAGATGTTTATAAAACATAGTTAAAAAACATGTAAATAGACCGATATAATATACTTACCTATTTATTTAAGTATACAAATTACATCATAAAAATAAAATAAAAATATATTAATACTCGCAAAAATAAGATATAAATAAATAATATAAAAGAATAAAAAATAAAATAAAAATATACAAAACAAAAATATACAAAATATAGGTAATTATACCTATAAATAAGCCACAAAAAAAATTTGTACCAAATTAATCAAAAATAAATTAAAATCATAATAAAATACTACATAAAATAATAAACATTTTTTATTTTATACTATAAAAATAATAAAATCATTTATTATTTTTAATTAATTATTTTCGAATAAATATGTTATTTTGTCTTTTAGCAGACTTGCGTGGTCCAAAAGGAAGCCAGGGACTGTTGATCTCCGGTTAACTTCCCCCTGAGCTTCTGACTTCTGTCAGAACTATCTTTTCCCCTATTTTCCTGTATTTTTCCCGGACGATACGTTGCTCCA
This sequence comes from Ottelia alismoides, assembly GCA_037367405.1. Classification (NCBI taxonomy): domain Eukaryota; kingdom Viridiplantae; phylum Streptophyta; class Magnoliopsida; order Alismatales; family Hydrocharitaceae; genus Ottelia; species Ottelia alismoides. The sequence goes on from JAZKJV010003976.1 coordinate 358,829, forward strand.
TCACTCTCGATCGCTTCATGAAAAATCATCATTACTCAACCGTGATCCACGCTGGACCTGTAGATAGCTTGTATATACGATATATTCTTTGATTTTCACCGGTCAAATAGGGGTGCCCCAATGTTTATAAATAACCCCACTTTCCTCGTCCATGCTTTTTTGGCCATCTTCAAGCCCTAGATTTCCACCATTTTGGCCTAGTGTGCATCCAGGTGACAGATGGAGGTCCCCTGAGATGGATCGGAGCTCACAGAGGAGGAGGTGCGCCCAAGGCCGTCGTCGTTGGCGACCTCTGCTCCATGCCTTCGTCGGCAGGTAAGAGCTGCGTCTTTTCATTCCATTATCTTAGGATTAATTCTAATATTGTTTATATGCATTTAATTCCATATTTTATTATTTTAATTAGTTAGATTAGTCGAACTCGAAGTTCGCCGGAGCTCCGCTCCGGCGAACATCTTCACCGCACCTCGCCTGTTTTTCGCCCCGCATTTCCATGTCATTCTCTTCCCCTCTCACTTCTCCACCTCGCTTCACCCTCCATCAACCCAGATCTCCACGATATCCGGCGATTCGTGCTCCCTCCGCCACCCTTGCCGGAGCACCCCTCCATTCACCCATTTCTTATCGATTTGATGCTTAACCAGGTCGAGGCATTTTGCCCTCGACCCGTGAACTTATTGTTGTAGGTACCACGCCAGAAGAACCCCTTCTAGGGTGCTTTTGATGATAAAATAGAGCTCTAGCAAGCACGGATCTCTAGAGCTCGATTAGAGAGCCCTGAGCACTTTAGAAGGTATCGTCCGACGCGGATCACCATCAGGAACCAAGAGAGCACCTCAGCGTCACCGGAGAAGCCTCGAAGCTTGAGAAATCGAGAAAACAAGGAAGAACACGTTCGTGTTCTTCCCTATTCTTGGAGATCTGTTCAGAGCCGTCGGATCATGCCCCTGTATTAGTTTGATCTCCTATCGTTGGATGGATTCCAGCCACAACGATCCGATCACTTCAAGTGATCTAATCAGAGCCATTTACGGACGAACCGTCATCGACGCACCTGGACGTGCCACGTGGTTAAGTGAAGAAGATCCCACCGTCCATCAGCATGCCTCTTCGGGGTAAATTGCATATCCTCCCCCACTACTTTTTGTATTTATTATTTGATATTGTAAATCAAAAAAATACGTGTAAATAAAATTGGTAATTTTGTAAATGGACGCTCATACTTTATTATAATTGCAATTTGGTCCTTCCCAGCCTCATGTGCAGTCCCACGTGAGGGTTGTAATTTTGCTATGATGTCCCTGATAATTTTGTATATTGTAAAATAATACCAGAACAATAAATAAAGGATGTTTTATGTTGGAAAAATTACACTGTGCCTCCTGTACTTTATTTATTTGCAAATATGCCCCTACTAGAGTGAATTTTTATGTGCTTTATACCTAGCGTGATCCTAAAAATACCCAAAATAGGATTAAATGCTCCATGCATTGTACTTACACGCCACATGTCCACCTTGAATTTTTTGCATCTAATCTATTTATTTAATTTAAAAAGGAGCCTAAAAATTCCCTATCTATTTTATAATATACCAAAAAATATAAAAATATTTTTAAAAATTCCAAAAAATAATATATGGTATATTTTGGTATTTATTGAGTCCATAAAAAAACCCCTAAAATAGTAAAAGAAAATTAAAAAAATCAGAAATCTCCAAAATCCAACAAAAAATATAGAAATTCTATAAAAATACCAAAAATATGTTTTTCTGTTTTATAACTACCTATATATTATTATTTATCTATTAAAATTAAATTGGGTAATTGTGGAACTTATTTATTATTTTTTAAACTCAAATTAATTTTGGATTATGTAGTAATCCCATATTTGGGATATTTTAACCTTGAAAATGCATATAAGTTAGCATTATTTTTTGGGAAAATAGAAACAAAATTAGAAAAATATTAAAACCCCAAAATATTTTTTTTGGAATTTTATCTAAATTTAGTAATAATTATAAATGTATTTCTACATATTATGTAAATAAAGCCTTATAAAGGCTATATTGTCCATGTAAAAGAAAAATAAAATAAAATAATTAAATATAAAAAGAAAATACAAATCAGAAAATTAAAAAATCGAATGAAAAATATAAAACAAAAAATAAAAAAAAACTAATTAAAATTTAAAACCCCACAAAAACAATAACATGGACAAGAGATAAAAGATGAAAATTTTGAGCATTCATCATGCCTCCTCCCGTTTTCTCCCAGTGTTTGACCTCTACACATGCTTACACCTATACACATTTGCATGTAGAGTTATAATAAAATTTAACTTCGCAATTTTTATATTCATTAATTTATTTATGTTGTGGGTTAATTGTTGATTAATCAAGGATTTTGTCTGAGGTCGCCTCAGCGACTGTCCTTCCCGTCTTGTGTGGAATGAAATGACTTCGACATAATTTTCTGTCTACCAGTGCGTGGTTGAGAGGAAGTTGGAGGGGAGGATGGTGTGTGTGAGTGAGGCGGAGGTGGTTGGATGGGGTAGGGGGAGCTGGGCGGTCAGAGACTCGATCACATGAGAAGGGATCGTTGGGGGGCCAGAGAAGGTGGAGGAGAGGCGCAAAAGTCTGGGACGTTGGATCGACCCAGATCAGAGGGATGTGAGCATGCCATGTGGTAGAGGAAAAGAAATAAAGACAAAAGAAAAATAAATAAAAAGAATCTCGACCATTGGATGAAGTACCCTTCTTCCAATGATCGAGATGAGAGGAGGCTTAAGTGAAGAGGTGGGGACATGTGGTGGCTTCATGAGCTGCAACGTGGCGGCCCCACAAAAATCAAAAAATAAAATGAAATAAAATTCAAAAAATAGTAAATAATATCAAATTGAAATGTGATCTTCGTGAAAATTGTTTGTCTTAACAAGATCTACAACTTTCATAAAGGAACCATGACCACAAAAAATCATCTGTACAAAGTATATTTTTGGAGGTCTTCCATGAACATAAAAAACTGTATTTTTGGATAATGTAATTTTTATAATTGAAAATAGGATAAAATTTAAACTAAAATTAAATAAAATATAAAATAAATATTATACTTACATCTAATTTTGGTATTTTTAATAATTAAGAAAATAAATAAAATAAAAGGGACTTATATACAAATTATATTTACAAACTCAGAATGATTTATTTTCTTTGATTTTTAATTCAATTTGATTTGTATTTTTAATAACTTTATTAAAAGATAAATCAAATAAAATAAATGAAAACAAATTAATCAAGAAGAGTTAATTTTGTACATAAAATTACTAAGGAAAAACCCGTCAATATGTACAAATATACAATGAGGTCCCAAAACCTAAGTTTCACATACGAACTCCAATTCTTTTGAATTTAGTCTTGATCTGTATATAATTAAATGCATATTAATTAATAGTAAGTTGGGGTTCATAGGAGATTGTATGAGAGCGATATTCACATTTACGACTTTTTATCTCCAAACTAGGGGTTTGGGTTTTATTGAGCAATTATACAATTTAGTATTTTTGATATTTTCCTTTTTTAATGTTAGCAATATGTACACAATAAAGTTGATTTTATTTGATTTAGGATTGAAAAAATATTAAAGATAGGAGAAGTTATGGTCGTATACAAGTGATAATATACACAACAATTTTGGCTTCTGGTTTATGCAATTGTGAATGATAAAGTAAGAATATTATTTATGCATGTATGAATGATAATAATGCAATAAAGATGATTAAATACAATTAATTACTTGAGAACATAGCACTATTTTCATCTTTTATAGTGATGAATCACAGTCTCATCACTCACATGGATGTTAATGGACACATGGCCTATTGGATAAAAATCATATATATATATATATATATATATATATATATATATATATAGAGAGAGAGAGATAGATAGATAGATAGATAAATAGATAGAGAGAGAGGGAGGGGGAATGGGGTTGCTCCTTGGGGGCAGCCAATGACTGCTCCCACCCCCATTTTTCGTCACTTTTTGTTTTTAGAAAATACCACCATGTATTTTCATCAATATATCCCTCTAATATGCCTTTTCAATTTCATCAAAAATAGAGACTCCTTTGCCCTCCATCCCGAACAGATCGATTACAACAATTATAATACCGTTAAAATTCAATAGTCCGGAGGGAGGGGATATGAGTCTCTTTTCTGATGAAAGTGGAATGATATATTATAGTTATACAGTGATGAATATACATGACGATATTTTTCAAAAAGAATCAAAAAAAGTTTTGAAAATGGGATAGGAGGAACCCCCTTGGTTGCTCTCAGGGAGCAGCCCCATTTCTCTCTCTCTCTGTCTATCTCATATATATGGATATAACATCGTTACCCTTTTGGGGAGCCAAGTTAGCTTCCCCCTTCTATTTTTTAATTTATTATATTTTTTTAAAGCACATGGTGGGATTAACTTAGATTCATAAGAGGAATATGTGATTCAAATTTCGTGGAAAACAGACATATCTAACCCATTCATCTGAAAGGGACCGATTTAATTGAGATCGTTAAAATTTGATAGGCTGGATGTACAAGATAAGAACCTTGAAATGAGTTGAAATCTTAATGATACCATGTTGATATTAGGTGATCTAAAGCAACTCGGGTGTTTTGAAAATATATTGAAACAAAGTTAACAAAACAGGCGGGGGAAGCTAACTTGGCCCCCCCTTTGGGTAGCCCCGTTTTACCCTATATATATAGTTCAAACCATTGTTATAAAGTCATAAATCATGCTACAAATATATAAATTGGATTTAAATGTATTATAAAGGAGTGGGTGGCGGTGGTGATGTATAGGAGTGGAGAAAACAAATCCCTACTAAATCAGAAATGAACATGCTACAGTGATGTGTGGTCATACACGAAAATATCAAATTCAGAACGATGTGATCTGGAGGAAAGTTGGTATACCTCGATGGTGGATAAAACGAGAGATACCACTTAAGATGATTTTGACATTTGCAAAGGAGGTCGATTGATGCACCCAATAAAAGATGCGAGATTTGGGATGTTGAAATAACTAAGAGAGGGAAGGAAGGCCCAAGAAGTGTTGGAAGGAGGCAATATTTTTTCATTTTTTTTCACTCACCTTTTTCTAACCCTCCTTTTTTCACGCACTATAGCGGAACTACATCACTCACAGCGAAAGTATTGTCTAGATATTATTACTAAGGTTGGACTATTTGGATGCAAACCATCTAACATCCCTGCAGAACTGGGGATGCACTTTACATCTAGCGATCCCAAATTTGATGATACTACATGATATAGAAGTCTAATGGACAAACTATTCTACCTCATTATTACTAGACTAGATAAATTGTATACCGTGAGCAGAGCCAGCTAACACATGGAGAGATCTTTTTATAGTATTTGGTAGTATGATCTTCTGATCCTTTGATATTCAAAGGAATATCCAGGACAAGGCCTCTTCTATGGGGTCAATGGTCACACAGATGTCTCCCCTTGTGTAGATACAGATTATGCCAGTTCACTTGAGTACAGTCGATCCACTATGGTTATGCCATGTTTGTTGATGGAAACCTTGTTGCTTAGCAGAGCAAGTAGCCAACAATGGTCTCTAGATCGAGTGCAGGGGTAGAATACATGGCAATGACCCAAGCCACCTGTGAGATTACTTGGTTGCCCCTTCCTACAGGAACTTGGACTTCCTGCTACTACTCTTGTACCTCTATAATGTGACAACAAGTCTACTACATACATTGCTACCAATCATCTATTTCATGAGCGACTAAGCACATTGAGGTTGATTGCCACTTCATTCGTGATATTGTAAGAGGAGGGCGGATCACTACTCCACATATATTTAGCTTGCAAACATATTCAGAAAGCGCTACCAAAGAAACATCTCTCGTGGATGATTTTCATGTTGGGCATGATCGATAGATATGCTCCAACTTGAGGGGGAGCGTTAGAGTTATCTTATTATTATCATAAGTCTTTTATTTATTCATTGTGCCATATAACCCTTTAGGGTCTTCTATGTAATTCTTTGTTTCAGCTCTCTAGTGTTTCAACCTATATAAGACATCCTAGACCCGTGGAATAAGACAACACAATTCATTCTCTTCTCCACAGATCTCTTCATACTGAACCTTATGTGAACTTTGTCATACATTGTCCACATTCAAACTTAAATCCTAAAATACGAACACGAGACATCTTCAACAAAAGATTATATATGTGGTCTTACAACACTCGCACGAATATTGGAGGTGCTCACCAATACTTCATGTATCTCTTAATAATAAATTTCATATAAATTGAAGATATGAAATTTAAGATTCCATCAGAAGGAATCTTAGTTATTTAGATCCTAGCCCGAGAACGACCCAAGATAGATCTGAATGGAGGTAAAAAATCCATTTAGCCATCCATGCTTAATGTGAAAAAAGCCTTTGTTATCGTTGTTGGTGTTGTTGTGAACCTAAGAAGCACTCAATACACATCATACAAGACCATTTAGATAGAATAGTCAACTCAGATTTTAAATATGTTGATTAACAAGATGACTCTCATTTACTCCATCTCTAGTCCCATCAATCAATACAATATCATCGGCGAACAAAATGTATTAAGGTATTTCATCCTGAATGTGACTAGTCGACTCTTCAATAATCAAATTAAAAATGAATGGACTCAAAGCTGAACCTTGATGTAGACTGCTGCTGATGTCAAATTAATCAGTCTTCCCAGACTGGTTCCTTACATCAGATGAAGCCTCATCATATATATCCGTTACAAGATTAATGTATAGAACACATACTTGTCTCTTCCTTAAAACTCTCCACGAGATCTCCTGTAGTACTGAATCATAAGCCTTCTCCAAGTCAATAAAATCATTTGGATGTTCTTCCTTTTAGCTATATAAATTTCCATTGTTCTCCTCAACGGTGGGTAGTTTTAATAGTTGATTGTCATGGCATGAATTCGAACTGGATTTCAGTTACTTTGAAAACTTACCTCAACTTTTTTTAAATCACATTTTCCAAAATTTTTATAGGATGACATCTATTTGATATCTTTGTAATTTGAACAATTTTGAATGTCTCATTTATTCTTGTAAAGAGGCACCATGGTGCTTCTAATCAATTCTTCAGGCATTTTCTTGTTTTGCTAAATAACATTGAATACATTTGTAAGTCAAGTCAGACCACCTTAACCTAGAACTCTTCATACTTTCATAGGAATGTCAGCAAGTCGTGTACCTTTCCCGACTTTCATAATCTTCAAATCCTCCTTACTTCCTTTGTATAGTTTGCACGATTCAGGTAACTTTCACGGCTAGTTAAATCTCCCAAAGTGATTTCTTTATTCCCTTCTTTAATGAAATGCTTATGGAAATAATGCTTTTGTCTAGTCTATATATCCTTCTGAAAAACAAGTACATGTTCTTCCTCATTAATGCGTCTCACTTGAGAAAGATCTTTGGTCTTTTTTTCTCTTGGTTTGGCTAATCTAAATATATCCTTCTTTCCCTCCTTAGAGTCCAGATTTTTATATAAATCTTCATTAGCTTTAAAGTAAACTCTTTTATCCTTCTTTGCTTCCGTCTTCGCTCTTTTGTAGTCTGTGACAGTAATCTCTGTTTTATCCTTATATAAATTTAAAGCAAGCTCTTTTAATTTGAAGCTTCTCTTACTCCACTTCACTCTTTTAATTTTGCTAACATTTTTTTTGTCAAGATGGTGCTGAAAATAGTGATGATGTTTGTAAAGTTCATACCCCATTTGTAAATAATGTATGGTGTTCCATAAATAAAACATTAGTCAGTAATATAATGGCTATTTTTTTTAGAAAAGATAACATGTAAAAAAATAAATACAGATATGTATATCAATAAATAACTATGTAAGATAAATATCCATTTACATAAAATACAAAATCAATTACGCAAAATATAACCATCATTACCTTGTATGGTAATGCAATACATAGGTGATAATGGTGGCAACGGGGATGGAGGACAATATCATCCAAGGTAGCGACGCAACGAGTAGGGAGAATATCCATTCCTACCCTATCAGCCCTAACCTCTTGCACCCATACGTACATATAATTTGAAGAAAGAGAAGCTACTACATGAAGCACTCAACCTTAGCTATTTCATGCCTATTTTTCGTCACTTTTTTATTTTTCTGAAAAATACCACCATGCATTTTCATCCCTATATCCCTATAATGTCATTCCAATTTTGACAGAAACATAGACTCATGTGTCCTCCATCCAGAACAAGTAATTTTAACGGTCTTATAATTGCTCTAATCAACCTATTCTGGATGTAGGGCATATGAGTCTCCATTTCTAAGGAAATTTGAATGATATATTAGGGAGATATAGTGACGAAAATATATGACTATATTTTCCAAATAAAAAAAAACAACGAAAATGAGCATGGAGTAGTTAAGATTGGATGCTCCATGGAGAAGCTTCCCTATCCTCGTATAATTTACATACAAGTTTTTGGTTCATACATAACATCTGCAGCAATATTGCATATTCAAGTATGTTTTGTTTCATATATATCTTAATTAAAAGAAGACATCCATACAACTAATTTACAAAATATACATATTTTAATAAAAATATATTACTTTGTCTAATTACTTGACATTTTAACATAATGATTGTCAAATCTCAATGGGGATGAGTGGTTTTTTAAGTAAAAAAATTCACTACGAAGCATGCTCCTATTTTTTTTGGTAGGTAATAAGTCCACTATATTCCAGTATACTGAACAAAAAATTACAGGAGTATCAGATACTAGTGTGTAGCTAAACAAAAATTGAGGCCTCCACAGCCAACAGGGCTGTAGGGAGAGCTCCAGGTATAGAACTATTGCAAAGCGCAGCAGTTCCATGTAAAACACCAAAAAACACCAAAATTGCAGCAACACGAATCAGTTAAGAAGTCATTGAGATCCTCACGGACGAGATTATATTCCTTGCCAGCGTTTGCGCATTAGAGTTGCGCCCAGAGTTCCAGTGGCTATTGCGTTCTTTCCATATTTCCCAAACGGTGGCCGCAAGCGCACAACAGCCCAACCTCCGGAGATTGGCCGAGGGTAGCTGATCAATCCACTGCACAGTGTTGATTAGTGACCGGGAAGGTGGCTGCGGAAGATCAAGGCCCACCAGAACCATATTCCACGCATCCACAACATAGCTGCATTGCAAAAAAACATGCTCGCAAGTCTCTTTATCATTCATGCACAAGTAGCATCCATTAGGGAGTGTAATCCCAATTCTTTCTAGTCTGTCTAAAGTTGGGAGCCTATTCAGGAGAGCCTGATACAGCGTACAGGAGTGCCTAGGCACCACTCCCTTTCTCCACACAACGCCCGCCCAAGGAACCAACGGGGCCCGATGCCTGATCGCTTCCACCGTCGACAAGAAGGGGAAAGCATGAGGCACATTTGAAGGAGAGAGTGAGTAACCAGAGTTAGGAAAGCATCCCCAGAAAGTGTCTCTACTCCGAAGCATCACCTTCCAGATCAAGGAGTCCCCGCTCTTGGCTGTAGCCTCACGGAAAGAGCAGCAAGACAGGTACTTAGACCTCAAGTAATCGGCCCATAGAGAGTTAGGCGCAGTGAGTAGCCTCCAGGTCCACACCAGCACTACAGCATTACGCAACATCAATGTTGAACGCAAGCCCATTCCACCTTCGGACTTTGGAAGGCAAATCGTGTCCCAACAGACATAGTGCCTCCCAAAGCCCCAGAGGAAATTAGCACATAATTTATCAATCCTAGCAGCTTCACCATGAGAAATAAGGGTCCCGCCAACCCAATATAAGGAGATACCATTGATGACAGAGCGAATGAGTTGCGCCCTCCCGGCCAAGGAGAGAGCATTAGCCTTCCATCCACCAATCGTTGCTTTAATTCTTTCTTGAAGATTGCACGTAGGAGAGCTTCTACCAAGGGAGGTGGTAAGCGGCAGCCCAAGATAGGAAGTAGGGAAGGCACGCCTAAAGACCCCCAGTTGAAGGGTGCAACCGAAGTCCGAGGGCACGTATTTCGGTCTGAATAGCTTACTCTTGCGGGCATTCATCCGTAGCCCTGATATATTTTCAAACTGATCTAGGATACTGGCAACCGCAAGAAGTGAGGAGGAGGGGGCCTTACAGAAAAATAAGAGATCATCCACATAGATGATGTGTGTGGGTGCCAAAGTTCTCCCCCGGCCCATAGGCTTGAGCAACCTTTTATCCACAGCCTTCTCCACCAACATGGAGAGAGATTCCATACCCACAACAAAGAGGAGCGGGCTTAGGGGATCTCCCTGTCTCAAACCACGAGTACCTTTAAAGAAGCCAACTGAAGTCCCATTCAATATAATGGAGAATGAAGTTGTAGTGATGCAGTTCCTAATCCAAGCAATCCACGTGATGTTAAACCCCATAAGATCAAGCGCTTTCAGTATGAAAGAGTGATCAATTGTGTCGAACGCCTTAGAAAGGTCCACCTTAAGGCACGCCCTCTGTGAATTCCTCTTGCAGTCAAATGCACCAACCAATTCTTGTGCCAGGCGCGTACTGTCTCCAATCGCTCTGCCCTTGATAAAGGTCGTTTGATTAGAGGAGATTTGGTTGGTTAGCACAGCCGCCAAACGCGTGGTAAGGAGCTTAGAAAAAATTTTGTAAATGATATTGCAGCAAGCAATGGGGCTATAGTCTCCCAGCCCGGATGGGGACTCCACCTTAGGGACCATAGTGAGAAAGGAATGGTTGACTTCATGGACCATGTTGCCTCCGTGATAAACACAAAATTCAATGGAGTCTAAATTGATGTCTCACACAAGGCGGAGACAACCGAGTCGCTGCGGTGACCCACAATAAAGTGCATTTAATCAACAATTAACCCACACTAAAGATCAATAAATTAGAAATAATGTGGAGTTAAAATTTATTTTTAACTCTGCACAAATGATGTAAAGGGCAAGTATGCAGAGAGTTCGAACACAGGGAGCAAACAGGGTAATTCAAAATAATGTGCACAAGTGAATGTGTGTGATATGTCTACACTAAGCAAGCAATCAAAGGATATTTTTTGTGGGTTTTTTATTTTTTAATTTTTTTATTTTAAATTTAATTTTTAATTTTGTATTTTGATTTTTAATTTTCTAATTTTTATAATTTTATATTTATATTTTTTTAATTCTTTTTCAATATTGGAATTCAAAACTAATGTAATACAAGACAAGATAAAATATTTATAAAAATGTGCAAAAATAATCAAAAATTCAGAGATAAAATGTTTTTGATATTTCTAGGAGTTTTTACTATTTTTGTGATTTTTTGGGTATTTTCAAATGTTTTTGGTATTTTTAAATAGTGAAATAAAGCAAAACAGTGGAAAATGTGCTGGCTGCGAGGAAAATGGAAATTAAAATTAGCAAACAGCAACCAAACTTTTTCACACTAATTTTCAAATAAAGAGACTGAAATCTAGAACAAATAGGAACTGAGTTTGTATTTTTCTGAATTTCCTTTGATTTTATAGAATTTTTTGAAGTTTTTGAGTATTTTTAAATTTTTAGTGTTTTTCTCTTACGATTTTTAATGATTTTTGGACTGACACTAAAATAGGTTAAATTAGACACTAGGGATTTTTTTAGAATTTTTCGAAGTGTTTTAATATTTTTTTGGCATTTTCTAAGCTAGATAGTGCACAAAAAGCATGTTTTTGATTTTTAATAATTATAAAAATAGAATAAAATCAAAAACTAAAATTAGAGCGTCAAAATACAGGTATCCAGGAGCTTAACCCTATTTTTGTGGAATTGTTGGACTTAAAATGATAATTTAATCAATTACAACAAGCATCCAAACAATTAAAGGCCTGGAAGGGGTATTTCTGCAATTTCTCAAAAATCCAGGGGCTCACATGCAATTTCCACAAAATTTTAAACTAAATATTCAATTTTCAGGGCCAAACAACAATTACAAAACCTGCCTGGGTATGGGTGTAAATTTCCCCCAGGGCGCATGACTCGCACGCACCTGACAGGGACCAAAATGCAATATTTGAAACTACCAGGGGGGTTGATGCAAAATATCCCAAAGTTTTACACTGTATTACAAAATCTTGGGACTAAACTGAAATAAACTAACCCTAGGGAGATCCTTGCAAAAAGCCCACCACCTCACGTGTACAGGTCACGTGAGGTGACGTGGCAGAGGACCTATATGTGAATAAAAATAAGTGCAGGGGCTTACATGCAAATAACCCAAAGTTTTTCAACTACAGATGAAAGTTTAAATACTAAATAGTAAATACAAAATGCGTGAGGGTTGATATGCAAAATACCTGATGTACGTAAAAATGACCACTCGGATAAAGGTGCTAAGCGGTCGTTGCGACCCAAGCAATCAAGTGCGAACAATCAAGAAAAAAATAGACCACCAATAGAAATAAAATCAATCAAAAATGCGATAGCGGTCTCGCTATTAGATTAACCTAGTATAGAGACCAGGGTCGAACACAAGGAGCACGGGTTGGCCTCTCGGTAGACCTGGCCAAATTGCGGGTCGGGCCGGCCCATGGGCCGGGCCGAACGGGCCGAGGTTAAAAAACCTCTGTCCAAAGCCCGCCCATGGGCCCCCATGGCCCATTTTGGTCATTTTCCATTGATTTTTTTAATGATATTTCATACGTATAAATGATTTTATTAATACCATCTATACTTTATATAACTAATATACGTAGTTTACATGTTACTTGACATGTAATTCATTGAATTTTTATTTAAAACTAGCATCATAAATGAAAAACATAAAGCATATCATATTAATATATGTATAATTGACATATATTTATATATTTTTTTATTTTTTGCGGGCCGGGCCGGGCCGACCCATGCTTAAATTTCGAAGCCCAAGCCAGGCCCATGAGCGGGCTGGGCGGGCGGGCCCCCAGCCCGTTGGCCAGGTCTACCTCTCGGCCTACGAAGTAGTCAAAAAGAGAAATAAAATAAAAGAAGATAATATTTTTGGTGGTTTTTAATTATTTAATATTTTTTTGGATTTTTAATGTGTTAAGAAAATAAGACAAGTAAATAAACACACACTTCAACAATTTATTAAAAGCATTAAAAATCAACCAAAAATTCAAACAAAAATATTTTTATGTGTTTTATAATTTTTAGTGTTTTTGGTGAATTTTTTAGAATTTTCTGATGTTTATTTAATTTTCTAAAAATCAAAAAGTGACTAAAACAGTAGGTACTGTCCAACCGAGTTAAAAGGACCTAGATAAAATATCTAAAGGCCCCAAAATAGCTGGGAGGTAATTTTCCTGTAAAGAGAACAAAATAAGGAAAATTTAGGCACCTATTTTATTGTTTTTGGATTTTTAATTGATTTACTAGAATTTTTATAAGATTTTGAGTATTTTTTAATTTTTAGTGGTTTTTAGTAATGAAAATAGCCAAAATTGGCTAGAAAATAAAACACAACAAACCAAACAGTACACAATTTTTTTGTAATTTTTAGACATTATTTAATATTTTTTGTGATTTTTAAAGTTAGACAGTAAAGAAAATAGATGTTTTTGAATTTCTAAAAATATCAAATGAAAACAAAAAAGTCCTCAAAAATCCTTGAAAATTTTACACTATGGCAGGAGCCATATGTCAAATTTTCGTTGGATTTGGAGGTAATTTGCTATTTTATTCAAAAATAAAGAGGGGGCATAGTGCACAGGGACCAAAGTGCAAATACCCAAGAGTCTGGGGGTCTGGTGCAATTAACCCGACGAAACACGTGCTGCGCGCGTGCCTCGGGCACTCAGGGACCCAAATGTGAGAAAAATAAGTTCTGAGGGTCTTTTGGTAACAGGTACCAAAAGCCCAAGGGCTTATCTGCAAATAACCCAATATATAACGCACATGCTCAATTAAAATACGCACAGGGGTATAAATGCAAATAAACAAAAACTTTCATTCAATTGATAACAACCAGAACTACAGGGTAGATAATGTAAAAAGCCCAGAAGAGCATGTGTCGATGCACGTGTCAGACCACACACAGGGGCATAATAGTAAATACACGCAAGCATCAGGGTCTCTATGCAAATATCCCAAAAACTAAACAACTAAACTAACTAATTACAGGACTAAATACGAAATGAAATAAACAGAAGGGCCTAAGGGTAAATTACCCTTTATTAATGGAGCGGCTGGATGGATGCCACGTGTAGCATCTAACGGTGGCGAACGACAGGGGCTCCAATGCTACGCTCCTCGGGGTGATCCAACGGCGGGGGCTAGTCCACGTGGTGCATCGGACGGTGTAGGGCGCAGGTGGCTAACCCTCAAGCATCGGACGGTCCTGATCTCTCCTCCTCCAGATCGAACGGTGACTGCTGCTCCAGCACGGACGGTCCAGATGCAAACTGGAGCGGGAGGGTTGATCGGACGGCGGCTGAAGGTCGAGGAAGAACAGGTGGCCGGCGAAGTTCGCCGGCCCAGTGCGTGCGCTCCTGACCTCCCCTGCTGCGCCTGAAGATCGGAGAAGCTCCGGCGTGGTGATGCGCAACTGCTGGTGGCCTCCGATGGCCCAGCCGAGCTCTGAGGAGCTCCGGCAAAGTCAGCGGAGGCGAGGCTCCTGGCCTGAATGACCCAAGCCCTCAGATGGGCTTGGTAGTACCTGCGAAGACGACCAAGAGACTCACGGGTCGAGGGCAAACTGCCTCAACCTGGTTAGGCGGAGTGACGGTGAACGAAGGGGGCAATATGGGCGAGCTCCGACGAAGGGGGGACGGTGGAGCTCGAATCCCAGCTCCTGTGCGAGCTGGGTTGGATGGGGATATGGAGAAGGTGCGCGGGAAGGAGGCGAGGGCGATGGTGAAGCCCGATGATCGATTGGGGGTCGGTCGTGGACGGAATCGACGATGGACGGCGGAGCGGCGATTTGGGGGTAATGGGAAATCAACGAAAAGGGAAAGCCTAAGAGGTTACCTAGGTGGACGAGGAGACTGGGGATGAGCTTGCGCAGCTCTGGGTCGTCACCTCGAGGAGCGTCTCCCTCCGAGGCTCGATGCTCCTGCAGGTGGCGGAGCAAGGCGGCGATGCTCGCCGGATCAGTGGTCTCTCTTCCTCTCCTCGCTTCGACAGCACCGGACGCGAGCTGTCTCTCTCGCGCACACACTGGAGCTCACTGGGGGTGGAATCAAATGACCAAAGATGAGATTTGAGGTGGCGGAGCTCGAGCTAAATATGGGTGCGGGTCCGGCTAGAAGAGGTCGGGTAGGGCGATCGAGCACGCGGATCCCGATGTGGATACCCCGGCGAGGGTCTCGGATGTAGCATTAAGGAGTCGGACCCGGGGTTTAGGTGGTAGGCGATCGGGTTTAGCGGGGAAAAATCCGAGAAGATGGGTACCCGCTAAGGACTCGTGTGAAGTGGTCCTGGGGGGGGGGGTAGTTGACCGGGCGGTCAACAATCCCCAGGACCAATGAGAAAAGGCCACGTGGCTGGAATTTGAAATTAAAATTAAGGGTAGCAAATGATCGATTTAGTGAAAACTTAAAACATGAAATATTTTTATTTTATTTTTTTCTATTTTAAATGATTTTTAATAATTTTTTCGAAATAAAAATAAGGTATATACATAATATGTTATATATAGGTATATGTACACTATATAGGGTTTTTGATTTTTGATTTTTTTAATTATTATTTTTATGCAATTTCATTCCCATTTTTTATTTTATTTATTTATTTTATAAAATAAGGAATAAAAGGATATTTTTATTTCATTTTTATTATTTATATACATAGGTGAAATAAATACATATATACATTTATATACATGGTATATTTACAATATATTTTTTGTGTTTTTAATTTTGTTATTTTTATTTTGTTTTTGTTTTAATTGTTTTTATTTTGTTTATTTACACTATATAATATAGAATATTTACAAAAAATTTAGAAATTAACTTTATTTATTTATAAGGTTAAATAAAGATAAAGGTGGTTCTATGTATAATGTGATCATGTACAAGTTGTGTTTTTGTTTTCTTTTTAATTTTTAAATTTTTGTTTTGATTTTATATTTATAAATATATATAAATATTTACAAGCCTATTTTTGTGAGGAAAATACTTTTATTTTATTTGCATAAATATTTACACACATGAGCCCCTATCTCCCTCTACTTTGGCCTTTATGCGGTCAGGCCCATGCTGAGCCCTCCCTTGGGTTAGGTTGCTCAATATTTATTCTAAATATTTCCCTCTTTTTCTTTTTAATCTTTATTCTTTTATTTTTGCACAAAAACATGCTAATTATAGGTTTTTACACAATGCATGCTTTTGTAATTATTTGTATTTATACATATCTACATGCATTTGCAAAGGTTTTTGTAGCTAAAATATAAGAATAAAGAGTGATGAATGAGTATTCATCACCCCCCCTATACTTAACTTTGCTAGTCCCTTAGCAAACACTTATTTGAAAAAGAAGTGAAAAAGAAATAAAGAAAAAGAAAAAGAGAATGTATATGGATCAAGGCTGATTATTAAACTTGCCTTCATTAAATTAAGGTATGGAGCTCGATCAGATCTTTGGATTATTAATGTGTCGGAACCTTATTTGGACTTAAGTCTAAAACTCAACAGCCTCTAAGTTCCACTATTCTATAACCAAGACTCCTCAATGCTCCAGATCAGAACAAGTCATCAATACAAACCCTGAAGACCATGAATCTTTTCTTGTCCTGTGAAAGTGAGGTCTAAGCTCTCCACCTCAGAAATGGCAACTTGACAACCCTCCCCAACAAGGTAACTCTATGACCTCAATCTGGCCACTCTTTCCTCGAGGAGCGGGGTATTCCCTTCTAAGTTCAAGTTCAACCGGCTCAAGAAGAGGAGGAAGAAGAGAATGGGTCAAGGCCAGTGTAGCCAAGTACCCTTGGGAGCTTGACCAGTGTAGCCAAGTCTCCCTGCTGCAAGCTACATCAGGTGGATCATGAAACCAAGCTTTACTTATTGCACTCTATATACATACTCCGGTGGGATTATCATTTTCTCTCAGACCCACCACTTTTTTGGAGTTTTTTTTTCAAGTGCATCTATACAATATATACATGTGCAGCATATGTACAAGGAGTTTTTCCTCTTGAGCCAGTAGACTATCCCTCTTTTGAAGCTTTATCGCAACCCACAACTCCCGTCGTTAGACCTCATGGCAACCAGACCAAGTTGAGACGCACTTCCTTCACTAAAAGAAGAAGAGAGGTTTCGCCTAGAAGTACTACCCTCATATGCTACCCCAAGTCAAGGAAGACTGCCTCCTCACCACCTCATCCGTAGAGAGCTCGGTGCATAGTGCTGGTGTCCAAGTAAAGCCATAATCTATATGAGTCATGTGTTGTTGTTAAGTGCTCTACTTAGGCTCATTGAGATGACATGTGATCATAGCCTAGTGGACTCAAAGAATTAAGTCACCATGGACCTGAAAAGCCTTAAACCTAAGCCCTATAAGGTTCCTCTTAGAAGTTAGGTCGATTAAGATCTTAATCAAGCTCCATTTCTCAATTTGATTCCAGGCTAGTTTAAATGTCAACTATCATCCAGAAAAAATATATACATATGTACAAAAGATGCTATTTACACAAATTTTACAAACATGCAAAATTTTTGAAAAATGTTTTGAAATCATGTATGGATGATGCATGAAGTGCAAGTTTTTTGCAAAAAGATATTTACACAAATTTACACAAGATTTTTGCAAACTTTTGATTTTCAAAACATTTTGGAAAAATTTTGTATTATATACATAATTTTGATACAAAAATATTTACACAAACTTTACACAAAAGATTTTTGAAATCATTTTTACAAAAATAATTTGTACAGTAGCTATTTATGTGCAAATAAAAGAAGTTTATGTACATGAAAACTTTTAATTTTTGAGGTTTTTAGCCATTTTATTTATTAACACACTCATACAAAGTACGAGTTATGGCTAAAGTATATATGAAATATATACACACCCCCCCTATACTTAGCTCGAACGATGTCCTCAAAGTCAAGAGCGATGAAGAAGACATAACTCGTGCTAGGTATAGGGAAGTGAAAAGAAAAGCTATATACAAAGATGAATGAATGAAATAGAAAAGTCAAGAGTGTCTCGGGTCTTCCCCCTATACTTAGGATCAAGCAATCCTAAGTATAGCAGGCT
Organism: Ottelia alismoides; assembly: GCA_037367405.1. Taxonomy (NCBI): domain Eukaryota; kingdom Viridiplantae; phylum Streptophyta; class Magnoliopsida; order Alismatales; family Hydrocharitaceae; genus Ottelia; species Ottelia alismoides. Next base: position 377,107 of record JAZKJV010003976.1, read on the forward strand.
GTATACTAAGAGAAAAACCGAGTGGAGAATGTACAGGGTCTACCCCCCCATACTTAGGGTGAAATATCCCTAAGTATAGGCAGTAAAAACAGGGGTAGACAGAAACAAAAGAAATACCCAAAGGTCTCACATCCCCCCTATACTTAGGGTAAAGTGCACCCTAAGTATAGCATAATCAAAAGATGAAGAAAGGGATGTGGGACTAAAGAATGAAGTGATATAGACATCTGGATCTATACAAGGCGGAGGAACAGTGAAACTCAGGCGTGAGATGCATTAGATGTGAGTCAAAAGACCTTATCTCACGTAAAATGAATCGGGGCAAGATCAACGACCCACGGCTCATGATCTAGAAATGGCTTGAGCCGCTGGTCGTTCACTCGAAAGGTACTCTCAGAAGACAACTCGGATATATCAATGCTACCGTTGTCATGTACCTTTATGACCAAGTAGGGTCCCTTCCATTTGCTCTATAGCTTCCCTGGAAACAAACGAAGCCTCGCATCAAACAGCCATACTCTCAGTCCAATCTCAAAATGCTTGTGGCTGATATGAGAATCATGCCACTCCTTCACTCTCTCCTTATACTGTAGGCTGTTTGAGAAAGCAGTATCTCTAAGCTCTTCCAGGGCGGCTAACTCTGCCCTCCTCTGGTCTCCCATACCATCTGGATCCATAAGAATATCTGTAACTGCCCAAAGTGACTTGTGCCTTAGCTCAACAGGTAAATGGCACGGCTTACCATATACGAGGCGAAAGGGAGATGTGCCCAATGGAGTCTTGAAAGACGTCCTATATGCCCATAAGACCGAGTCCAAAAGCTGTGACCAATCCTTTCGGTCAGGGCGGATGACTTTCTGCAATATCGTCTTGATCTCCCTATTCGACACCTCGGCTAGACCATTCGTCTGTGGATGGTAAGGTGTAGCAACACGATGGTCTATACCGAACTCGCTAGCAAGGGCCTTCACCTGGTCGTTGATGAAATGAGACCCCCCATCAGAAATCAGAACTCGTGGGACCCCGAACCGCGTGATGATGTGCTTCCTCAAAAATCTGCAAACTGTCCTCGCATCAGCGGCTCTGGCGGGGATGGCCTCAACCCAACGACTAACGTAATCCACGGCCAACAGAATGTACTCAAATCCCTGACTCTTAGGGAATGGACCCATGAAATCGATGCCCCATGCGTCAAAAATCTCACAGAAGTGAATGGGCTGCATCGGCATCATATCACGCTGTCCACAAGTGCCCATCCTCTGACAGTCAGTACACCTCTTCACGAATTCATCAGAGTCCTTGAAGAGGGTAGGCCACCACAAGCCAGATTGGAGCACTTTCTGTGCCGTTCTCCCAGAATGATGTCCTCCTTCCTCAAGCTTGTGGCAGTAAGTGAGGATGCTATGGTGTTCCTCCTGAGGAATACACCGACGCCAGACGCTATCCCCTCCTTCGTGGTAAAGGATGGGATCCTCCCAGTGGTAGGACTTGGCCTTCACAAGGAAGGTCTCAAGTCTCTGCATGGGCCAATCTTGTGGGACTTTCCCAGCAACGAGAAAGTTCACAATATCGGCATACCACGGGAGTGAGGCGATAGTAAGGATCGCCTCATCTGGGAAGGTATCTCGAATGGGATCAATCTTCTCAGACTCCTCAGGCTGCTCTAAACGGGAGAGATGATCCGCCACCACATTCTTGACTCCAGGCTTATCCTTAATCTCAATGTCGAACTCCTGGAGTAGAAGGATCCATCTAGTGAATCTGGCCTTGGCATCCTTCTTTGCCATGAGGTACCTGATGGAGGTGTGATCTGTGTACAAAGTCACCCTAGATCCAATGATATAAGATCAAAACTTATCTAGGGCAAACACTACGGCTAGCATCTCCTTCTCTGTGATCGTGTAATTCCGCTGGGCGGAATCCAATGTGCGGCTAGCGTAGTGGATAGCAAACGGGACTCCATCCCTCCTCTGTCCCAGCACTGCCCCTACGGCAAAATCGGAGGCATCCGTCATGATCTCGAATGGGAGAGACCAATCAGGCGGCTGGAGGACAGGAGCCTCAATCACACACTGCTGGAGAGTCGCAAAGGACGAAAGACACTTGTCATCGACAAGGAACTTGGTGTCTTTCGTCAAGAGGTCAGTCAACGGCCGGGCAATCCTGCTGAAGTCCTGAATAAATCCCCTATAAAATCCAACGTGCCCCAGGAATGACCGTAGCTGCCTCAAATTGGACGGTGGTGTGAGTTTCCTAATGACATCAACCTTGGCCGGATCAACCTCCATGCCCCTGTTGGAGATGATGTGGCCAAGCACCGTCCCTTGAGTCACCATGAAGTGACTCTTCTCCCAAGATAGAACCAAATGGTACTCAATACATCGTTGGAGTACTCGGTCTAGGCAGTCAAGACAAGAGTCGAATCCGTCGCCATAGACCGAGAAATTGTCCATGAAGACCTCCAAACACTCCCCTACCATGTCCGAAAAGATCGACAGCATGCACCTCTGAAAAGTAGCAGGGGCATTGCATAGCCCAAATGGCATGCGTCGAAAGGCATATGTACCAAAGGGACAGGTAAAGGTGGTCTTCTCCTGATCCTCAGGAGCGATGGCCACCTGGTTGTAGCCCGAGTACCCATCCAGGAAGCAATAATGGCTCTTCCCTGCCAGTCTCTCAATGATCTGGTCAATAAAAGGCAGGGGAAAATGATCCTTCTTGGTGGCCTGGTTGAGTCTCCTGTAGTCAACACAGACCCTCCAAGAGGTGGGTACGCGTGTAGCAAATTCCTCTCCCGACTTACTGATCACAGTCGTGATGCCCGTCTTTTTGGGCACCACATGCAAGGGGCTAACCCACTTGGAGTCGGAAATGGGATAAATGAAGTCTGCACTCCACCATTTTGATATTTCCTTCATCACGACCTCTCTCAGGTTAGGGTTCAGTCGCCGCTGGAACTCACGCGACGGCTTCGCCTCCTCCTCGAGATAAATATGGTGGGAGCACACTGATGGACTAATCCCATGGAGATTTGCTACGCTCCATCCGATTGCCTTGCGGTTCTTTTCAAGAACCCCATCAAACGGGATTCTTGCTCTCCAGTCAGATCGGCGGAGATGATGACTGGGTACATCTCAGGTTCGCCCGCAAGTTACCGATACTTCAGCGAAGTAGGGAGCGGCTTCAGCTCTGGACAGCTGGGTGCTGGCAAATCTGGCCTCGGAAGAAGGTGCATGAATGCTGCTAAGTCTGCCAAATCTGCCTGGGAGAAAGAATACGAGCTCTCGTAAACTGGATCTGGAGGAGGCTGCTCAACTGTGCTGTCTCTGATCTGCTCTGCCTCTACCTCCTCCTCATCTATAGGCTCCGGTGGACTCATGTCTGGCATCTGGTCATCACAATCTGCCCAATCAGACTCTGAATCTGAGGGATCTGCATCAAACAAGGTGGCATCAATACCACCATCGCACAAGGTGGCCTCAGCACCACCATCACTAGAAACCGTGTCGCGGTCAAGAACCGGCTCTGCTGCCTCTGTAGTATCCTGGACCAGGGTTGTGCTCTCCAAGCTCTCCTCTGCTGTCATCTCTGCATCAGTGGTGTCTGGAAATGAGAGGATGGCCTGTGCTGAAGGGTCTGCCCATGCTGCCTCATCATCTGTGATCACAAAATCACAGTCCTGGTGGATGTCTAGCCCGGCCTCTGTCAGCTGCTCTGTATCTGTGCTAGTCTCTGAGCATGCTCTCTCTCTGGCTATGTAGTCCTCGACCGTCTCTATTTGTACACTCTCGCCCTCGACGCGAAAGTATACCTTCCCGCTATCATGATCAGTCACCGCCTTGGCTGTGGCCAAGAACGGACGACCGAGGATGATGGGGGTATCGGCCACTGAGTCAGGGATCTCCATGTCCAACACTACGAAGTCCACGGGGAATTGCAGGCCCTGAATAGTGACGATAACGTCTCGCAACAACCCCTTCGGCCTCTTGACAGATCGATCAACAAACTGAAGGATTGTCCTGCTCTGTCTAAGAGTGCCCAACTCGAAGCGGTCGAGAAGGGATGCCGGAAGGAGGTTGATAGACGATCCGCTATCCAATAGAGTCCGGTCGAACCTCTGCTCACTAATCTGGCATCTGACATACGGGGCTCTTGAATCTGGCCTCTTGGCTGGTAGACGGTTCTGGATCGCGAAGCACGTGGCTTTCGTCAGCACATGTATCTCTGAATGGTGGTTCCTCCTCCTCCTTCTGACTGTGGTCCTGTCTCTCAAAGATCGCTGAAGAAGGGGGATGTGCTGCAAAGCCTCCTGAAGGGTCAGCTGTATGTGAAATCTGTCGATCATGCTCTGGCTGAACTCCTCCTGCTCTCTCTTTTTTGGGTCTTTTTCTCTTTTCTTCCCCTTCCCCATCTGAAGGGCTCTAGGGAAGGGGATCACAGGGTCCTTCGCAGATGAAGGACTAGGAAGAGGTCTAGACGGCTCGACGGCTGGATCCGCACATACATCAATCACCACAGTGGGACCAAAAGAAACTAAACTTTTTCCTTTATTCACAACAGTGTTCTGAGGTACATCAACAGAAGGAAAAACAACATCTCTATCAAAACGAACACCGGTGGCCTCAGTACCGCGAGCTGGCTCTACTACCGGACGTCTCGCGGCCTCAGTACCGCGGGCTGGCTCGGCTACTCTGGTGGCATCAGCACCACCTCCTCGAACTGGTGAAGCGGCGGCCTCAGTACCGCCGGTGGAATCAGCATCCTTGGTGGCATCAGTACCACCATCATCATCGTGTGCGGCCTCAGTACCGCTCTCCTCCTCCTCAACTGGCGTCCTGGGTGGATTCTCGAGTCGTCGCTCAGATGAGGCGCCGCCTGCTGGTGCTCTACCGCTCCTAAGTGTACCAAAATCAGCATCAAATAGATCTGAAGACATATCATCAAATGGATCACTAGGAGTGGCATGCTCAGTGGAAACTACCTGCTCAGATTTCCTCTTCAGGCTGTTCGGATTCGGCTCTGTCTGTGCAGGGATGGCGGCCTTCCCTCTCATCAGGTCCCGCATCTCCTGGCGGAACTCGTCCATCTCCCGTCTGAAAGTAGCCTGCTGATCTGTGAGGATGCGGGCTATGTCATCCAAGGCGGGGCTCTCATGGGAGCCCGACGGGTAGCCTCTCTGGTGCTGAGACTGCTGGAACTGGTGCTGCTGGTGCTGAGAGGGGTAGGAGGTAGGATGCTGCTGTTGGTGTGGCTGGTGAGCCTGCTGCTCACGTCTCCAAGACTGTCCCTGCTGCTGATAGGGACGAGGAATGAAGGATGACTGCTGGTGTGGCTGGTAGGCTGGGGGCTGCTGCTGCTGGTGATCCCTCTGCTGGCCATACTGCCCTCCCTGACCGGATGACTGCTGCTGGGCCTGGGTACCTCCACTCCCCCACCTGAATCCGGGATGGTCTCGTCGGATCCCAGGCTGGGGACGGTCATACCAAATCCCGTTGACATCCATCAACGGTTCTGCATCGTACTGGGCTGGCGGGAGTACTGCCAGAGGCTGATCCGGCTGGTATACCACCATCTGCAGGTCTGGAGATGGTGGTGACTGGTAAGAGGGCTGCTGCAGCCGGTATGGCTCCGCCTGTACAAGATGAACCTGTCTAGGCTGCTGAAAGGAGCTGGAGCGCTGGGACGAGCTGTTGCAGCCGCCGGTATCGCCTCGCGACTGAAGACGGGGCTGGGAAGCCGTCTGTGCCTCTTGGAGACACATGAGCTGGGTCTTCATGTCGCTCAGAGTCTGTGCCATCTGCTCCATCTGAGTGATGCCCTGGCACTGCTTCTTCTCGATCAGCTCCATGCGGTCCAACTTCTCGCTGATGATACCCATATCCGCAGCGGATGACTCTGCCTGTGCTGCTGCAACTGCGGATGAACTGGATGGATCGGCATCGACCCGTGCTATCCTCTGGTACTGCACGGATCCTGGCTGCTGCTGGGGTCTCCCCTGAGTGTACAACCGGGTCTGGGACATCACCGTATAGTTCTCGGCCATCTCCTCGAAGATGGCCCAGACCTGGTCGTGATCCTTGGCGAAATAGGACCCGCCACAAGAAGCATTCACCAGGCCCTGGAGCTCTGGTGTCAGCCCGCTGAAGAAGCTCTGCACAAGGTTCGGCTTCGAGATATCATGGTGCGGGCATCGGTCTGTGAGCTCACGGAACCTCTCCCATGCCTCATGGAATTGCTCGTTGGGGAGCATGGAGAAGTTGCTGATCAGGGCCCTCGCTGCATTGGTCCGCCCGAGTGGATAGTACTTGTTCAAGTACTCGGTGTGGAGCTGCTCCCAGGTGTAAACAAACTTCCCCAAATGCTTCAGCCAGGTGGCTGCTCTGTCTGCTAGGGAGAAGGGGAAGGCGATCATCCGAATCGTATCCTGGTCCACATGGCGGTCGTGGACAGTACTGCAGATCATCAAGAACTCCTAGAGGTGGAGATGGGGCTCCTCGGTGGCAAGTCCGTGAAAACGGGGAAGCATCTGCAGGGTGTTCGGGGGGAACTTAAAGTCCCCTACGATAGCAGGTACCACCACCCAATGATGCATCAGTGTAGATCCGGGGTTGTGCAACTCCTGCATCGGTCTCGGTGGTCCTCCTACCACGGCAGCTGCCGCTGCGGCGGCGGCTGCTGCTGCTGCTGCTGCGGCTGCTGCGGCTCGTGCCTCTGCATCTGGTCCGTCCTCATGCTCGCTCTGATCTCTCTCTGCTCTGAGTCGCTCCAACTCTCTCCTCATCTCAATCATGAATGCTCCCTGATCCCTCAGCTGCTGCTGCACTGTCTCTAACGAGGCGATCAGGGTGGAGTTGATCGCTCCCTGGTCCATCACGATGTGCTCTGTCCTGGAGCGGTCCTCTGAACTACCGGCCATGACGTCTGCAAAATCAAATGAGCCATACTCAGGTGCTGTCAAATCTGATATTCTCTCCGCTGGCTCATATCTCTCAGAACCGAAAGAAAGGGGGTCAAGGGGGAACAGGGCGGAATCATACTCGGGCTCGGAGAACTGGTCTAGGCTCTCGCGGGCCAACCTAGATGATTGGGTAGACGTGCCCGAAAGCGGAGCAGCCAGAGGCTGCCTAAGAGAGCGTCTACCCGTCATCGTGATCTGGTCGAGTAGTGCGGATGGGATCTGGAGAAACTATGATCAGAATGCAAACCCCCAGTTCACCAACGCAACGCAAGCTGAAGACCGTAAAAGCTCGGTCAAATTATCTTGTCAATTTTTATTAGGTGAACACACAAGATATTAGAGCGCTTACGTGACCTGTTAGGATACCCGATACTATTCCAATCGACTGGCCCGCACGGAAGAGTCGGTAGTCAGCTGGAAATAGCACCGGAGGGCTCTACCTAGGGTGCGGGTCACTCTCTCGCGCAATCAAACCAAACAAGGAGGGAGTTGCTCTCCCCAAGACAAATTTTTAAGGTTAGCGCCTTTTAGGGTCAATAGTTGATAAGCGATCCGAGCGACCAAGGTAAAGGTACTAAATAGGTCGTTGCGACCTCGATCACTCAGATGCACTTAATCAAGAAAAATCGGACCACTAATAGAAATAAATAAAATCGATCAAACAAGGCAAGCGGTCCTGCTAAATGTTTAACCTGCTATAGCTCCCAGGGTCGAACTCGAGGAGCACGGGTTGGCCAAAGGCCTACGAAGTAGTAAAAATGAAATAAAATAAAGACAAAATGTTTTTAGTGATTTTTAATGATTTTTATATTTTTATGAGTTTTTAATATGTGGAGAAAATAAAAGAAAACAAAGACAAACACACTTTAGCAATTTATTTAATGCATCAAAAACCAAGCAAAAATTCAAACAAAAATATTTTTATGTTTTTTAGGTTTTTTAGTGTTTTTGGTTAATTTTTGAAATTTTTCTGATATGTATTTTATTTTCTAAAAATCAAACAGTAGCAAAGAAACAAGGTACTATCCAGCCAAGCCTAAAGTCCCTAGATAAAATATCTAAGAACCTCAAAAGGGCCTGGAGGTATTTTTCCTGTAAACTAGGTAAAACAAGGAAAATTTGAGTACCAAAATTATTGTTTTTGGGTTTTTAAATTATTTACTATAATATTTATGGGTTTTTAGGTGTTTTTAAGTTTTTACGGTTTTTAATCAGTGAAAAATAGCCAAAATTGGCTAGAAAATAAAGGAACACAAAATAAACAGTACCTAATTTTTATAGAATTTTTGAGGGGGTTTTTATATTTTTTTTGGGGTTTTTAAAACTAGACAGTGGCTAAAATGATGGTTTTTGAATTTTTAAAAATAACAAATAAACTCAAAAATGTCCTCAAAACTTCTCAAAAATCCTACAACATGGCAGGAGCCATGTGTCAAATTTTCATCGAATTTGGAGGTGATTTGATATTTTATTCAAAAATCACAAGAGGGCATTGTGCACAGGGACTGAAGTGCAAATACCCTAAGTTCTGGGGGTCCAGGTGCAAAATACCCAGCAAATCACGTGCGCGGCGCGTGCCTGGGGCACTCAGGGACCTATTTGTAAAGAAAACAAGTCCCGAGGACCTATTGGTAACTCGTACCAAAAGTCCAGGGGGCTATGTTGCAAATTACCCACAAATAAACGCACATGCAAAATTAAACCATTCACAGGGGCATCGATGCAAATACTAAAAAGTTTTCATTCATTTATAAACATCCAGAACTACAGGGGCTAAGTTGCAATTACACCAATAAAACACGTGACGAAGCACGTGGCTCACACAGGCAGGGGCATAAATGCAAATAAACTAAAGCTCATGGTCCATTGTGCAAATTAACCTCAAACTAAACTACGGAATTAAATATTTACAGGACTAACACTAAAAGCATAAAAGAAAAGGGGGCCTAAGACAATTTACCCCTTATTTAACGTCGAGGCCGGATGATTGACGCGTGGCGAATCTGACGGCTGAGGACGAAGGCGCCTTTATCCTTTCGAACGATGGCCGGATCGACGTCTGAGGAAGAGGCACGTGGCAGATCTGACGGCCACGGGTGGCTGGTGCCTCCCTCTCTCTGCTCTGACGGTCAAGATCAACCCTCTGGATGATCGGACGGTGACTGCAGCTCCGTGGATGAATGGACACGATGTAGCCTGGAGCGCCGAGGTCAATCTGACGGTCGGCGAGGATCCTGGAAGAACAGTTGGCCGGCGAGTTTCGCCGGCCTCGTGCGAGCACTTGGATCCTCCCCTGCTGCCTCTGGAGATCGGAGAAGGTCCGCGATGAAGCTCCGCAGCTGATGGTCGGCTCTGATGGTCCAGCCGAGCCCTGGAGGGCTCCGGCGAGGTCGGCGGAGGAGAAGCTCCTGGCCCGGAAGACTCGAGCCCTCAGATGGGCTCGCAATGACCTGAAAAGGGAACCAGGAGATTCGCGGGTCGAGGGCAAAGTGCCTCGACCCGGTTAGGCGTCGTGGAGGGGACCGGTGGGGCGAGATGGGCGAGCTCCGGCGAAGCGATGGACGGAAGAGCTCGAACCCCAGCTCCTGTGCGAGCTGGGTTGGATGGGGGTATGGAGAAGGTGCGCGGAGGGAAGGCGGAGATGAATATGGATTCCGATGATCGAATGGGTGCGCGAGATGGTCGGAATCGACGAAAACGGCGGCGGCACGAATTGGGGCAAAATGGAAATTGAAGGAAAGGGCGAAGCTAAGGGATTACCTGGGTGGTGAAGTAGACTGGGCTGGAGCTGGGGAAGCTCCCGGTCGTAGCCTCTAGGGTCGTCTGGGCCCGAGGCTCAGAGCTCGCACCAATGGCGGAGCTACGGCGGAGCTACTCGCCGGATCAATGGTCCGTCCACTCTCTCCTCGCTGCGACACGGCCAACCTGGAGCTGTCACCTCGGGGGTAGCTGTGGAGGTCACGGGATGAAGAATGGAGAGCCAAAGATGACGCGGGAAGGCGGCTGAGCTCACGATTTATATGGCTAGGGGTCCGAAAAGAGGGGGTCCGGGCAAGCTCAGGAGCGCGCGGATCCCAAGGGAGCGGCTCCGGCGAGGATGCCGGATGCAAGGAGGACGATTCGGACCCGGGGGTTGGCGGGTTGGTGATCGGGCTGAGCGGGTATTAAATGGAGAAGTCGGGTTGGTCGCTCAAACCCATGGGAGGTGGTCCTGGGGGGGCCAGTTGACCGGGCGGTCAACATCCCCAGGACCCAATGAGGATGGGCCACGTGGCCGGATTTTAAAGCTTAAATTCAAGGTAGCTAGGGCCCGATTTTGTAAAAACTCAAAATACAAACTATTTTTATTTTATTTTTTTCTATTTTTTGGTGATTTTTAATTAATTTTTGGAAATAAAAAATAGTGCTATATACATAATATGTACTATATATAGGTATATACAATATATATATAGTTTTGATTTTTGATTTTTTAATTATTTTTGTACAATTTTATTCCTATTTTATATTTTATTTATTTATAGAATAAAATGAGGAATAAAAGGGTATTTTTATTTGGTTTTTATTATTTATGTACATAGGTAGAATAAATAGTTATGTACATCTATATACATGATATATATACAATGTATTTTTGTATTTTTGATTTTGTTATTTTTATTTGATTTTTGTTTTAATTCTTTTTATTTTATTTATTCACAAAATATAACATAAAATATTTGCAAAAAGTTTAGAAAGTAACTTTATTTATAAGGTTGAATAAATATAGGAGTATGGTCTATGTACATGGGGAAAGGGTATTTTTGAACTTTTTGATTTTTAGCTTTTTATTTTATTATTTTTTTAATATTTTCTAAATATATTATGTACAAGCATATTTTTGGGTGAGGAAAATATAATCTTATTTATTTACACCAATATTTACACATGAGCCCCTATCTCCCTCTACTTTGGCTTTTATGCGGTCAGGCCCATGCTGAGCCCTCCCTTGGGTAAGGTTGCTCAATATTTATTCTAAATATTTCCCTCTTTTTCTTTTTAATCTTTATTCTTTTATTTTTGCACAAAAACATGCTATTTATAGGTTTTTACACAATGCATGCTTTTGCTAATTTTTCCTATTTACAAGTATCTACATGCATTTGCATAGGTTTTTGTAGCTAAAATATAAGAATAAAGAGTGATGAATGGGTATTCATCACCCCCCTATACTTAACTTTGCTAGTCCCTTAGCAAACACTTATTTGAAAAAGAAGTGAAAAAGAAAGAAAGAAAAAGAAAAAGAGGATGTACATGGATCAAGGTTGATTATTAAACTTGCCTTCATTAAATTGAGGTATGGAGCTTAATCAGATCTTTGGATTATTAATGTGTCGGAACCTTATTTAGACTTAAGCTTAAAACCTAACAGCCTCTAAGTTCCACTAATCTATAACCAAGACTCCTCAATGCTCCAGATCAGAACAAGTCATCAATCACAAACCCTGAAGACCATGAATCTTTTCTTGTCCTGTGAATGTGAAGTCTAAGCTCTCCACCTCAGAAATGGCAACTTGACAACCCTCCCCAACAAGGTAACTCTATGACCTCAATCTGGCCACTCTTTCCTCGAGGAGCGGGGTATTCCCTTCTAAGTTCAAGTACAACCGGCTCAAGAAGAGGGGGAAGAAGAAGAGAATGGGTCAAGGCCAGTGTAGCCAAGTACCCTTGGGAGCTTGACCAGTGTAGCCAAGTCTCCCTGCTGCAAGCTACAACAGGTGGATCATGAAACCAAGCTTTGCTTATTGCACTTATATACATCCTCCGGTGGGATTATCATTTTCTCTCAGACCCACCACTTTTTTTGGAGTTCTTTTCCTTTTTGCACATTTTTTTTTCAAGTGCACCTGTACAACATATACATGTGCAGCATATATACAAGGAATTTTTCCTCTTGAGCCAGTAGACTATCCCTCTTTTGAAGCTTTATTGCAACCCACAACTCCCGTCGTTAGACCTCATGGCAACCAGACCAAGTTGAGACGCACTTCCTTCACTATAAGAAGAAGAGAGGTTCCGCCTAGAAGTACTACCCTCATATGCTACCCCAAGCCAAGGAAGACTGCCTCCTCACCACCTCATCCGTCGAGAGCTCGGTGCATAGTACTGGTGTCCAAGTAAAGCCATAATCTATATGAGTCATGTGTTGTTGTTAAGTGCTCTACTTAGGCTCATTGAGATGACATGTGATCATAGCCTAGTGGACTTCAAGAATTAAGTCACCATGGACCTGAAAAGCCTTAAACCTAAGTCCTATAAGGTTCCTCTTAGAATTAGGTGGATTAAGATCTTAATCAAGCTCCATTTCTCAATTTGATTCCAGGCTAGTTTAAATGTCAACTATCATCCAGAAAAACTATATACATATGTACAAAAAGATGCTTATTTACACAAATTTTATAAACATGCAAAATTTTTGAAAAATGTTTTGAAATCATGAATGATGATGCATGAAGTGCAAGTTTTGCAAAAAGATATTTACACACATTTACACAAGATTTTTGCAAACTTTTGATTTTCAAAACATTTTGGAAAAATTTTGTACTATATACATAATTTTGTTACAAAAATATTTACACAAGCTTTACACAAAAGATTTTTGAAATCATTTTTTACAAAAATAGTTTGTACACTAGCTATGTATGTGCAAATAAAAGAAGATTATGTACATGAAAATTTTTAATTTTTGTGATTTTTAGCCATTTTTATTTATTAACACACTCACACAAAGTACGAGTTATGGCTAAAGTATATATGAAATATATACACACCCCCCTATACTTAGCCTCGAACGATGTCCTCGGAGTCAAGAGCGATGAAGAAGACATAACTCGTGCTATGTATAGGGAAGTGAAAGAACGACTATACAAAAGGGAAATGAAAAGTCAAGAGGGACTCAGGTCTCCCCCCCTATACTTAGGATTAAATAATCCTAAGTATAGCAGGCTGTATACTAAGGGAAAACCTGAGTGCAGAATGTACAGGGTCTACCCCCCCTATACTTAGGGTGAAATATCCCTAAGTATAGGCAGCAAAAACAGGGGTAGACAGAAACAAAAGAAATACCCGAAATGTCTCACATCCCCCCTATACTTAGGGTAAAGTGCACCCTAAGTATAGCATGATCACAAGATGAAGAAGGGATGTGGGACTAAAGAATGTGGTGATATGGACATCTGGATCTATATACAGCGGAAGATCAGTGAACTCAGGCGTGAGATGCATTAGATGTGAGTCAAAGACCACATCTCACGCAAAATGAATAGGGGCAAGATCAACGACCCGCGGCTCATGATCTAGAAATGGCTTGAGCCGCTGGCCGTTCCACTCGAAAGGTACTCTCAGAAGACAACTCGGATATGTCGATGCTACCATTGTCGTGTACCTTTCGAACCAGATAAGGTCCTTTCATTTGCTCTGTAGCTTCCCTGGAAATAATCTAAGCCTCGCATCAAACAGCCATACTCTCTGTCCAATCTCAAAATGTTTGTGGCTGATATGAGAATCATGCCACTCCTTGACTTTCTCCTTATAATGTAGGCTGCTCGAGAAAGCTGCATCTCGAAGCTCCTCCAGGGCAGCTAGCTCTGCCCTTCTCTGGTCTCCCATACCATCTGGATCCATGATAATATCTGTAACTGCCCAAAGTGACTTGTGCCTCAGCTCAACAGGTAAATGGCATGGCTTGCCATACACGAGGCGAAAGGGAGATGTGCCCAAAGGTGTCTTGAAAGACTTCCTATATGCCCACAAGACCGAGTCCAAAAGCTGTGACCAATCCTTTCGGTCAGGCGGACGACTTTCTGCAGAATAGTCTTGATCTCCCTATTCGACACTTCGGCTAGACCATTCGTTTGTGGATGGTAAGGTGTAGCAACACGATGATCTATGCCGAACTCGCTAGCAAGTGCCTTCACCTGGTCGTTGATGAAGTGAGATCCCCCATCAGAAATCAGAACTCGTGGAACCCCGAACCGCGTGATGATATGCTTCCTTAAAATCTGCAAACTATCCTCGCATCAGCGGCTCGGGCGGGGATAGCCTCCACCCAACGACTCACATAATCTACGGCCAACAGAATGTACTCAAATCCCTGACTCTTAGGGAATGGACCCGTGAAATCGATGCCCCATGCGTCAAAAACCTCACAGAAGTGAATGGGCTGCATCGGCATCATATCACGCTGTCCACAAGTGCCCATCCTCTAACAGTCAGTACACCTCCTTCACGAACTCATCTGAGTCCTTGAAGAGGGTAGGCCATTACAAGCCGGATTGGAGCACTTTCTGTGCCGTTCTCCTCCCAGAATGATGTCCTCCTGCCTCAAGCTTGTGGTAGTAAGTGAGGACGCTATGGTGTTCCTCCTGAGGAATACACCGACACCAGACGCTATCCCCTCCTTCGTAGTAAAGGATGGGATCCTCCCCAATGGTAAGACTTGGCCTTCGCTAGGAAGGTCTCAAGTCTCTGTCTGGGCCAATCTTGTGGGACTTTCCCAACAACGAGAAAGTTCACAATATCGGCGTACCATGGGAGTGAGGCGATAGCAAGGATCGCCTCATCTGGGAAGTGATGAGCGACCCGAGCGAACGAGGTAAAGGTACTCAATAGGTCGTTGCGACCTCTATCACTCAGAGTCACTCAATCAAGAAATATCAGACCACTTGAAAA